>KZ062112.1:0-138169 GCA_002091835.1 Anopheles maculatus
TCTCTCTCTCTCTCTCTCTCTCTGTATACAATCAGATTTAACCGGATTGATGCTGTAATGCTTCCGGGTGAGGTAAGCACGGTGAAAGACAATTCCGCAGTGAAATTAAGGCTGCAATCATTTAGCTTTTCTCGTTTAGATGGTTCCCCACCATACCGGCCGAAAAAAGCTTAAACTTTTCCTATGAATTTGCCGCTAACAAATTCAGCAGAATCGGGAAAGGAAATTGGTACCGGGAAACGGAAACCAAGACCCCCCCCCCTAACCATTCATAAAGATACGCATGTGAGGAAAACCCGTTTTTCCTGCCTGCCCCCCGTATTATGTTTGTTTTGCAGTACGAAGAACGAATTTTGGTATCGACGGTGCGCGGTCGATGAGATGAGTATAAATTCAGGCTCGCGGAAACAGACCGAAAAAAAACAATCAATTGCAAAATAATGTGCTGTACGTGCCGGGATCGAATCGAAAGCAAGCATTTTATTGGATTTGGAGTGGCGTACCTCTGCTGCGGACGAATCGTTTCCATATTTCGGAACTATTTTCATACTTTTGATTGTTTTGACGTTATTATTATTATGTTTTGAAGCGATTTCTCGGGTGGAAAAAGTGCAAATAAGGATATTAGTATTTTGACGAGAAGCAGAGAGAGAGAGAGAGAGAAAACAAGAGAGAGTATTGTCAGTGGGAATGTGTTTATTTACAACACCAGATGCGTTTGACATTTGCAGGCAGCTCAATTAAACGTCAAATATTGCATCGCCCTGCTAGTATTTATTCTATTTTAAATATTACTTTTAACTGATTTTAGATTGCAAAGTAAAACGTTTAAAGGGTTTATCCCCTTTAGTATTAAAGTTCAAACATTTTTTTTACTCTAGTCTTCTTCCCACTCCTTTGCTGACATCTATAAAAAGCAACCGAAAAGAAGCAGACGCTTGACATTTGCAGGCAGCTCAATTAAACGTCAAATATTGCATCGCCCTGCTAGTATTTATTCTATTTTAAATATTACTTTTAACTGATTTTAGATTGCAAAGTAAAACGTTTAAAGGGTTTATCCCCTTTAGTATTAAAGTTCAAACATTTTTTTTACTCTAGTCTTCTTCCCACTCCTTTGCTGACAACAAGAAAAAGCAACCGAAAAGAAGCAGACGCACCAGAAAAAAAATCAACACACACACCCAGTGTAAATATTGACGGAAAGATGAAAATGACGCCTTGCCAAACATTTCGGTGTTTTGTTATCAAACGGGCAGCGCGAGCGTATGATGCCTGCTTTCAATTTTTCGCTTGAATGGCTTTACATAGCGAAAAAGGCTGGCTGTTTTCTTCTTGCTTTGGGTTCTGGTCGAAATCAAGTGATGATAAAAACCACCGACAACACGGCACACTGGAGCACATTGTTGTCAGGTACCGCTCCCGAAATGCATGCTTCTTCCCTTTTTTTTTCTTCGCTTTCCTAATCATCACAAACATCACCACCACCGTAAACAGGTCTCGCGCGACAATGGCCCCCCCCAAAAACCAATCGCTTCCTCAAAGCCGTGTGCCCCGAGACGACGACCCCTAGGGACGCTTTGTTGACAACACGAAACCAGAAATCAGTGCGCGAAATACGGCACACAGCACAATCGATCGCTGACAACATTCATCATTTTATCGTTCGTCTTTCGGAAAAGCGTCCGCGCAAAATTTCAATACTAACGTTTTGGGACAACACTTTTAGCCTTTAACAATCAACTGAAGATGGTGATTCTTCGTGTGGAAAGTGTACTACAAGTACAATAGCAATTATGACTCGATTCACGCACCTAAACTACACCACAACCGTGGGGGTTCGGTTCTATTTCGGTGCCAAATATTTTATTATCATTTAAATTTCTGCAAATTTCTTTTCTTTTGCGTCATTGTAGGTTGAGTTATTGAGCGCACAATGTGAATCAATTTTGCTCCAAGCAAATTTTTGTTAGGTGTATAAATAAGTTTTGACGGTTTTGATATATTTACTTTACTTTACTGGAGAGCGGTTTTACTTTAGTCAACTCTGGCAACACCGTTATTTTGAAGTGTCATCTTCAGGGTTTGTTTGCCCCTTGCTGCCATTTTATCAATTAGGAAACGAAGTATTGTCCGCGTGGTTACAAAATGAATACATTCGGTCCAGAAATAGTGTTTTTGCGGGGAATTCGTATAATGAGGGAATATCATGGCGATCACGCTTTATCGGAAAGAACGTGTCAGAGCTGGTTTCAACGGTTTACAAGTGGAAATTTCAGCATAGAAGACGAAAAACGCTCATTTGGTGCATTTGGTGGGACCAGCTGGGTGTGGTGTACCAGGAAGTACTGGAACCAAACGAAACCATCACGAGTGACGCTTAACGACGACAACCTAAGCGTTTTTAGTCGCGCATTCAAGGGCAGGAGGCCCTAGTACGCGACCAGGCATGACAAAATGATTCTGCTGCACGACAACGCTCAGCCACATGTTTTGGCACCTGTCCGCACTTACCTGCAGACACTAAAATGGGATCTTTTACCCCACCCGGCATACAGCCCGGATATTGCGCCCTCCGACTACCATCTGCTCGGGTCGTTAGAGCATGGCTTTACCGCGCAGCTCTTTGCAGAATTGCGCCGAACTGAAAAATTAGACCGAAACATGGATTGCGGCTACACCGGATTTCCTTTCTTATGAAGGAATCCACAGTCTAGCCAAAAGATCGATACCCATTCGGGTCTATGAGGCTTGAAACTTCGTAAAAATTCCGTCAAAACTTATTTATAGACCTGATAGTAAGCAAGTGCTCCTTCCCGAACGACATGTTCTCTCTCTCTCTCCCAAGTGTCAACAGCAACAAACAGTCCAACCGGCACACCAGAGTTAGTGATGATGCAGCAACACACAAAGCAACACAACAAAACAAACGATTACAACTACCGGGCAACGGAATCAAAAACGGGACGGTAAAAAAAATGCCATCTCCGCCATCCACGAACAAACTCATCAAGCAATTACGGAACGCCAAAACGTACCACGCGCTTCGTCCTAGCAGCCAACATAATTATCCCTTGTTTTAGCCGACAATTTGTGCCCGCTCGGTGGCTTCCTTTCGTGTGCGAGAGGGCGAACCTTTTATTACGATTTCTTATTTCCGGATCCCGTTTCACGCCGACGGCTTCATGTGCCCGGTACTCTCCCACGGTAGCAATCATACAGCAAAGGGACAGTAAAGTAGGTGCCTTGGGGGCGCTCACACACTGGTTGGCAAAGTGTCAATTACTGGTACGCTTTTGTGATTGTTGTTTAAATTGTTGCTTCAAGTTTGCTTAGCTAAATGAGAGCAGTGTAAAGCAAACAATCATATTTCGCCGTTCCTTAAGACCACCATTTTGAAGCTGCAAGTACAAGAGTCTCGTCGCACACACACACACACGGTATCGGCTAGCCCGCAGCACGAACTTAAGCATTATTATTAACTCGCGAATAATCGGAAGTCGGCCGTCTTAGCAAATGATCGTACAGCTTTCGAAACATGTTTTATTTACATAAAAACCGCGCCCTATCTTATCGGCCAGGTAATGTGGTTACACTCCGCACAACACGTAAAACAATCTTACCGCCAGCTTGTTCGGTGGGCCAATCGTGCTATCGAAAAATACATCTTGTCTAACGCAAAGAGCAACAACATTCGTTCCCATCCAGTGCCGCCTGTCCGCCAGCGCCCGCCATGCCCCAGTGTCCTTGCCGAACCGGAAAACGTTCGGTCGCTCGTCGGGCGTGCATAGCGAGCAGGTTATTGCTGGCGGCGTGTAACGACGGAAATTCCCAGCATTTTCTTACCACGCCACAAACCGACCACCAGAGCTTTGGGTGCTAATATATTCCGAACCAATTCGAGCGCACACCATTAAACCGGGAAATCCAACCGACCGGCGTGTGGGAAAAGGCGAGCGAAAGGAATGGATGGAACGCGCGTGTTTTATGCGTTTGACCCGTAAACCTCGACGATTGATTGGAAGGTACAACAAAACAACAAAACGCATGTGGAAAAGCTCGTGTTTTTCCTGACCGCTCTCCAGAAATCCGGGGAAAAAAGGTTGGCGATGTTGTTTGCTTAAACTTTTAAACCCCTCAAGAAACAACCTGGCGCGTTCAATTAAAATAACAGCGCTTAAGCGAACGGAAACAAATCGCAAAGCGCATAATCTGTTTAGGGTGATTAAGTAGTTTCGAATGGGTGTTGTGTTTAGGTAAAGTAAATGAAAAGAGAAAAGCGAAAAACAAACTAATGGAAGAAGCAAAACAAACTGTAAAGGTGAACAAAGTAGCAACAGCAAAAGGCAACACAAGATAAAAACAAGTGAAGTGAAGCAAACTCTCCATCTACCAGGTTCGGAGATCGGAGGAGTAGTAGCAGCACATACGGTAAAGCACACACACACATCATGCCGCCATAATCCACCCGGGGCTCAACTTTCACATCAATTGATTAAGTGTGTACGCTGTGTGTCGCGTAGTAAGAGCACACGGTAAACTGAAAAGCTCCGATTCACTCCCCAGCACTACTAGTATCACTGTGACAGACCGTGCTTCCCACTGCACTGGGTTGAAGCACCAGAACAGGCACTCCCTTGCTTGAGCCGGCCGATCGTGCCGCACAACAGCTGAAAGCGTAGAGCGAGAAAATATGCTCATATATCAAAACATGCTTACAGTGACAGAGTCACCTGACAAAATTGTGCAAACCCGGGGCGAACGAACACTGGCAGAAGCCTGTCGCTACAGTCGCCACACTGGATGTGCATTGCCAAGATTATTGTGCCGAGGTGATTAGTGCTTTTTTGTCTTACCATACAGCGCAAATTGTCATGTTCATCTCACCATCTTTACGGTAGCCTGACGGTAGTACAGACGTCACAGAATATTGAACAAAAAACCCCGAGTTCGATTTGGGTCCTGTGGAAAACGAGAAACGCCATTACGGTGGCATATAAAACCCGGCGACGGCTAGAATAGGCAAGATTTGTAGCTTTCCGTTACGAGGACTAATGTCTCTGGCACAGGTCAAGCAGCAAGGCTGCCAAGGCGCCCCGGTTTCCCCGGGATCGGTCCGAACGGTGCTGACCCAATTCTGTCGTGCGTGTTTCGGCCTGAATCTCAAAAATGTCTTGAAGTTTTCGCTAATTAGTTCATCCTTTTTTTATATAATTTACCTTAAATTTCTGTCGACCATCAACATTTGAGACGAGAAATATTAATAAGTGAAACTTAAAAAATTATAATATATTGTACACTCTTTTGGTAACCTTTTGATATAGTTATTTGATTAAATACCTAATCATCATAAAAATAAGTTTATTTTTTACTATACTTTGGGTTTTGTATGTCAATTAAGTATTTTTATAATGATAAAAGTTTAAAAAAAGAAATTTTAAGCACTTTTACACAAACAATCTATTAAAAACATTACCCACTAATGCGTACATGCACCCATAACCACAAGTTTGCTTACCATTGGCAACATATCGGACGGGAGCATGTTAACGACAAACGGGCGATAGTCTGTCGCCGAGAGCCACGGCACAACAAACTTCTATCACGCCAGTGCGTGACAACAAAAGTGCACTGCCTTAGATTTCAATTAAGATTAAGCGCATCTCGACGGGTCAACCCGTCGTCAACGTGTGTACGCATTTCGCGATCAAGACGAGACTAACTGCACATTGCATCCGTTCCTGTCGTTCGTGTGTGTGTGTGCATGTGTGGGACAGATTTCGTGCACCACGAGAGGCGTCTACCCTCGGAAACGCCTTGGCAGGTGAATTGGTCGATCGGTCGAACCGGGCTGCCGATCGTGATGTGTCGATGCATCCGACGGTTTCAAACCCAAGCCGAGCGACCCAACACGCGATCGATGGTGTCGCAAAGTCGTGGTGGTGTATCGCTTAGCCAAACCGGATTAACCAGTCCCCGGGAAGAACGATGAGTGCAACGCTCGGCGCACAGTCGGAATCTTTGGCGCGTTAAGTGCTTGGCTCAATGGTACTCAATTAATGTGACTTCGTTAAAAGGTAGCTCGGACAAAAAAACGGGCAAAACAATATTTAAATCCATCCCGGAACGACAACAACTTTCCATTAGAACCGATTTATAATTTCGTTTCGATGTTGCAAGAACGTAGTTGATGAGAAGATGTTCGCTGTTGGACAAACACTTACACTGTTAAACACCGCGAAGCTATTCTGTGGATAAAATGCGCGTATCTTGTTTCACTCCCTCAAGTGAGCAGTATCGCGCGCTGCTATTCCGGCTATAGCAAGTCATTGGAGTCCTATTACACCAATATGTGTAGCGCATATATTCGTCCGTCTTGCCTGAGTCCCAGTGTAAAGGATCATGTTTGGTGATGTTGTGCATAATTTATGCTCGCCGTACTTTCCGGCTTTTGTTGGTGCAGCGCGGTTAAACATATTTGCCGTACCATTCTTCGGAAATGCATAATTAAAGATGCAGCAGTGGTCGGATCCTGTGTCACGAGGCCGGGTTTACCCGGGGTAATGGGTTGAGGGAAGCTTTCTTTCCCACACCACGCTGCTAAGGCGCTCGATGCTAGATTTGCAGTGTAGATGAAACACGTGCCATAACCTCCTGGCTAGAGACAAAGTAAGCGAGAGACCACCCACAGCTCACAGCTCAGGAACATTCGCCCACACTGCCTAGCGCACAGCCTCAAGATGAAAGGCGAATTATTCACTGTGCTCAAGCTTAATTGTACGCATGGTAAAAGCAGCCCCGCTGAAGCCTTTGCACACTGTACACCTTTGCCAGTGTAAGCTGTTTGTTTAGCCGCAAAAAGGGTACGGTGAGAATTTTCACTGTATGTATGGGAGGTCGGGCGTTAAATTCCCCGGTAAAAGTGGTTCCAATCGTTTAAGGCTTAAAAATAGCTCGTACATTGGTGAAGGTACAAAACAGCAGCGTTTTTTAGGCTAATCCTTTACAGGGAAATAAAAAAAAGAATCATCAAATCCTGTAAGGTAACACACATTAATCCTCGATGAAAACCCGTAAAACATAACAAATATCGAGAGAGCCAATACCAATCAAACTCTGTTCGGCAAGCAATGTTGTCGCAACCGTTCTACTATCACAGGGGCGTCCGAAATATCTTCTGCTCCTGCTTGGCTGACATTGGTACCCCCGAAAAACTTTACGCGATGGCATTCGAGTGGTTAAGGCAAACTTTTCATCGACCACTAAACATGTTTTTGTGCGGGAGGGGGAGCTGTGGGAAGAATATTGAGCTTACCGTGCACATACATCAGCACATACCGGTAGAGGTTGTTAGCTGTGGAATTCATTAAAAATTCTTCTCGAATAATTTTCCGATCGCACAAACCCCCGCAGCATTCGGAGCGAAATTCGTGTTTCGGTTGTGCGTTCGTTGCGTTGGATACCGGGATAAGTATTTGTTGGCCGGGAGATTATCCCATCATCATCGGTAGAGGAACCTGGGGCGGTAACCAACAGCCAGCAAAGAGTATTGCATATTTAGCAATGCAATAATGGAACAAAAAATACTCAAAAAAAAAAGACTTTACAGAAAAATAAAAGGTTTTGAGCTTATTGTGCTCTTTTTATGTTCAATTTCTAATCCTTTTCCGTTTCGCAATGGTGAAAAAAAACAAAACAAAAACCTCTATCTAAACATCAACTTCATCAGCCTGCACATCCGCACACTTAATCCTCTCGACGGAGCAAACAAAAAAGCTTATCTTCAATGTGTTATCACTTCACTTCATAACCCGACACCTTACGCAGCTTTACAGTGCTGTAACTTGAAGCGCTCTCGCTCTCCTTTTCCCCCCGTTTTCAAGGGCCAGCAGAAGAAGCAGCGTCAGGATTTATCATCAGCAAAAGTGTGAAGCATCCTTGGCCAGGTGTGTCTCACGGCTGAAGACCCATCACACAGCAGCACTGTGCTTTGAATGCATGCAACCGCTCCGTGTGTACAGAGCGATGATGTTTGCTACTGTGAAGAGTCTGCTCGCTTTGAAGCATCGTTAGGACATGTGGAAGGTAATAGGCACAAGGAGCAGGGTAGCAAAACAAAACAGACAGGCAAAAACGACAAACCCCACTTGCTCTTTTCACAATTTTATGCTTTGCAACCATTTCCCTTGACACGGTCACGGCAGCCATGAGTGATGAGTTTGTCGTGCAGGTTCGACAGGAAGCTGAAGGCGTCCCGATGTACAACCCCGAGTTACGGATGGAAATGGCCATCGTTTTGATGTGTTTATACACTTTAGTGTCACCCGGGGGAGGAGTTTGAGTGAAATACGCACCCGGCAAAGGAATGTTCCAGCGCAAAACAAATATGAATGAATGAAGATGTTCCCTCGTATTCAACTTTAAAATCCCAAAATCCTTGCTTAAAGCTCATCCTTAAAGGTAGCATTACAAATTGACAAAAACAAACCCTTTTGCTCTGCCCCGAAACGCTTCTGGTTCGTCCGTTACCATCGGAACTGATCGGTGTACGCGATGTGAAGTAATTTTCCTTCAGGTAGCACGAGTCACTAAACGGCACACCAAACACACCAACCAACAATCACAAATCCCATCAATTACCGGGAATCGAAACGAGGAGCGAAGGCAAAACATAAGGGATTAGTTTGAACGTTGACCTGCGCCATGAAAGGAGCTGGTGCCTTGGGAAAGGTTGGATACACCGGAAAATTGGATACATTTCGCAAATTTTCATCGCACAGGAAGCTGGAAATAAAATGATCCGTACGTTCCAAACCGGCCAGAAGAATCCGGCAAACGTAAACCCATAACGCTTACACGCCGAAGAAAAACACAGCCTTCCTTTGTTTTGCCTCGTATCAAATCTCATAAGAATTGCTTTTTTTCATCTCTCTCTCTCTCTCTCTCTCTGTATACAATCAGATTTAACCGGATTGATGCTGTAATGCTTCCGGGTGAGGTAAGCACGGTGAAAGACAATTCCGCAGTGAAATTAAGGCTGCAATCATTTAGCTTTTCTCGTTTAGATGGTTCCCCACCATACCGGCCGAAAAAAGCTTAAACTTTTCCTATGAATTTGCCGCTAACAAATTCAGCAGAATCGGGAAAGGAAATTGGTACCGGGAAACGGAAACCAAGACCCCCCCCCCTAACCATTCATAAAGATACGCATGTGAGGAAAACCCGTTTTTCCTGCCTGCCCCCCGTATTATGTTTGTTTTGCAGTACGAAGAACGAATTTTGGTATCGACGGTGCGCGGTCGATGAGATGAGTATAAATTCAGGCTCGCGGAAACAGACCGAAAAAAAACAATCAATTGCAAAATAATGTGCTGTACGTGCCGGGATCGAATCGAAAGCAAGCATTTTATTGGATTTGGAGTGGCGTACCTCTGCTGCGGACGAATCGTTTCCATATTTCGGAACTATTTTCATACTTTTGATTGTTTTGACGTTATTATTATTATGTTTTGAAGCGATTTCTCGGGTGGAAAAAGTGCAAATAAGGATATTAGTATTTTGACGAGAAGCAGAGAGAGAGAGAGAGAGAAAACAAGAGAGAGTATTGTCAGTGGGAATGTGTTTATTTACAACACCAGATGCGTTTGACATTTGCAGGCAGCTCAATTAAACGTCAAATATTGCATCGCCCTGCTAGTATTTATTCTATTTTAAATATTACTTTTAACTGATTTTAGATTGCAAAGTAAAACGTTTAAAGGGTTTATCCCCTTTAGTATTAAAGTTCAAACATTTTTTTTACTCTAGTCTTCTTCCCACTCCTTTGCTGACAACAAGAAAAAGCAACCGAAAAGAAGCAGACGCACCAGAAAAAAAATCAACACACACACCCAGTGTAAATATTGACGGAAAGATGAAAATGACGCCTTGCCAAACATTTCGGTGTTTTGTTATCAAACGGGCAGCGCGAGCGTATGATGCCTGCTTTCAATTTTTCGCTTGAATGGCTTTACATAGCGAAAAAGGCTGGCTGTTTTCTTCTTGCTTTGGGTTCTGGTCGAAATCAAGTGATGATAAAAACCACCGACAACACGGCACACTGGAGCACATTGTTGTCAGGTACCGCTCCCGAAATGCATGCTTCTTCCCTTTTTTTTTCTTCGCTTTCCTAATCATCACAAACATCACCACCACCGTAAACAGGTCTCGCGCGACAATGGCCCCCCCCAAAAACCAATCGCTTCCTCAAAGCCGTGTGCCCCGAGACGACGACCCCTAGGGACGCTTTGTTGACAACACGAAACCAGAAATCAGTGCGCGAAATACGGCACACAGCACAATCGATCGCTGACAACATTCATCATTTTATCGTTCGTCTTTCGGAAAAGCGTCCGCGCAAAATTTCAATACTAACGTTTTGGGACAACACTTTTAGCCTTTAACAATCAACTGAAGATGGTGATTCTTCGTGTGGAAAGTGTACTACAAGTACAATAGCAATTATGACTCGATTCACGCACCTAAACTACACCACAACCGTGGGGGTTCGGTTCTATTTCGGTGCCAAATATTTTATTATCATTTAAATTTCTGCAAATTTCTTTTCTTTTGCGTCATTGTAGGTTGAGTTATTGAGCGCACAATGTGAATCAATTTTGCTCCAAGCAAATTTTTGTTAGGTGTATAAATAAGTTTTGACGGTTTTGATATATTTACTTTACTTTACTGGAGAGCGGTTTTACTTTAGTCAACTCTGGCAACACCGTTATTTTGAAGTGTCATCTTCAGGGTTTGTTTGCCCCTTGCTGCCATTTTATCAATTAGGAAACGAAGTATTGTCCGCGTGGTTACAAAATGAATACATTCGGTCCAGAAATAGTGTTTTTGCGGGGAATTCGTATAATGAGGGAATATCATGGCGATCACGCTTTATCGGAAAGAACGTGTCAGAGCTGGTTTCAACGGTTTACAAGTGGAAATTTCAGCATAGAAGACGAAAAACGCTCATTTGGTGCATTTGGTGGGACCAGCTGGGTGTGGTGTACCAGGAAGTACTGGAACCAAACGAAACCATCACGAGTGACGCTTAACGACGACAACCTAAGCGTTTTTAGTCGCGCATTCAAGGGCAGGAGGCCCTAGTACGCGACCAGGCATGACAAAATGATTCTGCTGCACGACAACGCTCAGCCACATGTTTTGGCACCTGTCCGCACTTACCTGCAGACACTAAAATGGGATCTTTTACCCCACCCGGCATACAGCCCGGATATTGCGCCCTCCGACTACCATCTGCTCGGGTCGTTAGAGCATGGCTTTACCGCGCAGCTCTTTGCAGAATTGCGCCGAACTGAAAAATTAGACCGAAACATGGATTGCGGCTACACCGGATTTCCTTTCTTATGAAGGAATCCACAGTCTAGCCAAAAGATCGATACCCATTCGGGTCTATGAGGCTTGAAACTTCGTAAAAATTCCGTCAAAACTTATTTATAGACCTGATAGTAAGCAAGTGCTCCTTCCCGAACGACATGTTCTCTCTCTCTCTCCCAAGTGTCAACAGCAACAAACAGTCCAACCGGCACACCAGAGTTAGTGATGATGCAGCAACACACAAAGCAACACAACAAAACAAACGATTACAACTACCGGGCAACGGAATCAAAAACGGGACGGTAAAAAAAATGCCATCTCCGCCATCCACGAACAAACTCATCAAGCAATTACGGAACGCCAAAACGTACCACGCGCTTCGTCCTAGCAGCCAACATAATTATCCCTTGTTTTAGCCGACAATTTGTGCCCGCTCGGTGGCTTCCTTTCGTGTGCGAGAGGGCGAACCTTTTATTACGATTTCTTATTTCCGGATCCCGTTTCACGCCGACGGCTTCATGTGCCCGGTACTCTCCCACGGTAGCAATCATACAGCAAAGGGACAGTAAAGTAGGTGCCTTGGGGGCGCTCACACACTGGTTGGCAAAGTGTCAATTACTGGTACGCTTTTGTGATTGTTGTTTAAATTGTTGCTTCAAGTTTGCTTAGCTAAATGAGAGCAGTGTAAAGCAAACAATCATATTTCGCCGTTCCTTAAGACCACCATTTTGAAGCTGCAAGTACAAGAGTCTCGTCGCACACACACACACACGGTATCGGCTAGCCCGCAGCACGAACTTAAGCATTATTATTAACTCGCGAATAATCGGAAGTCGGCCGTCTTAGCAAATGATCGTACAGCTTTCGAAACATGTTTTATTTACATAAAAACCGCGCCCTATCTTATCGGCCAGGTAATGTGGTTACACTCCGCACAACACGTAAAACAATCTTACCGCCAGCTTGTTCGGTGGGCCAATCGTGCTATCGAAAAATACATCTTGTCTAACGCAAAGAGCAACAACATTCGTTCCCATCCAGTGCCGCCTGTCCGCCAGCGCCCGCCATGCCCCAGTGTCCTTGCCGAACCGGAAAACGTTCGGTCGCTCGTCGGGCGTGCATAGCGAGCAGGTTATTGCTGGCGGCGTGTAACGACGGAAATTCCCAGCATTTTCTTACCACGCCACAAACCGACCACCAGAGCTTTGGGTGCTAATATATTCCGAACCAATTCGAGCGCACACCATTAAACCGGGAAATCCAACCGACCGGCGTGTGGGAAAAGGCGAGCGAAAGGAATGGATGGAACGCGCGTGTTTTATGCGTTTGACCCGTAAACCTCGACGATTGATTGGAAGGTACAACAAAACAACAAAACGCATGTGGAAAAGCTCGTGTTTTTCCTGACCGCTCTCCAGAAATCCGGGGAAAAAAGGTTGGCGATGTTGTTTGCTTAAACTTTTAAACCCCTCAAGAAACAACCTGGCGCGTTCAATTAAAATAACAGCGCTTAAGCGAACGGAAACAAATCGCAAAGCGCATAATCTGTTTAGGGTGATTAAGTAGTTTCGAATGGGTGTTGTGTTTAGGTAAAGTAAATGAAAAGAGAAAAGCGAAAAACAAACTAATGGAAGAAGCAAAACAAACTGTAAAGGTGAACAAAGTAGCAACAGCAAAAGGCAACACAAGATAAAAACAAGTGAAGTGAAGCAAACTCTCCATCTACCAGGTTCGGAGATCGGAGGAGTAGTAGCAGCACATACGGTAAAGCACACACACACATCATGCCGCCATAATCCACCCGGGGCTCAACTTTCACATCAATTGATTAAGTGTGTACGCTGTGTGTCGCGTAGTAAGAGCACACGGTAAACTGAAAAGCTCCGATTCACTCCCCAGCACTACTAGTATCACTGTGACAGACCGTGCTTCCCACTGCACTGGGTTGAAGCACCAGAACAGGCACTCCCTTGCTTGAGCCGGCCGATCGTGCCGCACAACAGCTGAAAGCGTAGAGCGAGAAAATATGCTCATATATCAAAACATGCTTACAGTGACAGAGTCACCTGACAAAATTGTGCAAACCCGGGGCGAACGAACACTGGCAGAAGCCTGTCGCTACAGTCGCCACACTGGATGTGCATTGCCAAGATTATTGTGCCGAGGTGATTAGTGCTTTTTTGTCTTACCATACAGCGCAAATTGTCATGTTCATCTCACCATCTTTACGGTAGCCTGACGGTAGTACAGACGTCACAGAATATTGAACAAAAAACCCCGAGTTCGATTTGGGTCCTGTGGAAAACGAGAAACGCCATTACGGTGGCATATAAAACCCGGCGACGGCTAGAATAGGCAAGATTTGTAGCTTTCCGTTACGAGGACTAATGTCTCTGGCACAGGTCAAGCAGCAAGGCTGCCAAGGCGCCCCGGTTTCCCCGGGATCGGTCCGAACGGTGCTGACCCAATTCTGTCGTGCGTGTTTCGGGCAGCATGTGGGCAGCAGAAACGGTTTGCGCTTCTAGCTCCCCGGTACCTTTCCTGTACTCTCGGGCAAGGAAAATGGAAAATGAATGGTTGTATGTTCTTGGAATATGGAAAGAAATGTTTGAACACGATAAAAGGAATGTGAAACGATCAAACAATCTATTCTCAACGCACAACACATACCAAAAGGAACCCATGCAAGGGAAGAAAATGCCCGTTTTTTCTCTCTATTTTCCTACCCATACCCAGATAAGCCAGATGATTTGGTTGCACTTACTGCGACGCCAAGATACCTCAAAGCTCCTATCTAAACGTGATGAAAAACAAAATGGAAACAATTAATCGAATCCATTACACCGAACGGCACACTATTTAATCAAGACGAAACCCCGCGTTCCTGGTACACGCGCAAGTGTTTAGCTAATTAATTTTACAAATTCGTTACAAAGCACCGGTAAAAACACTCGGTCGTCCGACCGGCCGGAAGTGCCTAGGACGAGGCTCCGCGACGACCGCGAGTAGCTTTTGGCGTTTTGGGGAATAAATTACGCGCTCTCGGCTATCTGTTTGCCGTACCAGGTTGAGCTTGAATTAATAACGAGCATGTTAATACACCTACCTCCGGCCACAAAACACAAGCACACACACACACACACATATTTCTATTGAGGAATAGAGCTTAGCGGTGTTCTTGGAAAGAGAGCGGGACGACCGCCTGATATGATAATCATAGAACGGATGCCATAAGCAGCAGTGTGGTAGGGTAGCGTACTCCCCAGCGAAACCAACCCACCAAAAACTGTTGTGAACCCATTAATACTTTACCAAAACATGGGCCAGAAATTGCCATCCCGCCGCCGCCGGAAAAGGGACGCGATGTTTTAATTTGCTGACCGGAATAACCGGCACCGGTTCAGTGTCCGTTCCTTTGAAGATGGACCTTCGGTTGTCCATTTTTGCGCAGGAAAGGTGGAAATCCTTTTTGTGCGTCTTAGCTTTTAGGTGGTGCAAAACACACACACACACACAAACAAAAAAGGGACCAACGTGTAAAAAAACAAACGATGCTCGAAACGCATCGACAAAAACACGGCCTGTCAACATTCACCCGGCCATAAAGGTCACCGGGAAGTAGTGCGGGAAGTTATTTTTCGCGCGAATTGCTACTTTGTTTCTATGTTTTCAACGATTTCCTAGGAAAAGGTGGGGGAGGTGGCGGTGGTGAGAGATCCGAAGGACGAAGACCGCGCTCACGAAACGAAACATCTCTATTTGCTTTACCCTAGTGCCGCTTGCAGGCTTAAGCAAACATTTACCCCCGAAGCATAATTCACTAAAATGTCAACACGCTGGCACGGTTGATGGGTCTCGGTTGATCGCTTTTGATGGGTGGCTGCAACACAGCTGCAAAACAGCTGACCACCTACACACGCCCCGTGTTCCGGAGTCGTGCAACCGTGGACGATATCCCTGGCAAACCAATTTAGGACACTCACTTGTGTTGAACGTCTTGCCCATTGCTTGCCATTTTCAACTGTCAGCCCCTGGAACGAAGTCATTAGGGTAGCATCATCAAACGGTTTATTAAATTAAAACAGCATTCGAGTGTAAAAGTTTGAGCGCGCTTTAATGTTTGGCGGGAATAGGGCGAACCCTGTGTGGTGATGGCGCTTTCGGATGGTCCCGGCCCGGCGAAAAGTTAGATCGTTTGACAGTTTTAAACGAGCGGCGGAGCTGGGGATTCTCTCCAATTTTGCCATTTTCCTTCCCCGTTGTTCGTCCACGGTTCCACGTTTTTCCCCGCCAGCAGCAGTTTTAGATGGTTTCATGTTCTTGGAATTGCACGGAAAGATTTGTCCTTGGGGTGTTTGTAGGGTGTAAGGAAAAAAAACCTGTGCGAGTAAGAATGGTTGTGGGCGATGATGGAACCATTTCATAAATTGCTCTCAATTATAAAACATTTGCAAGATTTGTGCATGATTTTTGGTGCTGGACTGTTAGAGATTGCAGTGAAAAACAAAGGACACGCTAATGCAAAAAAAAACGGATGATTTGATGGGTCGAAGCAAAAGGAATGCTTCTTCCGTTAATTTGAATATTTGATGAAGGTCCTTTAGAATAAGTATTTTGTACATATTTTTCTAGTTGTGCACTCACCACGAAATCGAAATTCAGAAAACCTTTCTCGATAAATTTGTTGTACTCGAGTTAAGGGATCAGAGGTGTCCAGAGGGCTCAGCAATATGTCTTTCGAGGATAACCATACCATTAATAGAGATTCTGGCTTTAAAGTGTAACGATGACTTTAAACTTCGTCGAAGTGCAAGCAACAAACAGTAGATCATCGTTCAAAGCTGGAAGAGAGTCTCAGTAACTCTTCGGTTACCAACGGTGATCGTGACACTAAGATGCCCGACAACTCTCACCGAGTTGTTACAGCGCAAAGCCATGCCGAATTACCCATGATTAGAATCGGATATACAATTTATCTCTATGATGTCTTCTTCAAGATCTTTAAGATTAGTTCATTCGATGATCCGTTGTCCTGGCAATCCACCCAAACGTTTATCATCTTTTGTATATATTCTGTAATTTTCAGACTTAATTTGATAGAATAACCAATTGATTTGTAGCAGCTATGTAAAAACTAGTAGCGGAATTCGTACTCTAAGCTACATCCCTAAGCACTTACTGATGACTGGTTCTTACGAATACAGCTATTGGAAGTCAGATTTAGGCCACCTTACTGTGTTGTAGCAAAAAACGATGAACCGAGACTTCTTCTCCTAGTAACTTTATCGTAAAGTAAAATTTATCTAAAAGCTAGATCATCCGTTTAAGCTAAATCAACGAGTCCTTGTCCTCGTTAGTGTCCCGCTCTTGACCAGCTTTTTGTTTATAGGGCCTTGTGGTTCGTTAAAGTCTTAAAAAAATAACAAATTTAATTGACAAATCCTGAAGACAAGATAGACAAAACTAAGGCAAGTCTTAGACGATGTCTTCTATGTGACAATCACACAAAATTAGTAGTTGAGTGTGCTTATAGAAATCTTTTTGGTGGTTGGCGCATTGAAGATCTCAACCCAACCTCATTTGAACGTTCTTTGGAATCGTTCTGTATCCAAGAAGGACTAACTACTGATTGTGGAGATCCAGAGTTAATAATTAAAGAATTGTTACCATTTATTATTTCGACTACAATGTCTAAGGTTACAGCTAACTATCAAAAGGGTTCTCGCTAGATAAAATGGCAAATTTTGAATAATTCTTAGTGAATATGTTATTCGTATAAATTTTTATCCACTGATTCATCTGACAAAGTTCCACACTTTACGATAACACGCAGCAAAACGAAACGAATGGACGTTTTATGGTACGAAAAAACACCCCTATAATCTTAGCCCATCTATTTGATTTCTATTTATGTTGCCCGTGCCTGAGCATCAGCTCCAACGTGCGTCATACAATCAACTCACGAATCAACATAGCGCACCAACAGCAGCCGAAACATATTTTGTGAGCTACTAAAATTTTCCACAAAAAAAAAATGTTTTGCCATTCTCCGCACACCCACACCCAGAAACATGGCATAGTCGTTCCACAGCATGCCGAACAAAAACAAAAAAAGGTTTATAGATTAAACAAACCCGAAAGGAAGACGGGCGCCTTAAAAAGACAATCTTGCCAATGTACCGATGCGAACATATCGTTACACCGGCCATTATCGTCAATATTATTACATCTGCCCCGGTTCACTGTCAACGCGAAACCAGTTCTGCCCCTGCCGGGAGAGGGGCCCGGGACGATACAGGGATCTTTGGACAGGAGGGGGACTACTCTCAGTCTCTTGTCATAAGCAGCACAGGTCTGGGTACATTACGACGACGATGGTTCGATTGCGGCGCGTTTGCATTGCATTACGAGCCCGTTCGTACGATGGCACACACTGTGTAACGTTGGATGGGATGCTTGCCCAGCGAGGGTTCACAGAGAGAGAGAGACATCCGACACCGGGACGGTGCCTACAGGGAGCTGCACGGTATTGTCACATTATTAAGTGCTGTAGTAGCAGAAATTGATTACGAACATACACGTCGCCATTTATAGCCCGCAACTTGTTGCAAATCGGCCCAAATAATTCTTCGCTTCCTTTCTAGCCAATTAATCGAATCCATTACACCGAACGGCACACTATTTAATCAAGACGAAACCCCGCGTTCCCGGTACACGCGCAAGTGTTTAGCTAATTAATTTTACAAATTCGTTACAAAGCACCGGTAAAAGCACTCGGTCGTCCGACCGGCCGGAAGTGCCTAGGACGAGGCTCCGCGACGACCGCGAGTAGCTTTTGGCGTTTTGGGGAATAAATTACGCGCTCTCGGATATCTGTTTGCCGTACCAGGTTGAGCTTGAATTAATAACGAGCATGTTAATACACCTACCTCCGGCCACAAAACACAAGCACACACACACATATTTCTATTGAGGAATAGAGCTTAGCGGTGTTCTTGGAAAGAGAGCGGGACGACCGCCTGATATGATAATCATAGAACGGATGCCATAAGCAGCAGTGTGGTAGGGTAGCGTACTCCCCAGCGAAACCAACCCACCAAAAACTGTTGTGAACCCATTAATACTTTACCAAAACATGGGCCAGAAATTGCCATCCCGCCGCCGCCGGAAAAGGGACGCGATGTTTTAATTTGCTGACCGGAATAACCGGCACCGGTTCAGTGTCCGTTCCTTTGAAGATGGACCTTCGGTTGTCCATTTTTGCGCAGGAAAGGTGGAAATCCTTTTTGTGCGTCTTAGCTTTTAGGTGGTGCAAAACACACACACACACACAAACAAAAAAGGGACCAACGTGTAAAAAAACAAACGATGCTCGAAACGCATCGACAAAAACACGGCCTGTCAACATTCACCCGGCCATAAAGGTCACCGGGAAGTAGTGCGGGAAGTTATTTTTCGCGCGAATTGCTACTTTGTTTCTATGTTTTCAACGATTTCCTAGGAAAAGGTGGGGGAGGTGGCGGTGGTGAGAGATCCGAAGGACGAAGACCGCGCTCACGAAACGAAACATCTCTATTTGCTTTACCCTAGTGCCGCTTGCAGGCTTAAGCAAACATTTACCCCCGAAGCATAATTCACTAAAATGTCAACACGCTGGCACGGTTGATGGGTCTCGGTTGATCGCTTTTGATGGGTGGCTGCAACACAGCTGCAAAACAGCTGACCACCTACACACGCCCCGTGTTCCGGAGTCGTGCAACCGTGGACGATATCCCTGGCAAACCAATTTAGGACACTCACTTGTGTTGAACGTCTTGCCCATTGCTTGCCATTTTCAACTGTCAGCCCCTGGAACGAAGTCATTAGGGTAGCATCATCAAACGGTTTATTAAATTAAAACAGCATTCGAGTGTAAAAGTTTGAGCGCGCTTTAATGTTTGGCGGGAATAGGGCGAACCCTGTGTGGTGATGGCGCTTTCGGATGGTCCCGGCCCGGCGAAAAGTTAGATCGTTTGACAGTTTTAAACGAGCGGCGGAGCTGGGGATTCTCTCCAATTTTGCCATTTTCCTTCCCCGTTGTTCGTCCACGGTTCCACGTTTTTCCCCGCCAGCAGCAGTTTTAGATGGTTTCATGTTCTTGGAATTGCACGGAAAGATTTGTCCTTGGGGTGTTTGTAGGGTGTAAGGAAAAAAAACCTGTGCGAGTAAGAATGGTTGTGGGCGATGATGGAACCATTTCATAAATTGCTCTCAATTATAAAACATTTGCAAGATTTGTGCATGATTTTTGGTGCTGGACTGTTAGAGATTGCAGTGAAAAACAAAGGACACGCTAATGCAAAAAAAACGGATGATTTGATGGGTCGAAGCAAAAGGAATGCTTCTTCCGTTAATTTGAATATTTGATGAAGGTCCTTTAGAATAAGTATTTTGTACATATTTTTCTAGTTGTGCACTCACCACGAAATCGAAATTCAGAAAACCTTTCTCGATAAATTTGTTGTACTCGAGTTAAGGGATCAGAGGTGTCCAGAGGGCTCAGCAATATGTCTTTCGAGGATAACCATACCATTAATAGAGATTCTGGCTTTAAAGTGTAACGATGACTTTAAACTTCGTCGAAGTGCAAGCAACAAACAGTAGATCATCGTTCAAAGCTGGAAGAGAGTCTCAGTAACTCTTCGGTTACCAACGGTGATCGTGACACTAAGATGCCCGACAACTCTCACCGAGTTGTTACAGCGCAAAGCCATGCCGAATTACCCATGATTAGAATCGGATATACAATTTATCTCTATGATGTCTTCTTCAAGATCTTTAAGATTAGTTCATTCGATGATCCGTTGTCCTGGCAATCCACCCAAACGTTTATCATCTTTTGTATATATTCTGTAATTTTCAGACTTAATTTGATAGAATAACCAATTGATTTGTAGCAGCTATGTAAAAACTAGTAGCGGAATTCGTACTCTAAGCTACATCCCTAAGCACTTACTGATGACTGGTTCTTACGAATACAGCTATTGGAAGTCAGATTTAGGCCACCTTACTGTGTTGTAGCAAAAAACGATGAACCGAGACTTCTTCTCCTAGTAACTTTATCGTAAAGTAAAATTTATCTAAAAGCTAGATCATCCGTTTAAGCTAAATCAACGAGTCCTTGTCCTCGTTAGTGTCCCGCTCTTGACCAGCTTTTTGTTTATAGGGCCTTGTGGTTCGTTAAAGTCTTAAAAAAATAACAAATTTAATTGACAAATCCTGAAGACAAGATAGACAAAACTAAGGCAAGTCTTAGACGATGTCTTCTATGTGACAATCACACAAAATTAGTAGTTGAGTGTGCTTATAGAAATCTTTTTGGTGGTTGGCGCATGAAGATCTCAACCCAACCTCATTTGAACGTTCTTTGGAATCGTTCTGTATCCAAGAAGGACTAACTACTGATTGTGGAGATCCAGAGTTAATAATTAAAGAATTGTTACCATTTATTATTTCGACTACAATGTCTAAGGTTACAGCTAACTATCAAAAGGGTTCTCGCTAGATAAAATGGCAAATTTTGAATAATTCTTAGTGAATATGTTATTCGTATAAATTTTTATCCACTGATTCATCTGACAAAGTTCCACACTTTACGATAACACGCAGCAAAACGAAACGAATGGACGTTTTATGGTACGAAAAAACACCCCTATAATCTTAGCCCATCTATTTGATTTCTATTTATGTTGCCCGTGCCTGAGCATCAGCTCCAACGTGCGTCATACAATCAACTCACGAATCAACATAGCGCACCAACAGCAGCCGAAACATATTTTGTGAGCTACTAAAATTTTCCACAAAAAAAAAATGTTTTGCCATTCTCCGCACACCCACACCCAGAAACATGGCATAGTCGTTCCACAGCATGCCGAACAAAAACAAAAAAAGGTTTATAGATTAAACAAACCCGAAAGGAAGACGGGCGCCTTAAAAAGACAATCTTGCCAATGTACCGATGCGAACATATCGTTACACCGGCCATTATCGTCAATATTATTACATCTGCCCCGGTTCACTGTCAACGCGAAACCAGTTCTGCCCCTGCCGGAAGAGGGGCCCGGGACGATACAGGGATCTTTGGACAGGAGGGGGACTACTCTCAGTCTCTTGTCATAAGCAGCACAGGTCTGGGTACATTACGACGACGATGGTTCGATTGCGGCGCGTTTGCATTGCATTACGAGCCCGTTCGTACGATGGCACACACTGTGTAACGTTGGATGGGATGCTTGCCCAGCGAGGGTTCACAGAGAGAGAGAGACATCCGACACCGGGACGGTGCCTACAGGGAGCTGCACGGTATTGTCACATTATTAAGTGCTGTAGTAGCAGAAATTGATTACGAACATACACGTCGCCATTTATAGCCCGCAACTTGTTGCAAATCGGCCCAAATAATTCTTCGCTTCCTTTCTAGTTGTTGTTGGTGGGTAAAATCCGACACCGGGACGGTGCCTACAGGGAGCTGCACGGTATTGTCACATTATTAAGTGCTGTAGTAGCAGAAATTGATTACGAACATACACGTCGCCATTTATAGCCCGCAACTTGTTGCAAATCGGCCCAAATAATTCTTCGCTTCCTTTCTAGTTGTTGTTGGTGGGTAAAAAAAAAAGAAGCGAAGAAATATTTATGCTTCACTATTTATGAATTTCAAACCGAATATGTTGCAATGTTGTTTGTTACTGCAATAATATAATTATTACGAACACTATTAAATCTGGCCGATCGGGCCAATATTTGACATACACTGTTTACAACGCACGACACGATACGGTGGTGGTGTATGAGAAAATTTTCGTTTGCCAGTAAACATTTTAATCGTATTACAAACTCACGCTCGCAACTTTTAACGCAAAACACGCCCTAACGAGCGATAAAATGTGTGTGTTTTTTGCTGTTATCCTACACACATGCACGCAACGATTCGCACAGCTATCCAACAGAACCGTAACCAATGGTATGGGCCTCTTTAATTGGCATCAAATGTCAGTCCGGCTGGGGGGGCTTGGTGATCATACAGTATCAAATCGGGTCACACACACGCTCATATACGTGATTCCACACACATAAATCACGATACGCACCAACTTTTAAAACAGTTAGGCGTAGGCCACTTTCGTACCGAAAGCTTTCGGATGGAAATAAAAATTGACAACCTACTTTGACAGTTATTTTTCAACGCGCTAAAAAGCTCAAGTTAATTCAATTCTAGCAAGCACAATCCATAAACCTCGGGATATACGGCACTGGATTAACATGTTGCCTTTTGAAAAATGATTCGAGGAAACTGTGGAGAACAAAAAAAACAGGTTCGCCCAACACTTTGTTCCCATACATCCCTGAAGCCACTCATTTGCCAAGCGCTCATCAGCATAACATCACCCCATTTCCTCGAGCGGATGTTTTACCACAATGACATGAAACGAGCGTTCCGGTATGTTGCACTGACAACGTTACATATTGCTAGGCTCAACAAACAAGAGTTTCAACCACATCTTGCGAGATCTGTTGAACGTTATCCCCGGGGCAAGAACGTTTCTGTTAATCCAGTTCAGCCTGGCTGCTACCCGTCCGGTTCTACTCCCAAGAACAAGCGGCAAAACACCAGTATCATCTCATCTTCACAAGCTTTTCAAAATGATAGCAATAATTCCAACGAAATTTATTTTGCTGCCATCCTTCCTAATGCCCTTCCCGCCAGAGCTAACCAGGAAGTGAAACTACTCGCAAAGACAGTGAACAGTGAAGTGGTTTGCTAGTAAATATCACGCAATTATTCAACCATGCTAACCACCGACCGACTAGAACTGGCCGACAGCTTATGAGCGGGCTGCTTAGGGCGCACACCACACTACAGTGGAGGTTCAGGTTCAGTGGCATTCGCTCTCGTCGGTAGCTTTGTGGGTGTAATTTGATTGCAGGAAAAACCGCAAATTCAGCACAAAACCTAAACCTCAAACGGAAAATCGCAACCCCGCACGCACTTTGAGCTTACTATCGTTACAAAAGCTCTTAATGATGGGGTAGGATTTGAGAGGGTTTGTGTAGTTGTTTGTTTGTAGCTCTTTATGATGACAATTAAACTTCATCGCTTAATCCGTGTGTGGGACGATGGTGGTTTATGGTTTTTTGCTTTAGCAAGAGTTGTTTTTGTTAGTATAAACATTGAATTCCTAAAGAAAATCTCTTCTCACGTCATCTTCAACCATTACTAACCACCTCCCGACCGAAGTTTCTTCGAAAGTGCGCATTTCTGTTGTTCACGGTCACAGCTTTGACCCTTTTGACAGTAATTTTACGCTCGAGCGCAAATTCATTATTGTAACGTGAATGGATGTCTATTTCCGACTCGGGTCGCAACAAGGCTCGCTTCCGTTAATCGTTAAAAGCGACATAAAACTAACGTCCGCCCCAAAGCCCACAGCCAATTGCCGGACACAGCAGTCAGTGTCAAAACCGGAGCCAACAAATTGCATAAAAGATTGGGCGGCCACAACAAAGGTAAAACGTAATCATTCACAAGCATTTTATTTGCAAATCGATTTCCGTTTTGTCGATGGTCCTATTCGCCTATCTGCCAAACGAGAAATATTGCTGCTGTCCAGTCCAATAAACGCAACAAATAGCACCCTGGGCAACAGCTGTAATAAAGAAATTATGGCACAAAAAAACAAACGAAAGAAAGAAACAAACCACTTACAAAATGTTATGCGTCTCAGCTTCACCGAGGCCATCATATTTTCTAATTTATTTGCCGGCGCGCTTCATTCATGCTTACAGTCGACAGAAAAATTGTCTTCCAAAGCCAGCCCAAGCGTAACGCCACTTCTCGTTAGCTAACCATAACAAAAGGGCAGCTTCCCCGTATATCCGTGCTGCCCCGGGGCATCCCCTTTCAACGTCGCCCTCTAGGTACCATTCGATGCCTTCATTTAATTTGCTCACCATTCAATCTCCCCGAAGTACGCGCGCGCTGTTGCTTTAAGATTTCATCAACCGTCTTCTGCTTTCAGCGGCAAAAACAAAAAAAAAAGCACACACTACGGCACCGTAACCGAACATGACCCGGTCCCGTAGCACGCCCGCGTGTCGACCCTTCCGCATGGCAGGAAGTCGAATCGATAATCTATTTTTAGCATCACCTCGCATTGCATCATCTTTCCTTCCTGTCCTGTGGCAGGTGCTGCTCGCACACCCAAAACGCTCCCGTTGTTCCGGTCGGCGAAGGTCCTTGCGCTCGGCGCGTACGCTTTCTTCCCACACGGGGTGGAAGTTTTGTGCTTCGGCGAAACCGACCAACTACTACTACGACTACTTCCCTGCTGCCACTGCTGGTTCCGTGAGCGCTTTACCTTTGAACTGTCAATCGCTTCCGCTAATCTGACAGACAGACAGTTCGGGCTGAGTGAGCAAACAAACTCTCGGATTCGGATACCGAAATTACTCCCCAAAAACAATCACGCCCGGCACACGGTTGTCCCTGATTTGCTCTCGCCCGACCCGACCCACCATCATCATCGTCATTGTACAGGACCGGGGCTACCCTTTGGCTTTGATGTTGTGCGGCCCTGGAAAATAAACAGCGTTGGCGTGCTGCTGCTGCTGCTGCTGCTGCTCTCCTTTATCACGGCATCCTTATGCATGCAGCCAGTGCTTGCCGTACGCGAAGCAACCCTGACCATGGTTACCATGGGAGACTGGGAAAATAATGGCTCATTGAGCATAACCACCGCCGACACCGACACCGCCATTAGATGGGTGTGTTTTGCCGCACAACCGATGTGTGTTATTTGGTCAGCGAGGGTTGAAAAAATGAAAGTAAGAAAATAGAACAACACACAAGTTTGCCAATTGCCCATCACAACCAGCTGGCAAGGAGCTTTTTTTGTAAGCTTGGGGCACCAACCTGCAAGCGCTATTGCAAATTTGGCACATGAATTATGGTTCAGGAGTGAAAAAAAGCTTCTTTTTAGAACCCTCATAACGAGTACCTCTTTTAACACGCGTTTCGCATAACAATCACTTCGAAATGTGATAATGCTACCCATTTCGACAAGTTTTTTGTGAACCTTTCAGTGTTGTTCAAGATTTTTAAAAACGCATCCACATGTTCAAAACAATTTGAAGTTCGAGAAGCATAACGCCCAAACCAGTAGACGACAGATATGTCAAACATATGACTTGTGGGCCGGATAAGTCCTCTAGGTCCTTTCTATCCGGCTCGCAAGGAATGTTGAGACAATCTAGTACTGAGACTTTTTTGTGCAGCTTAGCCAGTACGCATTTTCTGCAGTGTGTCTTTCCAAATTATCAGGATGAACTATATCATCCAACAACCCGAGCAGATATTTAAAAAAGGATGTGCTGTTCTAGCAACTGCTCAGAATAGTTCGCCAGTTTAATGCTCACTTGTGAAAAAACTGAGAAATCTAGTATGTGTCAAAGATCTACCAAGAACATCGACTCGTTCAAGCTAGGTGGACAACACACAAGAACTTGGCCTCTTGTATATGTACTCAAACTTCATAAATTCTGGGACTACTTATAACAATGGTATTATCTCGACTCGGTCCACTTCTGGTCTGGTCATTTCTGGTTTGAACTTAAGAGGTTAGTTACTAAGAAAAATAATCGAAATCGGGACAATATCAATTGACACGATTACCTCCAACTTGCCTCCAAGACAGTGTGATTTAATTCTGTTATTGTTTTACTTATAGGGTTATGTTTAGTCTCATGTCTACTAGCCAAAAACGACTGGTGCTGTAAAAGACACTATTGCCCAAGCCATCAAGAAAAGTCGACTCGATTTATGCTCCTGGAAAACACAAGCCGATGGGACGATCTGGTGGTCGAGGCAATATTGGCGCCAGTCTTCACACGGCAGGACCGTGGATTTAATCCCATCTAATCCATTCCCTCCATAGTGAGGACTGGCAATCCAGCTACTTAGAATAAATATGTCTAAAATAAACCCTTAGATGACCGTCATGTCCTAGCAAATCGTTAAGCCAAGAAGAAGTTATGGAAAGTTTGACTTCTCGGACGCTAGCTGGGGCGACAGATCAATAATTCACACACAGTTTCTTTAACAGAACTCATTAATTTTGTTCTATACATCATACTGCATATTGTCTTAAGCATCTGGAGGCTTGTTTCATTTTTTGGAAATACGAATTGATTATTGAAAGAATGATGATGAAATAATAAATTTATTTTTGTGGCAATATGGCAATATGGCGACGAGTTGTAATACTTCAATATAACATTTTCGTATTATATCTGAATCACTGAAGCGTAAAAAATCTTATATAAGAGAGTTAACTATTGTAGAAAAATGTTCAGCACTTTTTTTGCTTAAAATACCAAAAAAATATGACTATACTTTAGCTGTACCTTTGCAAAAACATTTGCCTCCAATCGTCCTCCTGCAATCATTCACTCTCGCCCCATCAGTGTAGATAAAAATCAGCAAACAAACGCGGTGCGAATCAGAATGGGCGACCGGCCCAAACAACATTCACCGTAAGCAAGATGGAGTACAAAAGAAAATTCATCTATCAAATCAACCGTCACCCCCGTAGGTCCGGCAGTCGATGCGAAATGTCGCAGATAAATCAGTGGCCGCGGCACTGGCAGCCAGTCATCCAGCAGAAACAAAACGGTATCTGTCAAAGTAACAATACCATGATTTCTATCACCACCATCATCATCGATATCACGATCGTATGATCTTCATGGGTCACGTACAATTCGTGCGCACCTTTGTGCTATCAACGCCCGAACCACCCCCTGCCAGCTATCAATTACGTGCGCCACCGATAGATGGGAGTCGCTTTCATGTTGGAAAAAGGACACAAAAAACGACCGAGATCAAGATAGACGCGAGTTCTCCCTCCGGTACTGGGCGGTTGGTAGCGGTGCATGGATGACCGAACCGAAGGTGTTGTAGGAATCATTCATGCAAGCGTGTTCGGTTTGCGGTTCACTTAGCGTCACCGCGGCGCGGCAGTTACGCCGTGTGTAACTGGATGCCATTTTCAACTCAACGCTCGCATAGTTTGTGCAAAATATTTACTTGCTTTTATTGGGGAGTTTTTTTGTTGAGCTGCCAATATGTTACGCACATTGCAGTGTGCGAATTTTACTCGTTAGGATCAAGAGTGTAGCGTTAGAAAGCAGATAACTGGAAGCATCAATAAACAGCTTGTTCAAATAAAAAACATGTTTTGGGCAGTAGAATAGTGTTTGTGCCGCTTTGGATCTCGCGTGCAGCTAACACTTCATTCGGAAAAGCTTTCCCCAATTTTCATTCGAATGTTTTGATTCTAAAATGCACCTAAAAACCAAGCACAGATCAAACTCGGCCTGTTCCTAGCAAAACAATTCTTGTAATTCTGGTGTGTTATCATGTAAGCCAGTATACTAGCACATGGTCAGGTCAGTGGGGTTTACACTTATCAGCATTCAGCTAGGTTAGTAAAGGGCATCAGCTTGTAGCAGTAGCCAGCAGCTGCCAGGAACGGCGTACTCGCACTGACTGGGGCTACTCAACCCGGACTTTGAGAAATTCAAATCAAAACGAACCTGCTCGCGTTCGACGTTCGACGATGCTGTGAAGCTGCGTACTACAACTCGTGATCGTTGACCCGATCTAACCTCAAAAACGGAAAACATTGGTAGCGCTCTACGTAAATCGTAATAAGCAGAAAAACAATCTGGTATAGGAATTGGTATAGGAAGCAGAGCAGAATACACCAGAGTATTAGCTGCGACTAATGAAAGCTGTTTTGAAGTTAAAAGTAAGTTAGTTTGCCGATATTTTGAAACAAACTAAGCAAACAACTTGTAAAACAAGTCGCCATTTAAAGGCAATGTAATCTAACTAAATCCAACTAAATCCCGAATCGAATAAGGGAAAAAGCAATATGTGAGATGTCATTAAATGAAATGCTTTCGTCACCTTCCACCCTGTTCGGTAACTAATATCATAACTCAATTAAGCACACACATAATGCCACACACCAGTCGGAGTCGGAAGCAGTGCAGGAAGCAAAAACAAAACCGGGATGGGGATAGGATAGTTTACCAATAAAAATGATACCATCGACCGAAGGTCCTGCAAACTGTCTGCGATTACTAGCGCTACTACCACACCACAACTGGCAAGTAATTAATATCGTAGCTCTCCCATGAGAACCGCTCGATTAATGGACACCCATTCGTTCATCCCGTTCCTGTTCGATACGTTGTACGTAAGGAGAGACGTAAGGGTAATGGTGAAGCTGGCATATAGCAGCTTCAAGCCCTGCAGACAACACCCGGGAGTCGGTAAGGGTCCAATGCCACCGATCTAAGTGAGACAAATAGGCCCATCAATTACGCGCGAAGGTTACGCGTAGAAGTTCCGCCAAATATGGTGACTTCACCATCCACACGCTCTCTCTCTCTCTCTATACTGTCTAGGGCGTGTGTGTACTGGCCAGGCCCTTCATTAGCATCGATCGACTTCCATCGTCCATCTTCTGGGTCGTTTCAGCTGCTCTACCGTAATAGTGGACGTGGACGAACGAGACAAGATTCTAAAGCTTTGAACATTTTAAGCTCATCTCTCGACAGTTCGATGAGCTTCTTCTGTTCAATGGCTTTAGAGATGACAATCCCTCGATAATGCAATTTCCGTGTTCTAAATTTCGTTCTCCAATCATCAGTTTAACGCTACATTAAGACAGATAGAAGCGAAGCGCACATCACCAGGATGCTGTGTGTTCCCGTGACGCTCCGAAAGCGGCTGTGTAAATCGAAATATGAAACGAGCAGCGGCAGCAGCATCAGATCGGTCGTTCGCTAATATTTATCGTACGACGATGAAACGCTCCGCCCCACGCGCTCGACAGGCCGATAATTTATTCCCGGATAAATTAAACATTAGACCAATTACGCTCATCAAAGGAATATGCAAACGAGCAGCAAATGAAAGGGGGCATTAAAATGCATTCAAAATAAACTTTTGCCCTAACAAGACCAAAGTCGTCCGAACGCGCCCGTCTGTTTGCTACCCGAGGTAATACACTTTTCATCGTTAATTTATGAAATGGTGAGCAAGACATTAAATGGAAATTTGCTCCACAATTCACTTTAAGTGTATGCTTGTGTTGGTTCGCTCGTTCGTTCTCCCGCGCCGGGGAAAATGAACCACACGCTTGTACCTTGTGCATCCTGGTGCTGCCGGTGAACAATTAAATGAAAATAAATCTGCGTACCGGCGAGACTATCCGTTTCCTTGATGTTTTGGACACCGGCAGACGTAAAGGGAACAAGCGAAGTAAGCGCATGCTGAAGTTTGGAGCAATGCAAACAACAGCAACAAAAAAACACCAACCATGCAATCAATTCTCGTTTGTCTTCTCTGTCCGCTCGGGAGACATGTGTCGTGCAATATTGGGAACGACATGCACGATCTCCGCTGTTCGGCTCGACAGCGAACGGCACATGAAGCACAAGAAGCGAAGGGCACTAAAGATAATTGACCGCCGAGTGTCTGCGCTGGACGGTCAGTTCTAGATTACACCGGCACGGCGCACGACATTGCCTGCCGGCGAACGTCCCAACAAACGTCCGCATATCAATTCTCGCAACGTTTCAAACTGAACGGAATGCTGGGAGACTCGGGACAATTGAGCACACTACCGTCGTTGACTGTTTTTGCCGCACAGCACAGCACTGATAACCAGCATCCATCCCGTGCGATGGTGGTATCGTTTCGATTCATCAATTAAAACGCTGCAAACTTTACGACCCGTAGGTTAACTCGGGCGGGAGCATTTAAAGCGGCCCAACATGATGAACGAAACATTCTAAAGTTTACGCCACAGCACATCATCATTCGATCATCCGTCCGGGATAGACGATTTATGGTACCAGGTTGGCAGTTTTGGGGAACGGGCACGGAAGTAGCGTATTTCACGCGGCTTATTAAGTATTCAGATCAACGCTCGCTTTTCGCACCAACCGGGTGGCAAACATGGAGCGAAAAGCGAACTTCCAGCTGCTGCTGCTGCCGGTTGGAGTTGGATCTTTAACGATTGTCTATTTTTGTAACGAACGGTACCCAGCTGGAATCCCCCTATCGTTCCAGCACCGGGTCCTCGTACACTGTCTGTCCCGCTTCCTGGGAGGAGTGTATGTTTCGTTCTCTCTTTCGCTAACTGCTGCTCCTTCCTTCGAAAAAATATTTTTAGATCCATCCGGGCTAGGGAAGCTGATTAAAGGTTTCACCATGCATAAGCGTTCAGTGAAATGGCATTCGGAGAACACGGTGGAGATGTTCGTTGTAATGTTTCGCTGATTTACTTTCCATCCTATCTTCGCTCCAGTAATTGAACCCTGGGTGAAAGGATACCGGAGCGGTGGCAAATCTTAAAGCTAACATTGCACAAAGAGATTAAGATTAATTGTAAAAATACACAGTGTTTGCGAATAATTCGTTTGATTTTTATTGGAGTAGACTTTTCATTCAATCGGTGAAGAAGGATGGAAAACTGTCAGGGTCTTTCAGCAGGGAGATGGCCTTGCCTGTTCCTCTAACTTAGGGAAACCTAGGGGACCAATTCAGATGCTGACATACGCTGAAGGCATAGACTTCATTGGTTTGAGCCTATCCGATGTAGCAGAAGCTTAGCCAAGGATTGAGCAGGCGGCACTGAACTTTGGGTTTGAGATTAACGAGGTAAGAACCAAAATAATGTTGGCTCCACCAGTGGACCTGCCAACAAGCACCAATTTTAAGCAGGGGTGATATATAGATAGGTGTTTGCTGATTTGCAATATTCCAGAAATTGACCAAAGCGGGGACGATAATGAAGTTTTATAGTCCCAGTATTCCCAGTCTCAGTACTAGTACATACGCCTGTATGGACATGGACTCTGGGCCAAACAGACGAAATCCTCCTCGGGACCTGTTATGAATTACGCCACGATTTAAAAGAGAAATACGCCGATTTTTCGTCGATATCCCGAGCATAAGGAGGATCACAAAATTGCTTATTTATTGGTGTATTTCTGGCGTTCAAAAAGCCGAAGGCGTGTCCTTCGGTTCTATTTGTATACCTGTCCCTATTTCTTCGTCATTGCAATTACTCCTACAATTACTGTACTGTCCCATAAACGATTATGGGCATTGTCGCATAGTTGGCGTTAGCTGTTCTAAGGTTCTAAGCTCTAAAAACGCGTTGTGATCGTTTCGCAACAGGACCCGTATGTGTGGACGGATAAGTAAAAGCAACTACGAGCTATAAAAGCGTTACGAAGATCTTACCATCATGCAGCAAATTGCACTCGCTAGACTCCAATGTTCTGGGCTGTCAGTGAATTCTTAAATTTCACAATTTTAAAATCAAATAAACACCGTTTTTTGAAGCTACGAACGCTCCCGAAACTATAGAATCCAAGTATAAGTCCTTTAATCTAACGATCGGCAGGATCAAACTCGATTACTACTACTATTCCCAGTCAGCAGTAAATGATTTCAAACCATGATTTGTACCACATGTTTCATATTAACAAGTTTAACAGTCTACCATACTCGTCCTCGATATACACTAAAGATCGAAAATGCATATACTGCACTTTCTCCCTCGGTGCACCTTTTAACCTTCCAAGAATTCTTTTACATTTACTGCAAACCGTTTCGTTTCCATCCGTCCCATTTCTGCAACATTACGTTGTGATGAACTTCAACCGCACCACAGGAATAGCTCCGTTTTATTGCTTCCTGCTCGTAGAGTAGAGTGTGCCACTCTTTTTGTGCGATAAAACCCACTAGCGAAATGAGTTTTTCCTTTTCAGAAGTCAATACAAAAGTGAAAACCATGCACCTTCCTCCCTTTTTTTTTGCTTCAGACCCAGGTCCGGCGAGGGAAAGAAAACGCATCCAACACAAACCAACAGGATCCCGTCCAAGCCCTGTCGCGCACAATTTATCGCTATTAATCATCGATCAGAAGCAAAAGGTTGCCTCCATCATCCGAATGGTTAGCTGAAACTGTAGCAGCAGCAGCAGCAGCAGCAGCAGAAGCGATGTAAAAGTTTCAACCCCTATTTTTGCTGCTTTGTTAGCTGCCTTCTAACCCTTTTGGTACCTTTTTACATGCACGTGTATTTGGGTTGTGAGGAGCAACAGCAGACCAGAAAAAAATATATACATACACACTAATACACAGTTGATAACCGATGCCATGTGAGCTGCAAGTTGAACCTACGACCTTTCCTTCAACGTTAGTTGATAGCGACAACTGCACTTGTCGCTTTGTGGGCTACAAAGGAGAAAAAACAAGCTGTTCAATTATTTCCCTCCAGCTAACCTTTCCATCACAACGGACTATTGCGGGTCGAGAGATTGACTGGCGAGCTTTACGAGCCATGGTAGGGCACAAAAAAAAGGAACCGATCGACTAAAACAACAAATCCCATTAATTGAGTCAGCTTGCTTGAAACCGGGGACTGGCCGACTGTGTGATAGTATTCTTCGTTCGTCCCAATTTTTTTTGTTTTTTCCCCCCCATTGTCTAAACAGTACTGGGCAATATTGTTCCAACGTCCAGTAATGGTAGTTTGTTCTTCCCGACTCAAAAAAAAGCTATATGTATAAGTCCGCCATGCAATGTCGTCATAGCTCATCAAAATCAAACAGTAGAAGTAGAATGAAGATTTGCTTAACAATCGTTTGCTCGGAAAGCATCCGCCAATATTTGTACAACCGAGAGCAAACCGCGAAACAGCAAACCAGTATCATGACGCACCAAGCACTGTCAATTTAACTGTCAATTTCGTTGGAATGTTTGATCCGTTTGAGAATACTAAAAACGCAGATTACATCACCCGAACGAAACGTTTTACGTTGTGTGGCGCCTGACGGGATGCAATTGCTTAGAATCTTTATCCTTCTTCGTACGAGGGTTTAAAAGTGTTTATTGCCCCGGTAGTTTCATGTAGACAAATTCTAAGTAGATTCCAAAAATAGTGATTCTATAGTTCCTGACATCGTGTACCATCCGAAACAGAAAACACTGAGGACAATTCTTTCATCAGATAAAATCCTCACGTCCATTGGCGCTGGTAGTAACGCTCGGACAAAAGCAATAATGCACGCGCGTTCAAGAGCTTCGGAACATTCTAAATGACAAAATACCAGCTAGCAGCTGCTGCCGGCTTTTCTACCCCAACACCCACAAACAAAAAGCTCACTATCGCAATAACGTTGAACGGTGAAAAGTATGCATTTACGTGAGACCGGCGTGTGTCTTTGGATGAGGGCTTTGGATGTCTTTCAAGAGCAAGCAAAATCTTGCTTGCCACCTGAAGCCAGCTCGAATGAACGATAGATACCGGCACCACCAATGCACCTTGGCATTCGCTTAACGTTTAACGAGATTATCGGGAATTATTTCCCGCACGTGAAACTATGAGATGCTGCTGTTGTTTTGTCCGCATACCGAGCAAGCCTGATGGCGCCGGACAGTGCCAAGCTTAGAGCTCTTCTTGGAGGTGTACAATTGAAGCAATCGAGCGCACGGTCTAGAAAAAAAAGAGAAACGAGTTTTCTCTGGAAGAGCTTAAAGCTATTGCGCAAGCACCACACTTTTTGGAAGCACGTAGCAATGATCATGTCCTTCTCTGGCAACAGATATTTCATGTTTGATCTTGGGAACTAGTACCATGGGTTGTGCATGAATCATGATCTGGAACAATTTCTGGGGGTTTCCTACGAGAATGGAATCGTTCTCACAAAAGAGGAATGTATAGAAAAGCAATAAGCCACTACTGGTGAATGTGTTGTACAGAAGCAGTATGCAGGACTTGGGTCCTTTAAACGAAAAAGAAAGTTTTTGTATGTATTTCTGTACGTACTAATATTAGCAGAAAGTTGGAACAACCATGCTACGTCAAAACCTGGTACTAAAAGGGGAACTCTTTATGAATACCTTCCTTCCTACACACAACCCATTAAACGTTACGATTCTCTGATAGGAAAACTCTTTTATACCTACAACCTCCATAGCATACAGAACAATGTACACTCACCTGAGTATCAATCCTAGGACCGTCTTATCAGAGTGGGCTTCCATTCGCTCATCACTGATCACAGTCTGATAGCCGATTAGCACTTCATTTGTGCTGACTTTGCCGTTTGCTGCTGGTTGGTGCTGGATGATACCGGTCGTCAAAAACACACCCCGACGGGGTCCCTTTTTGTTTCTTTTACGCCGCTGCTGGACGCTACTGGAACGCCGGCAAACGTACCACCCGGAGCCAAGCCCGTTTAGTCGTTCGGGTATAATCACTTCCTGACTTGGCAGCCAGTTGGCAGCTGTTGGACGCTTCGTTACGCACGGACGAACCACTAAACAAAACGTATCGCAAAGAACAACTAACACACAACCTAAAAAGCACACGATCGAAACTAGAAGGAAACCGGGAACCCGGAGGCAATATCGTCGTACCTCGCGTCGTACTTCTAAACCAAGCCCTTCGGTTTTTTTTTTGCTTCTTGCTAGATAAACACTGAATCAATCAATACGCCACGCGATTGCACTCTCCACGCCGGGTGGTTTTCTTTGCAGATTCACCGGACGGCCGGTACTCTTGCAATCATTTGCCCGATTTGCCATTTGCACCACTTTCCATAGCGACTCTGCTCTTTCTTTGCCTGTTAAACATTCAACATACTACATCCCGCAGCACCCAACTCCCGTCAGCGGTTCTCGCACATTCTAATGGGAATTTCTTTCTGCTTTTTTGTATTAAACACTGCCTCGTTTTGGCCCTGTTGTAAGCACTGGCCTATTTTTTTGCTTGGTATCGTATCGAACTATTGATTTCTGTAAAGAAAAGAGGAAGAAAAAATTAATAACAAATTATTAATGGAAGTTTTTTTGTCATGTGAGGTTTGTCATCCCAAGAAACATTTTAAGTTTTATCATAGCTGCAACAATGCGAGGGAAATCAACTCTTTAGCTACACGATTCCTTCACATAATTATTCTAAAAATTTCCCATTGATCTCAAATCTCTTGCAGTTGAGCAGTAAATGATGTCATGAACATTTTATCGTGCAATGCAAAATGATACCTCAAAGTATGATAATGCACTGCAGTCATCTTTGTTTTTAAAATGTGTTATAGGCCTTCTTCTTCTTCTTCCTTGGCACTACAACCTCGTGAGGTCTTGGCCTGCTACTGCTAGCTCTCTGTGACTTAGTTTTAACCCGTAGCTGGATAGTCAGTCCTGCGTACGGGGAGGCGGTCCGCCGGGATTCGAACCCCGGTCCTGCCGTGTGAAGACCGGCGCCGTTATGGTATGCACCACCGAGCCGCCCCAAGTGCTATAGGCCTACACCGTCATAATTATGGCAATAAAGATGGATGCCACAACAATAACTTCAAAACATCTGCACCAGCATCACCTTAAGATTGTTTTTGGGGTTGGTTTCATCACTTTCAACAGTGAAAACTCCTTTGTAAAGCATTACAAATGCTTACAGTAAATGCTAGTAATTTTAAAGTACATCTCACGATACTATGCAAACGCTTTAGGTCTTATGACAGCTCTCATGTAGACTAAAAAGCTAGACAAACTGTCAAAAAAACGTAAACAAATGTAAACAAACGCTCTTAGCAGTGCTTCGGAACGATTAAGCTTAAGACACAAAAGCCTTTTAGTTTTTAAATTCATAAAGTAAAAATTAGTTAACCATTAGACGCAAAGTTTGATAGCTGGTTTTAAGAAAAAGAAACTTTTAACAGCGTTTTCACTTTATGATTTCTGCAAAACAAAACAATTAGTTCTAATGGCCAGTTTATGAGACATGTTTAAGACGGTTTAAAGATTATTAGAATGAATGAATTAGATGATTAGAAACCTCTTATTAAGCATAGAATTTTTTTCTTGGGAAGACACGAGCTGACTGGCTGTGGTGCGTAGGTATCTTCGTACGAACGGATTAATCAACCCCAGAGCGCTCATTTCCATGTTCGATCGGATTTTTAAATTATTGAACCCCCGATCAATATCAGCCGGTTCCTGTAACTGGGGCGGAGGACGGAAATGTGAGTCTGTGTGGGAAAAAAAAGACCTGGGTATAGAACAATGCACTGCAATTGACTGATACGGCTTTCGTAGGCTAACAGGTGCATATGTGGGTCGCTTTTGAAAAATTTAATACGCATGAAAGTTGTACCGAAATGGTGCAACAGTTGGTGTCTCTTCTCCATTTATTTAAAGAGGCGAATGAGGTCTATGAGACCCAAAGCCTCTATAAATAAATGAAAAAAAAAAAAAATCTTCTCCATTTATGAGTTTATTTATTGCTTTTTCGTTCTGCTTTTTTCCCCACAATCAATATATCCGCCCGCACATCAACCAAATGACACACATCATGTACCGTCGTGTCTCATTATCATTTGTACGTAAAATTGCAACCATCGCAGGACGAGCGCGAAAGGCAACGAATAACGATTAGCGCTGCCGTCCTTTCGACGACGACGAACCCCATGTTGCATCAAACACTTCCAAACAAACTTTACTTCATTAGGCCACGCACGCTCACTGATTAGATTCCCGCAAAACCATCAACATCGGTCGGCTTTGACCCCGAAATACCCTGTACCATCGGAGAGAACGGGGTGCGTGTAGGCGAAAGAATTCCCATCTCGTCGCCTGCCAACATCCTGAGACGGCACCGGTTCGATCCCAGCGACGCCTGCACTAATGCTTCATTAGCTCGTTTCGAGTGCGAAACCATTCCGAGAAACATTTACGGTCTCGGTGTGAATAATGGCGAATGCCGGGCGATGATTTACAGCATGCACATTCTAATTATCTTGTGCGGCCTTCCCGACCTCCTCGAACGACTTGCTGGGTAAGAAACGGGCGGGGAATGGGGAGGGGAAGGGGTGGAAAAAAGTTTGCCCAGCGGTAAAGCGGTAATAGTAATTACAGGATCGCTCCCCATGTACACATCATACATACGCCAGCAGCATGGTTGCTAAGCGACGGCGCTATGTGATGACGAGATTAATTTTTGTGGCCTTCGGAGATGCGCAACGCCTGACACATCTTCGTGCTGACAGCAAAGCTTTTTTCTGCCGAACTTCGAAACCCACGTGGATGGTTTGTTTATTGTCTTTGTTTTCGTTTTTTTGTTTTACATCGTGCTTCACAAGCTAAATGAATATGGCTGTGTTTAAAGTTTAATGTTTAAAGGCCAACCAGTGTTGACGTTTTGTTTCGTCCATTTTTCTTTTTTCAATTAAAATAAACCTTCATTTTTTCCATTCCTGTGTACGCTTCCCTTTATCAAAATGGTTTCATCCTATTGGTAACAAATTTCAACGAAAAGAGTTGATCAGCTAGCGAAACTTCACATCGGCATGATAAACGTACCTGCAAGCATTTCAGTAAATCCTCTATGCTATCCTTTCAACGAAGAGCATCCCTGCTAGTGACAGGTTAGTCGACAGGTTTTTGATGAAGAGCATCCCAAAATCAATGTACACACACACGCACGCCAAAGTTAGATAAACAATTACTAATACGAAGCTGCTTTGTTCAACAGAGAAGCTCTCCTCCGGTTCAGCTTAAAACCCCATTTTCACAACGGGGCAGAACGAAAAATCCAAGAATTAGTCAAAATCATCGTTCTGCAGCTAAATAACACAGCATCATCGTAAGGAAACCCATCAAAGTCATCTCATCGTTTCATCTCCACTTTAAGTCCGGGTTCCCTTCCAACGAGAATTCCTTGTGGCTTGCACGAGGAGTAGCAAGCTCTTGCAAATCGATCATACACGCTCGGGTTTTGGTTTTTTGTTATGCTCCCGCTAATGTAAGATTTATTGACGTCAAAAGTAGAATTCAGCAGCAGCAGAAAGCTAAAAAAAAATGCGTTAAACACAACAAAAAATTCTTTAACTTCTTTCCCAAACCCTAAACAGCCTTCCAACAGCTAGCGGAACCACCATTTTGCTACCGTAACGGATTGAAAATCACTGTAATCGTCGGTCGTGGCCACACTTCATTCTTTAAATGCTACAAGTTGATCACAATCAAAAACCATGATGAAGCAAAACGACGAGTGTCGCGTAGCTTCTTGCAGAAGGATTGACGAGTGAGCTTAAAGTGTTCCGCCAGTAAAGGGATTTTGTTTTGCGTCCTTACCAAGGAACCAAGGTTTGCTATAATGTGTGATGGCCTGCAAAGGAGGTTAAGCGGAACCAACCACACTTATAACGGTTCCAACAATTATTGAGAAGAGGGCACAGGGAGTACTGTTGTCTGAAACTTGTCAGTGTGCAAGAAACAAACTTTAAGGAATTATCGTACCCATGCGTAACGCCATTGTGCTTATTGTTGGCCACAGTTTTTTTGCTGCTCAATAGTTCCAGTTCCAGAAGTGCTCTGCAAAGTATTCAGCGAACTAGTCGAACAAGTCATTAAGGGAATTATGACGTATCATCCTGGTGATGGTTAAGACATCCCAATTACGTTTGATTGTCAACCACAACCGGGCTGTAAGGTACGATAAGAATATGTCGCCCATCTAGACGAGATGACCTTTGCAAGTTGGAAGATGGAACATATTTCACAACTATTTAGTAGATCCGATATTCTGGTTCACTCTAGTTTCAAGTCATGTTCTGCTCGACTTTAGTTTTTAACACGAGGACAAAAACGACTCCAAATATGGTAGATGCTAAATATCACACAAGCTTTAAGCGCGAACCAAAACGTGTGATAGGGCATCTCGGTGTGTGTGTGTGTGTCTGTGGCTCACACACGCACGCCAAAGTTAGATAAACAATTACTAATACGAAGCTGCTTTGTTCAACAGAGAAGCTCTCCTCCGGTTCAGCCTAAAACCCCATTTTCACAACAAGGCAGAACGAAAAATCCAAGAATTAGTCAAAATCATCGTTCTGCAGCTAAATAACACAGCATCATCGTAAGGAAATCTCTCTGGTCTAGTTCTTCGGCAATGGCAAACTTTAAATTTGTGCAACGAGCTAAGAAACCACCTCTGCTGTGTGATACTGCAAGGGAAGCGGAGAAGAAGGGATGCAAGAAAAGGGTACTGTACTGCTGCACTCCTACACACATACAAATCATGCGCTTTGCTTATTATTATTACGAGCAGCTATAAAAAAGTTTGCGATCGTACAAGAAGCAGCAGCAGCAGCTGCTGGTGCACCGGGCAAATAAGTTTTTCATGCATCTGGAATTAGTTGTTTGATTTGCAGTTGGAGTGTGTGTGCTCCGTGAAGACGTCAAAGAGTATGCAAATTGTCGCACGCTCAAGCTTTATTAAGTGTATGCTTGTAGCAGTAAGGATAACTTTCAACGCAAAATAATCATTTTAATCATCGTGTGAAGTTGGTTTCCTCTAAAAAATTGCATCAACACAATCCAGCTAGAGCTTCCAAAATTGTCAAGCTGTCAGAAAAAGAGACACGGTCTTCGCAGTATCCCAGCAGACCCCCTCTAATGCATTTTAAATTTTTTTGTTCGATCATCCTAGAACCACACCACGGTCAAGTGTAAAACTGGGTCAATCGATTATCGAATGTGTGGGGAAAGTCCTGGCAGGCAGGAACTCTGGAACCATTCCATTCGAAGAAGCCAAAAGTCGATCACTTTACACCCGGAACCAGTGGGCACCACCGTCGTCCTCGTCGGCATCGTCGTTGTCGTCGTCATTCGCCACGACATTGCGGAGAGAATCAAAAACCCTTGAGGATGCATTTCACTAGTCCCTTTTCCAGTTCCAGCAAAAGAAAAAAGATTCCACACTTTCGAAGAAGGGTTGGGCCAAACGAACCTCCAAGAAGGTGAAGAAGATTCTCTGTATCGAAGGCGACCGATGCTCGGGTGCTGTGATTCTGCTTGCATTGAGTAGCTTTTTTTGTACTCTTACCACCCTTTTATGCTAGTATTCAGTGTGTGTGTGTGTGTGTGTCGTTGGCTGAGGTTGCTTTGGTGAAACGTAAAATTGAGCATTCTATCGCCACTTAAACGAGAACGATTAAATTAGGTCACACACACACACACACAAACACAGCGTTTCGTACCAGTTTTCTTGCAGCATTCTATTTTGGCGACTTTTGATGGGCATAAAATGAAGGCACGAAATTAAATTACGTTTAATGATGGCCATTTCTTAAGCATCTTCTACCGTGCGAACAAAAATAGGAAATCAGTTAACGACACGCACATACACAAAAAACAAATCAACAAACAATTTTTCATCACTTCCAATCAAACAGACGGCGCTTTTTGAGGCGGTTTTCTTGCGGTTCACGTGGAAAATGGGTGCTATATTTGTCAAAAACTCGCTCTTTCGCTTATGCCGGACTTGTGTGGCAAAGGTAAACAACATCCGGCTGTTGCGAAACCGGATGGATCGTCTTCAACCAGCACCCAGCGGCGCGAATGATGGTTGTCTCTGATCAATAAAGCAATAAATTCCTCCACTGTATTCACCATTTCTTCCCACGTACACTATTCTCGCTTGGCTAAAACTCCAAACCCCACCACAGACACAGACACACACATGTGTTTGGTACTGTAAATCTCCAACCGGCATCGAAGGCCAACGTCTTGGAGGTCATCTTGCGCTACGTAGACCGGCACGCCACACGAATCATATGGTTGACGAAGACTGTTCCAAGTTGTTGTTATTTTCTCGCTCCCAGCAAGCAAGCCCGCGGTTTGTGAACTGTGTGCGCGCGTCTGTTTTGTTGCTGTTTGCACAAACGCCGGGTCCCCTTCTTTCTTGGCGCCCCCGTGCACCACTGCTCGCGGTGGCAACCACAAACCACCTTTTAATGATGACGATCGGTTCGAGCACGGTTCCCCAGGTCCGATCGACTCGAGACACCTTCAGCTCATCCGTGTTTCAAATGTTGAGGAAGCGTTTTGTTTAAGTCGATTTGTGTGTATTTTCGATTTGGTACGACTTTCAAAAGCTTGGCAAGTTGTTCGGCGGGATTTTTGCTTGTGCAACCGATTTGCCACCGACAACAATACACACAACAGCAACAGCAGGGCGAGCGCGAGCATGAACCAAAACAAAACCAAGAAGAACGCGAGAACCAACATCTTAAGAGACGGCAACCCGCGGCAACAGCATCGCCAAGATCGCCACTACAAGAACCTTTTTTTTTTCTTGTCTCATTCTCTCTCTCACACACATCCCACGTCCACGTTTCGTTTCCCCACCCATGTTCTGCGTGCATACCTTGGGCCTCGGGGGGGAGGGAGTTGATGATGAATGTGGGGAATGAAGTAGAATAAGCTGCAGCCTAAAAGCACGATGAGGACGAGTGAAAAAAAAAACACAACCACAAACCGTCGTCGTCGTCTTTTGTTCTCCCACCCGGCGCCGTTGCAGTGGCAGCCGGTTTTTCGTTTTTTTACGCGTCTTCCACTCTACACGTTCGCACTCGCGAATCTTGCCCTGCACGCACGCACGCACGGACGCACGCTAAACAACGGGACACCCCGGGTACGCGGTTTCGAACGTGGTGTTTGCCGCGAAGCCAAAGCTTGTTTGTTTCAAACAACACCGTTCGCCCTGCCTGCTTGCGTTAACGGTGTACACGATCGTGGCGCGCGCGCGCGCGTGCGTCCCGGTTTTTGAAAAGCAGCACTACGCGCGCCAAAAGGGAGTGAAAGAGATAACGAGCTAGTGTGCGCCCGTGCGCTCTTCTCTTCCGCACCCGCTGACGGCCCATAAACACACACCCGAAGAGCGGGACAGAAAGAGACAAAACAATCGTTCGGGTTTTTTCTTTCACATATTCGCACACGGAGAAGCGTGAAGTTTTCGACCGTATGTTTTAGATCGACCCGGCGCTGCTCAGAGCTTTCGGTAAAAGCTTTTCGAATAGCTTTGAAGGGAAAAACTTTTGCCTTTACGTAAAGCACGGCGAACTTTTTGGCGTGCGAGGTTTTTTGCATTCCCGTTTTTAAATTTTACACCTGTCGTTGGATGATGTTTCGCTCAACCGAAATCAACGTAAACGGAAATATCGTGTGCCTGTAAAACAAGTTGGCCAACTTTGGCTGAAAATCCTTTGTACCACCGCGCTCTTAATTGCTATGAGTTAACTTGCCAATTCTGCATATAAAAATGCGTCAAGCTTTTCCCGAATGCACCCCGTTTGGAGGCTCATTAGGGTACAATAATGATCAGTTGCCGTCTTGACTACAGAATGATTGGATAAGGTGCATCCCACAAAATATTCTAGTAGTCTCTACTGAGCTCAGTTGGAAGACTTCTCGATCGAAGTGTCTTTAGTGCTCTTATGGTGTAATTGTTTCAAAGACATGATAAAAACGACCATCAAACACATGGGGGAATGAAAAATTCATTTGCTTCTCAATCTCTAACCCAATCTGCTCAGAGCTTTCGGTAAAAGCTTCTCGAATAGCTTTGAAGGGAAAAACTTTTGCCTTTACGTAAAGCACGGCGAACTTTTTGGCGTGCGAGGTTTTTTGCATTCCCGTTTTTAAATTTTACACCTGTCGTTGGATGATGTTTCGCTCAACCGAAATCAACGTAAACGGAAATATCGTGTGCCTGTAAAACAAGTTGGCCAACTTTGGCTGAAAATCCTTTGTACCACCGCGCTCTTAATTGCTATGAGTTAACTTGCCAATTCTGCATATAAAAATGCGTCAAGCTTTTCCCGAATGCACCCCGTTTGGAGGCTCATTAGGGTACAATAATGATCAGTTGCCGTCTTGACTACAGAATGATTGGATAAGGTGCATCCCACAAAATATTCTAGTAGTCTCTACTGAGCTCAGTTGGAAGACTTCTCGATCGAAGTGTCTTTAGTGCTCTTATGGTGTAATTGTTTCAAAGACATGATAAAAACGACCATCAAACACATGGGGGAATGAAAAATACATTTGCTTCTCAATCACTAACCCAATCCCAATGGATTCACCAAACGCTATAAGTAAATGGCTCTAAACCGTATCATTCCGATGTGGCTCGTCTGCTTTATTTGTATTTAATTGTTTCACAATTGTCTCACTTGTACGTACCGCCCAATATTTCCTTCCTCGCAGAGATACTTCCTATTGGTAAGGAAGGAGTAATACAAAAGGGGGAGGAAAGGTGTGTGTGTGTGTGTTTATGTGTGTAATGAAACATAAGAATTTTGGGTAAGGAACTTAACCGAGAATAAATCGGACAGAAAAACTAACTAACTAAGACACGTTTAGCTTAGCGCGCGCACTCCATTTATGGTAGATAGTTCGTACCGATCGTTATATGCTGCTCGGATCTCTTCTCGGATTTTTCGTTTTGTTTCCCTTTTTGCTACCATTTTATACTATTACTTACTATACTTACTGGGGGAGAGGGTGATGATTTTGCTCAACACTTTGCAGTCATCTTTTTCTTGCGCTCGTAATGTCCCTCCTATCAAGCGCTGCGCCCCGCTGCTCAATTGCACACTTTCGCATGTCGCATGTATCTCGCGTTCTTTTCTTATTCCTAACTAAGCTGCCTTTTTACTAACAGTCACAATCATAGTTAATCATCTGCCCCCGTTTGTTTTCAAATGCTTTCGCTTCTAGATGGACGACGACTCTCGGACGACTTCCTTAGTACAATCGCGATTATTGTGAAGCAATTGTTGGTGGTACGGTAAGTCCACACTAACTCCCAATCCTGAAACGAGTCAACCTCAATGCTTTAGCAGCTGCCGCACTATCTGAATCTATTGCACCTGCCGCGTATTTTCAGTCAATGCAATAGATTTGTTACGGTAGCGACGATTCCTGGGCTTCACCACACATATATTCCAGCTAATATTAAATTTATGTTTGCATCCTTAAGTAAGGTAAAGAACAATATCATGGACGAACGTAGGTTAAAGGGTTAATGAAAACGAACCAGATATTTTGTATAATGTTGTTTGCTGTGGGGAGTTACGATTAAGATACGCTATTTACAATAAAGGCGCGACAGAAGCTTTCTGAAGCTATGCCAAAGGATTGGCTACAACACACCATCGAAATGACCAAAAACGTAAATTAGCAGCATTTGTAGGTTGGTTGTTACCACAAACCAGTAAGTAATTCGACTACACATAAGGCTAAACCGTAGTATCATAAAGAAAGCGGGTATCGTAAATTTGCGTTAGGTTCGTTGATTATTACCAGAAGTATATTATTGTTCCTTCCCGATCGGATCATCCCATCATTCCCCGTCACACGACGGGCATAGTACAACAATCTTTTGCTTCACCCCTTTTTTGCATGCACGCCGTTTTCACTCACTCCTCGCGTAAATGTAATGTAAGTTGCCGTAGTTGTTTTTTTTTTTTGTATGTTCCTGAGTATCAAATGTCCTTCCCTCACAAAGGATAATCTCATTCGTGCAGTATACGGCTTGCCGTTCTCTTTTAAAACACAGCTCAGCCACCGTAAGATGCCACCGCAAGAAAGGTTTTTAGAGAAAACGAGACAGTTTTTCGTAGTAAAGCGCTTTTCTTGAAGACAGAATGTTTTACGAACAAACTAAACTTTTATGGAACCGATCGCCGCAATCGTTCGTATGAGAGTGGTAGAATCCTAGTAGTTTTGGGATTTCGTTTCAGTCAGACCGCGTTCGAACGGAACGAACGTTCTTTTGCTTCTATATGTTTGATCAAGTTGCAAATGTGAAGCTTTTATTCTCATTGCACCAATCACAGTCCACAACAGTTTCAGGAAAGGGTAGGCGCACAAATATTAAATTGTCCTTCTTCCTGTCCTCCTCTTGTTGGCGCGCCATTCCGTTATACACACAGACCCTTCATAATGATTCTGCTTTCTTTCCGTTAGCGCGTATCACACACACAAAAGGGAGTATTTGGCTGCCTCTTCCCCGTGTGACGCGACAGACACAAGGCTTACCAAAAACCATCGGTAGCATTTGTCGGAGTAAGCAACAAACTGGGAGCAGCAGCAGCAGCAGCAGAATGATAATAGCATAGTGATAGATCAATAGAAGAATAAGCGACACTAGGGACAGGTGGTAGGTAGTAGATGGGTGGTAGCGATAGATACTTGATCCTTTCAATGCTCTTTTCTTTCGTTCATTCAAAAGGGTAAGTGTAATCGTACAATAATTAATTAATAAATATAAGACAATTTAAAAAAAAAAGTATTATAAATGCTACTAACAATCTTCCTGACTCTTTCGAACACACCGGGCTACCTTTCGCTTAAATTCGGGATACGCCTCTCGCCATTCCTTTGCCGCGTCCACGTTCGCCGGCGACTCGTCGTTCGGATCGGCCAGCATGGAAATGACCGATATTAGAATCGTTTCGACCGTGTGCACCGGTAGCCAGCGTTCGGATGCCTTCTCGTAGCCCCACTTATCGTCGCCCGGCTCGTGCAGAATGCTGATGCAAACGTCCCCGTTGCGATCGATGTTCGGGTGCCAGATCTCTGTGACGAATTTCATGCGCGGTGGTCTCAAAGGGTACTCCTTAGGGAAGTGTAGATGTGCCTTGAAGAAGCCGCCCTCGCTGCAAATAGAAGCAAACAAACACACAGGGTTGATACCCTCATTAGTTTGCGATCTCTTTTCTACAAAATGTGTTTTAAACGTTTATCATTGTAAATCATTTCTACATCACCGCGAGTAGTAGTGTAAGCACTCTCTTTAAGAAATTCAATCAACGTTTATTGAATTCCTGCTATTTTTCAAGGGAAGTGATAACAATTGTTTCCCTCATTTATAGCGCACTTGCATTCGTATTCACCATGGCAAATGTTTTCTAATGAGGTTAGGATGCCGCCATCTCGCTATTTCTCTACGGATTTTTCATTTTCTTAAACATCTGTAAACGTTTACACTCATTGTTCTACGACCCTGCGATAGATGAGCACTAGCAGAACACGTGGATGAGCAACAACGTTGGTAATGATTTCCCTCATTTAAAGCACACCTGCATGCGGATTCTCCATGACAAATGCTTTCTGATGAGGTTTATAACTATTTCTTCCTATGCACAACAACAACAGTCTTGTTGTCTGCCAATACAGACTTCCTTAACTTGATTTAAATATTTCACCGTACTCAGCTGACAGGCACCCGGAATAAGGTGCACTTCAATGGTGGAAGAAAGAAATATTTCCCCCACCAAAACAGCCTATAAATTTTAAGAAATGTATACGTTAAATTTTAGAATAGTCTTAAGATATACGGCCCGGCCGTAGTTATGAGAAATAAAATGAAAAAAAACACAAAACTTGATTTATTTGCAGCTGAACAGTGTTATTTCTGCATATTGACTGTTCTGATGGTAATTGATCGAAGTTTTTTCCTAACCCATCTGCATGTTCCTAAATTGCGTCTAAAGAACGAAATGGTTCCAATGGTTTGAAGCACTTACTATAGAGTATCCGGAGGTCCAATGATTAGCACTTCCCATCGAAAGATGTCGTTGTCGTCGATTAAGCCAGCCGAAAATCCTTCCACAGGATTTTTGCTCAGCTCTAAAAAGAGATTTAAAGAAAAACGGTATGGTTATTAGCAGACTATAAATTTAAATACCTTTTATTTGCTTTGTCTTTTTTTTAGTTTCAAGTGACGTTTTCGGTAATAATTCTGTTGTTGCAATGTTTCACAACATTTCATCATTCACAAAGAAAAATTGAAAATTGCGTAAAAAAACTTAAGAACAATAAAAGCTATATAGCTCTTTTAACTTTTATAGTGGCCAATATAAAAGATTGGCCATTGTATTAATTTATCTCATATTCATTAACTCTCAAGCTCGACCCGAGCATTGCGGAGGATTGTGTTGTGTTTCATCTTTTTATTCATTTTGCGTTTCTGTTTCACTTTCACGAAGGTTAAAGCGTAGCGAAAAGGGCAATGCCTCTGATACATCTGACCCTTCTTCGCCCCAACCCTTCGGGAGTTTGGAAAACAAAGACAAGTCACACATTCACCGCAGCGAAGGCGACTGATGAAAAGGAATAAAAATGAATGAAAACGAGGTCTTCAATCTACCAGAAGACGCGAAAGTAAGCAGGTGTTGTCCATGTCTGACCCTACTACGCCGGTAGGGTCCGACATAGGTACGCCAAAGGGACATCATAATCTGACAAAGTTCAACGACGCACAACACACGCGTTCTCCCCCCGTCTCCTCTCGTCTTGCAGGGCCCATCAACTTGTCAATTTTTAAAGCTCGCAACGTATGCCGAACCCTGGCGACTTGCTCGCATGGTTGAACAGCACGGTATTGTCCGACAGAGCGGTGGGTGACGTGAAGCCCCACACCGCAGTTCGTTCTGGGGTGAGAATCATCAACACGTTTCGCGGCCACAGGCAGACAAAATAAATACATCATAATTTGCTTATCGATTTCCAAACCCAGCAAGCCTGCGTACTTTCCCCGCTACTATACAGTAGAGTGGCTTACTTGGATGTTCTCTTTTCTCGCCACACACTTTGAACCATTTACATCGACCGGCACTTGTACACCCCACTGAATGGGAATTTTATACACACCGCACCGCCACACAAGGGACATCAAAACGAGAGAATTTGCTGTCTGGCACCAACATCACCACCACCACCACCATTTCTTTGTCACTTACCGGCCAGTTGTTTCTTGAGCAGCAGGGACGACTGAGGTTCTGACATTGGATGTCCGGGATGTCGGGATTGAAGAATTGCACGGCTTCCAGCAGTAGTCAGTCAGTTAACCACAATCAAAGAACAGATTTCACACTGCACAGTTGCTGGTTTTTTTTGCTGTATCGTTGTGTAGGAAGCAATTATTGAAGATATATTTTTTCCCCAATTTTCGATTGCTCGTGCAAGCGTACTTATAGTTGCCTCTTTGTCTCGCCACTTCGTTATTGCTCTCCCTTTTTCCTACAGCTGGTCGTTCGCCTTTTTTTCTCACACCACTCTTCGCTACCAGCACCCAGCTTCTTTTCCGTTCTCCGCTACGCACGTTTTACACTCGACCGCGTTGTTGTATATAGCCGTATATTACCGGCCCCTATATATTACAATTGAATAAAGTTATTTGCTGTTCGTACTGTTCGAGAAAAAAAACATTAAACAGCCTCCGGTGCAGAAGTACAACTACTACTGCGCTTTAACGAACGTGAAAATGCTCCGAAACTACCGGTTCATTTTCTTTATCCCACTCTATCTGTCCTGCTTGCACTAGCTCACACGCTTCTTGCGTCTCTGTCCTGCACACACGCGTACACACACATACACACACAAGCGTACTCGGCTTTCCTTTCAGCTAAAGGCGAGGAGAGTGTGTTAGCAGAAAAGCTATTTTATTTCCAATTCTGACAAGTTTAAAATTAATTAACGCCTCGTGTGCATGCAACACCCTGGCCGCAAGGCAAAATCTTTACCAAACATTTGCCTTTTCATTCAACTTCTAGACGCTTCTTCTCGGCAACGAGATGCGCACAAGACAGCAACAACGGCTACACGGTAAAGCCGCTACGATGATGGGTGAATGAATAATCAGACCACCGCCGTCCAGCAGAAAGCAAACTTGTGCAATTTTCCCAACAGATGACAGGCCAGTAGCACAGCAGACCCGACGGACAGACAAAGGAACGATCGCACGCACGTGTACCGTGTCACCGGGGCAGTTCGTAAAAAAATGCTTGCTAAAACGGATACCGTACTATTTGCTAAACTTGAACCGATTCAGGGTCCTGTCTGATGAGTACGCAGTCCTATATCGAGCGAAACACCAAACGGAAGTGAAGCAACTTTGACACCAGTGCTGCGGGTACGATGATTGCTCTGTCGAGAAGACCATCACACTGGATCGGTTTGATACAACGTCATGGTCAGTGGCGATATTTTGTGTGTTAAGATAAATGTACTGGAAATTATTAACTGTGGTGAACGTTAAAATTAGCTGTTTAACATCAAGCGCATTCCCCAAAACGAAGCAACTTTTTAAAATTACAAGTGTTTTTGGGGGAAAAAGTTTGCCATTTTTAAGAATCGGAGTTATCAAATAATGAAAATTGATGAACGAAAAACATTACCATTCGGTAGGTAGACAACTTTTGCAAGAACTGGAACGATATTCGAATTAAAATCACAAAATATTTCAATCTAACCGGATATTGGATCCAGTGCTGCCAGCGTGTGTATCGGTTGTGTGTGTATTTTCGATTGCCGATCTCTATCAGTTTTCAACATGGGAGCTTACACGACCTTTGCTGCTTCGTCGACATTTCGAAGGTAACTCGAATTAGCGCAAAACAAAACCTGTACATTTATTCTAGATATTTTGAACCTAGAATGTGTAGCTTAGTAAAGCATGAGTAGTATGCGTCGTTGATAAAAATATTTACGACTGCGGATGCAGGTATATAGGAGGAATTGTTTAGAAAGCAACAACAAAATCACTTATTGTTTAAGATCTGTGCTGTATACATTGATAGCATGGTGAGTTGCTGCCTATTGACACACGTGCTTTGAAAGTAAGGAAACTGTAGAAAGGTCTACTCAATTTTTATAATGATTACGTCCACATTGTACCGGAGAAACTAAAAATTTCAAACAAACCGCTTCATCGATTTCTCATCGAAGTTTCGATGTTCAAAACGTAAACAAACATGTTTAAACATGTCAACAGTTTGACATCGACTTGTGCTTCGGCGCTCATTTGTTCGAAGATTGCTGATTGCATGAAGAGAAGTTTTGCGCCCTACAATTTTGTGAAACTATTAGTGCGGTGTAGTTCAGTATTTGTTCAAGGAAACCTAGTGGCCAAGGTGTATCGTAAATGAGCGCGTTTACGTTATTTGATGCAGTGGACTCTTTGTTTCGAAGGATCAGTGAATCGATACGCGCCAACCAGCCAGCCGGTGCTGAATCAGCTGATCGTAAGTACATATTTGCATTACGTTTGAAGCAGACAAGAAGCTAGAACATATGATGACTGCAATACAATCACTCACCAACCGTGTAGTTCATTCATTTATGGTTAAAACCCTTCTCAAAATGAACATTTTGCTGTTGTAAATGTTGCTTTTCTGTGCAAACGTTGATGTTGGTGCTTTTGTAAACAAGCCCGCCGCTTGATGCTATTTCAAGCTCGATTTGTCATTAAATATTGTGCCTGGCACGTACATGGTATAGGTGTAATAGAAATGGTTTTGCATTGTCCGTATATTAAGCGCTGGTGCATTCCATTGCACATGCATTTGTTGCGTATTGTGTATTTTCAACACTAACTCAACCTTACCTTATAAACGCTTTGCATCTGTTTGTTGTTGGTGGGCAAGGCAATTCGTTAAGGGGAAGAAAGAAGTAAGGGGGGAGGGTTGGTGTGATGCGGAGCTCGCGATCGCGATCGTGAAACGCCAAACTGACAGCGGTGTAAAGATGGCCCCCGTAATTGAGTCGCGTTCGGTCACAGTCAACAGGTTGTTAAATTCCAGTCCGTTCTATTTTTAGCTCCGCGTGTGTACCTTTGTGCATCGGTGTGCTTGGTGGCAAACATCACAATCAATTGTGCTGAATGAAAGCAATAAGTGAATGAGAATCGTTTGCTATAGTGTACACGAAAGTGTTTTCCCTTTGCATCGTCAGTCAGTGTTGTGTGTGTGCGTGTGTGTTAGTGTGGCTTACATGATTGAATAATAATGATCGCCAAGGGCCACTTGCTGCGGTTGTACCATCGACGTCAGCGAAGGTGCTGTCGGTGGCTGTAGTTCATGTGATCGGAAAAAACAAGCGTTTAAAGGGCCTTCCTATACCGCTGCAGAAGCCACCGCGGTATGCCCTTACTGGCATGATCGAGCCTCCTTATGAATAGTAATACCAGTGCTATCAGTGCTAACACAAATGAGGAGTGGAAGTTGAAATCGTGTGGTGCTGGGCGCAAGTGCAATTGTTTACATACGATCCCACTCGAGGGGGAGAGTGGTTGTGCGCAAGCTGAACCAATCGCAACATGTTAACGCTACTGACGGAACTACGATTTTGGTCCACCAGGGAGGACATCATCATCCAGGATACCGATCTCGGAACGACAAAGTAAGCCACGTGAACCAGCACGGCCGAAGAGCATTCGTCCAACGCAGGCCAATCCATGGAGGATCGTTTACTACGCAAAAGCCGATTTCCTAATCGATTACGCCAGCAAACCGCGTCGGTCATCACTGTCTGCATAATGTTGACTCTTCTTGTTTTTTTTGTGAACTTTCCCATCGCATCCATCCAAAAGTGCGTCGTGCATTTTTGCATTAATTCCAGTGCTTCACTGTGAGAGAGAAACAAAAAAAAAAGCTCGTCCGAGGGTGCAGTGCTTTTAATCTATTGTCTTTGTGAGCTGCTGTTGTGACGTTCCGTTGCGGTTTTGCTAACCCACCCATCCACCCACCCAACTCACCCTCTGGCGTAGAGGGTAGTGTGATGGCTTCATGCCAGTGATCCTACTTTGCTTACTTGGAAAGCAACTCCCCCCTAGCGCTGGATGGGAGTGTGGGAAGTAAACGGCTTTTATGTGTTGTAATGCAAGCCTCACAGCGTAGAACCATAAAACAAAACAAAAAACCGGGGTATGCGAAAAATCAACCACGAAAACCAAAATAGCAAGGTACAAAATCGGGCTTAACGATGTGCCGCCCAGAGGGCGGATCACCCACTTAAAACCAACCAAACCTCTCACAGACGGCGCTGCATAGGGGTAGTAGCTAGGGAAGCGTTTTAATAACAAAAAAAAACAACATGGGCTACGATAATTGTACTCGATAATGAACTGACACTATAAACACGAAAACTATGGGTGTTATCGAAGTGGAGAATCATCTTCAATATGGAACGTGGATTTGCGTTTCGATTCTTTAGAGAAGCACAATTTTGGTTTAATAACGTATGCATTAAAAAATAGGCTGTTTTTATCATACTATGGCCTTATGCCAGCGATCCAACCGATTCATTGTGCAAAATATTGCAGCGTTATCTGTTCGTATGGAGAGTACCTTTTGTCACAAATGCCCTGGAATTACATTCTAAGATTTGTTTTCATACTATGAGTTTTATCCCTGGCCAAGGACGTTGCATCTTGTCATCCTCTAGAGGAAGAGAATATAGGCAAATTCCCTAAACTTAGCATTGAAAAAACAAAAGATGAAAATGATCGCAGGGTCAGTAAAAGATCCACGACCAAGGTGTCAAGTAATTACCGTACGTCCACTCGGGAACTCGGGATCGTAATATTTTTGAAGAATGCCTTTGGAACGTAGGATACGATTGAAATTTAATTGATCAATTAACGTTTTAATAATTCACTTGGACTATCTTGCATACTTGGTAGCAAAAACCTGACAAATAAGTGTTTATTATGCTCTCAAATAGCAATCCATTAGGCTAAAACCGAAAAGAAAACAATCGCCCAGATCAACCTTTGAAATGTTTAAAATTCTCAACCAATTCCACACGATCCAGACATGATCGCGTTAGGAGAGAGAAAACGAGCAGCTTCCGTGATTCCGGGGCAGGTAAACCGTATTAAATTAATTTATGCTAAATTACATTATCAATCAGAGTCTGCAAGAGCGGGAGGGTAATGGGTTTGCCCTGCGATCAGTTTGCTTTGCACAAGACTGTACCATTTTTTGCCTCCCGATGGTTTGTTTCGCTCCTCGATCAATGTATGTTATACATGATGCATATACCTTCGGTAGCCCGGACAAGTGCACCAGTAGTGCCCTTGTCGATGTCGCGTACGGTGCACCCTTCTTTGCATGACCGTCGATACGGATGCGTGCGATCGTGATCTGCAATTAAAATGTACCGTTCGTTCATTATTATACCGGGCGGGATATGATGAGCGCTGACGGTGGTTGTTGCTCGCCTAAAGGTCATTGCGAGCAGTGTACAATCATGATGTTGAAGCACGTAAGTTGTTCTCCTGTGAGAGAAGAACACCAGCCCGCCTATTTGCTGGCCCATTTTATGTACGCCAACATGAACGGCGTACAATGTTGCTTCATTCGCGTACGTTTTATCGACGTGGGAGTGGCAGGATTTTCTTTTTTAGATTGGTCTATATTTTTGGCAAATCGCATGCAGTTTAGTAGAACAAATTTACATTTAAAATTGTCGTGGAAAATATGCGTAGGAAAGGAACTGGCTGGATGGATGCGAATGTGAAAAAAGATCGCAAAAAAAGCGTATCGAAAGCGAAATGTTTAACACGCCACAACCACGCCGCGGCTCTCTGCATTTTAGGTACTGTGAGAAAAAATCCGACACCAGCCGAACACTTCTGAGCGAAGGCAAACGAAGCTACTGCGAATCGAGGGGCCTGAAATGGAGTCTGGACAACAAAAAGCCAAACAAACTGCGCCACTCGCTGCGCCTGCTGGAAGACGAACTTCGGCAAAAGCGGCTCGTGTACTGCAAATGGAAGAACAACGTGTTGCTGCAGCTAATGCTCTCGAACGGGCTGCTGGTGCACCTGTCGATCAATCCCTTTACCGGCGACATCAATCGGATCTACTTCGACAAGTATCTGATAGGGAAGCTCATCTCGGAACACATTACCGATGTAGTGATTACGCAAAACCACATACTGGTGGCGTACAACGAAAATCAGATCACCTTTGTGCAGCTGCAAAAACCAACCGCAAGGAAAAATAATCTCGAAAAGATCAGCCTTATGGACCCGAAGATCTACAACGTGCTGCTGAGCGGTACCGGATCGACGACACGCAAAGTGCCGAAACGGTTAGTATGCAGCAGCAGCCTGAATTTGGTGATCGTGTGGACAAAATCGTCCCAGAACGAAGTGTACCCATGGCGGCCGACCGTAAAGGATCAGGACCGGGCCAACCTGCACGTGTACAAACTGAACGGTGCACGGATGGAGCTGCTGTGCTACTACTGGACGGAGTACGATCCGATATCGGTACAATTTTCGCTGATGAACGACTATCAGGTGCATTGTGTGGAGCAAAAAATATCCAAAAAGGTACGCCACAGAATGGCATGTTGTTGTAGAGTCAAACTTAAACTTTTTTTTCCCCACCGTAGGGCGAAGTTACGATCGATAGCTGTATCTATCAGATAAATAAAACGAAAATGAGACGCGTCGCCGTAACGTCCATTCCACTGCAGACGCAGGTATGCTGCAATGCGCTCAGTCCCGACCACGAGAAGCTTATGCTTGGTTGTATTGACGGTTCGATCGTACTGTTCGATGAGGGCCGTGGTATAACCCATCTCGTCAAAGCCGCCTTCGTAAGTGAATGATACTCTGGCCCTGGAAGGGAAAACCTGATTTCTGATTCTAATGCAAGCCCCTTTTGTTACGCTCGCCCTCACAGATTCCTACGTACGTTGCCTGGCACAGTGACTCGTCGGTGGTAATGATCGCCAACGAAAAGTGCCAACTGCAGTGCTTCGACATTGCACTGTCCTGCGTGCGAATGCAGCTGCTCAGTGAAACGCAGGACGGCATCCCGTCCGGTACGTTCGATTTGTCCAACTACTTTCTCGGCCATCATGCACCCTCGATACAGCAGCTGGGCCGGCTCTGCTGGAACAAAAAGCCCGAACTGGCAAATCATGGCGAAAAGTTCGCTACGACCGATTCCTTTCTGTTCTGTGCCTTTGAGCAAGGCCCGCTGGCCTGCATTCGGGTGGTCGGTGGATCCGGGTTGAAGGGTGACGTGCACACTTCCGGTCTCACCGCGGACGTTCTCGTGCACAAGTACATTTCGCTAAATCAGGTCGAGAAAGCGATCAACATTTTGCTCAGCCTAAACTGGGATACGTACGGCGCTATGTGTTTGCTTTCGTTACACCGGATAGCGAACTACATCTTCAAGCAACCGTTGGCGACGGAAAGGGAATTGCAGCTGCAGAAAGCACTCGGTAGCTTCCTCATACCGGTAAAGTCACTGTGCTACGAGACGGAGCTCGAGTTTGGCGATCAGGTGAACGATATTACGCTCAAGTTCTTCCACTATTTGCTGCGCAACAAATCGTACAATAAGGCATTCAGTTTGGCGATCGACATTAACGATGCGGATCTGTTTCTGAAGCTGCACGACAAAGCGAAGACGGACGGCGACGTGGAGCTGGCCAGAGAGGCTCTCAGGAAGGTGGATGACATTAACCGGATATGCACCGATCGTAGTGATAGTGAGCGTAAGTAGTTTAATGAACGTTGTTGGTAAAACAACAGTGAACATAATTTCGTTCAATGCTGTTGTTTGCTTTCAGATTCGCTTTGTTCGAACTCTTCCTGCTCCTTGTGTGCGGACAGTTTCGATGACGATGATTACGAGGATGGTGAGCGAGAAAATCGGTGTGACGATGACGAGGAGGAGATAGTCGATGAAGAGGAAGAACTGGAAGAGGAAGAAAGTGCCAGAAATCGTCGAGTAAATGGGTTGAATGGCTCGTATCAGAATCGATCAAGGCCCCAACGAACTGGTTCGGAAAAACCACGCCCGGATCATGCAACGAAGCAACAGTATAGCAACGAAGTTCACGAGAAAAGTTTTCGAACGTTCTCCACGTCTTCCGGTTCGTCCAAATCCTCACAGATCCAGCGATGGAGCGATCATAGCGATCGTCCCAAACCGAAACCAACTCTAGCTCATCCTCCGCTGCCGAAAACGGGTGAACAATCTTCCAAATCCATTCCCAAGTTCGACACTCCGTCTCCGAGCAGTGCTGGTAGTAGTAGCAGGCAGGGAAGCAACTCTAAATCTTCCACGCCACAGGACACCTATTTCGTTCAGCAAGACCGTCCTCCACTACCGTACGTGTCGAAAAAATCATCTCCCCAGAGTAAACCGATGGTACCGCCACCGTTTGCGATGCAACGCAGCCAGACGGCCATGGCGCTAAAGCTATCGAAGCAACAGCAGTCTCGGATTGCGGAATCAAAGCTGAAAGGAAAATCATTAAGCTCCAGCAATTTGTTACTGTTGGACGATAGTCCTTTATCGTACGCGCACGCCTCATCGGGTATGGCAGCTCTCGGCCCAGGCACGCGATCACGACAAATCGTGAATCCTCGCGAAAAGGCTGCAAAATATTGGCAGGCCAACAGTCTGTCGATGGATCAGCTGAATGCTGCCAATGTTATGACCAATCGTGGCGGTCCTTCGTCGATGGGTTTGCCCCATTATACGGAATATGGCGAAACGGCTCTAGCAAACAGTCGAACAAGCGTTCTACCTCCTTCGCATTACCATCATCATCTTCAGGACAGTCCGCATCAAACGTCCGCCGCACAGCAGCAACACATTGTAATCGATGTCGTTCCTAAACCGCCTATGAACGGTTCATTCCCGGGCGGACCATTATCGCCCTACGCAGCGCAATCGCTGTCCGGTGGCGTACTGATGCCCGGATCTTCACCAAACATTCTCGATCAAACGATCGGCATACCGTTAGTACAAGATGAGCCGGACTACATCCGAAGGCCAGCGGGGGGAGGCACCCGCAAACCGCCACCACCTCCCCAGTCCTCCTGGTATTCGAGCGCAGTAGGTGCTCCGACGAGCAGCGCCAACAGCAATAACGGCCCTCGCACCATCATACACCAGTATCCGTTGATCTCGGGCAACATTCCGTCCAAGTTTCAGCTGCAGCAGCAGCAACATCAGCCCCCGTTCGAGCTGCAGATGGCAACGGCTGCAGGTACGGGAAAGTACGGCACCAGGAAAAAGCTGGACGCTCCAACCGCATCCATACTGTCGAACGGTGGTAGCAACCATTCGAACGCTACCGGACAGTCGCAACACTCGGCAACGAACGGTAGCGCCAGCAATGGAGGGCCGAATGCAACTGGGCTGCATCTAGCGGCGGGTAGTTCCATCGGTGGGAGCAGCGGTGCCTCGACGTCTTCTTCTGCCGCTACCAAACGCGACGGTGCGGAGAAAAATAAGGTTAAATTTTCCGACACCGTCACGGTTGCCGTTGTACCGGTAAGGATTCAATTCGAGTAGATGGAACGTTTAAAACTTATTGAAATTGTCTTCCATGAATAGGAAATACCACGGAAAGAAAAGTTACTCGTGGAAAAGCTACGTAAGCAACCGATGCAACCAGGACCGGTAGGATATGGACCGTTTTCCATTGCCGATCCAAAGCGCGAGCTGGCAGAAAGTTTGCCCCTGTGCCATCCGAACGAGGACTATTTGAAGGATTTTACACCGATGCAAGGTAAAGTGGATGATTGGAGACAAGTTTCGCTGCGACAAGACTCATACTGATTTTAATCTTTCCCACAGATCTTATCAGCAGCAGCAATGGTGGTGAGATGGAGAAAAAAGAGGAGGAGAAGAAAATTCCAAACATCAAGGTAGTTCACTTTGGTGTCGTTTGAGATCCGTGTGCTGTCCGGATGATACGGCGTGGGGAGCTTGTTTGTCGCTCCAGACAAAACAGTATTCAGTGTCCGGGTTTTACATGTGTGTACGTTTGCAGTGTATTTTATCAATGTAAAATTGATTGTTATCCGTCCTAGATGTGTGTGTTAATCATTCCCAGTTACAGTGCAACGATATATTATTATTATGTTTTCAGTTGTATATTTATTGTACTTACGTTACGGCAGAAATAGGAGATAGGAAGTAAAACATGTTTATATACTATATGATAGATGCAATAATAAATACCTCTTATTAGGTACAAATATGATAACAATTAGAAATCGTGTGAATCTTATTTTCAATACCATCACAGTCATCCATATGTTCGATTTGGAATTTCCAAAAAAATATTAACCTACGGTTCTTTTAAAACTCGTCATCCAAGCGATTGTCGGAGCGCACATAAAGGAACAAATAGAAAAAAGCAAACAAACATATGACAAGTTTGACAGCCATTTGTTTGTTTACAATTCGCTCGATTTCATTGCACGCGTAGTTGGATCCTACTCCATGCGCAGTTTTTTAGTGACGAAAAACGGTTAGCTAAACACGTTGCTTTTGCAATGGTTTCTAACGACAAAGAGACGGCAAAATCACCGAACGACGCCAAAAAAGCGTCCAAAATTTGTGTTGGACGCGAAACGCACGAAAGAATGAATTTTCTCTACCAGGCCGCTGCGCTTATGTCTGAAACAAATCCACAACTTTCCGCTACCTATGGCAAGCTAGCGAAATCGATCGGGAAAAAAGCTGTGCTTCGAATGTAAGTGACCAATACCTCCAAAGATGAATCAATTGTTTCAATAGATTTCGGGTTTGCTGTTTTGTTAAAGGGAACCCGCGATTAAGCGCACGCTGTGTGTACGATGTGGCGTTTTACTCAATCCAGCCACTACTGCCGACATCCAAGATCATCGTCACAAGCAACTGTGCTACGTGCAGGTGAACTGTAAACTGTGCGGGTATCGTAAACGCTTTTATAATAGCAAAAATCACCAGCTATGGCTGGATAATCCTAGCTCATTGGTAGAACGGATAGAATTCCATTCAAGTACGTAGCATATTTCAATCCATTGATACCAAATACACTTGTTAAACGATATGTACCCGAGAGGAAAAATGAATAGACTGCTTTTTACAAAAATATATGATTCATTTATTGAGCTACCTTTTTCAATAACTTACACAAACAAACACTTTATACAATCAAATGTTACATACATCAGCGCAGCTTATTTGAGACATATAAAGTATGGCACTTCCGGCACTAGTGGTGTGCCGAATTATGATTCTACTTATGCTAATTTCATCCTCTCATACGCGTTTGTGTGTACGCGAATCATCCGAATAAATCCGCAGTTCCAAACAGTTGGACTTTACGTACCACTTTGCAGTAATCGAACAATTTCCTACCAATCGTTTGGCTTTTTGGCTCGCAGGAAAAACAGTGCCATACACTACACCGATTGCTATCTGGAAGCCCATCGACAATACCTTTGCGGTTTTCATTCTCGATTTCCCTTGGCATATGTACGGCGTCGTCGCACTTGCTCTACGTCTTGATTTCTTACAATTCTGCCGCGCTCAGTCTTTCACTTGATGATTTTCGTATTCATAACATAGTTGTGATTACCCTTACACATCATAAACATGTCTACTAACATTTAACACTGTAAACAATCTAACTAGTAGGCGTAACATTATGAGAGTATGAAAACAGCAATATTTTTCAACATAGTATAATAGCATTTAAGAGATAAAACATAAAGAAAGGGATTAGAATTTATAAACGGGCATAAACGAAACAGGAGGATTGTCCGGATTCGCGGCGAAATGTATGTTTAACGTTAACTGTGTATCACCCATAAGTTGCTTAATGTAGCCATAGTAAGAAGTAAGGAGGAAAAAACGTTTAACAAAATACACCTTATCGATCTAATAGCGTTGATAAGCCTAGAGCACTACTAACTTAGAGCAGAACGAATGAAACAACGTTCTTGTCTCCATTACTCGTCCTAACGTTTTTTTCTTTTCTCGGCTGGACGTAGTAGCCCACGTCTCATTCCGGACGCTTTTTGTTCTCATCTCCAGCTCTCGTTCTACTTAAGAACATATTAATGTCGAGTCGCATAATTCGTATAAATATCATCCTTCTGTACACCAGACGGGATGTCGTTCGTTTTCGCTTGATTCCTTGCAAAATCGTCGGGGTCGCGTGGTGGTTAGCCGGAGTGTTGCGCGCGGCGAGTGTTTCACGTACAGCATCCACCCATCATTGTGACAGTCCGAACAGCTTCAGTGCGTTGAATGCGGTGGCCAGGGCAACATCTTCCGGCTTTTTGTTCATGAAGGCCGCTATCATCTCCACTATTGCCGGCAAACTGCAGGGTTCGTTGCGCTGAAAGGTGCAGTAACGGTGCAGATACAGCAGTGACCGTTCGGTTAGGCCACCCTTGACGTGCTGCGGTAGCTTGGAGGCACGCGTGTTCGGATACATAAACGGGGAGTCCGTCTCCACAAGCAAGCGTTCCATCGGTAGCCGCCCATCCTCCAGTAGCTTCCGTACGCCGGTGTCGGATTTGTCCTGTTGGGCGAGAGAGGGCGAGTGGAAAAACATCCAACCAGACCCAGGAGAGTTAGTTGTTGTTGATGTTCGTGTGCAGACATTTACTTTCTGCTGCGCACAGTCGGTCAATATTTACTACCTTGCACAAATATCCGGTCAGTGAGATGTAATAATCACGCTCCAAATACTTTAACGCTTCGTCCGTCGTGCCCATGAAGCCGCGCACGATGATCGGTTGTGCTGGTTGGAATCTGACAGTAGACGGTAGAGAGAAAGAAACAAAAACAAACACGACCACATTAGAATATTGGTGCTACCGGAGTGCGTTGTGTTGTGCGCTTACTTCGTTAGTATTTCCAGTACATCTTCCTGTGCCGATCGTTCGTGGATGAGTATGGGCTTCTGCAGCTCGCAGGCAAGCTTTAGCTGACGTTCGAAGATCTCCTTCTGGATGCATGGTTCGGAAAAGTCGCGCTGATAGTCCAGCCCGCAAGGTCCGATGGCGACACATTCGGGGGCGCTCGCCATCATCTGAAAATCGTGCCAGGTGCTTGGTTCTTCGATGATCGATTTGGAGTCGTGCGGGTGTATACCGGCGGTTGAGTAGATGATGCCGGGATAGATACGGGTGAGGCGAAGTGCTTCCTTGCTCGATTTCACTGACGTCCCAGGGACCATGATCTTTTGTACGCCTGCGAATGGGAGAAAAATGGGGTAAACATATTGATGTATTAATCAACAAACAGATAAACGAGCTGAAACATGGTTCTAGAGAAATATTAATTTAAGTGCTATCAAGTGCAATTATCTGCAGCATAACAGAAAACAACGACCATAAACAAAACACGCTCGTACGTGTAGTATGTTTAGGGAAAGGTACATGAATATATCACGCTACCTAGAACATGAGCTTTCTATGCTACATCATGAACACACAAACAACAGCATGCTTAACTCTTCTCCCAGGATCGGTAGCCAACCGACCGAATCCAACATAAATATGGACATCATTTTCATTTTCTCTCTCTCTCTTCGCTCCCCCAGTTCACTGGCACCCAACTCCCACTCGCCGACATTATCCTAGACACGGAAGAAAAGGTGTCGGTAGTACAAATGGAGCTTCTTTGTGAAAAAACTTTATTTCGCGTGCGTTCCGTTGTGCGCCATTGTGGCCCAATGTTGTGGCGGTGAAGTTTTTCGTTCCGTTTCTTCCTCCAAATGTGGCACTATCTTATTGCACTGAATTTAGTGGTGCAATAGCCGGCTCTATTGATTCCGCCCGTCCCAGTTCTCCTCCCCCCCATTTGCGCATACTCTCCCCTTCCTGGGTGTGTTTAGCAGTAGCGAAGACGCGAAAAGTTCGTGCATGCAAATAAGCACAACACATGTACGAGGTGGTTGTGTAGTAGCAGCGGTCGAGACAGACAGACGGTTACCTACCGGCTGCCGGATGGTGGCGAGTGAAAAGCTAACACATATGTAGCAAAACGTGCATCCTCGCAGAATGTCAGAACGCAACAACTGGCGGAACGGAATGAAAAATCAATGGCCCGTTTTAGGTGTCTTCAGGGAGACGATTGGTCGGTGGTGGTGGTTTGTTGCTCTACTATTAAAGGGCTGTCCTTTCTTTGCCGGGCGGTCAAGAGCCATTCGCTTGTGTGTGAATGCATTGTATGCATTTGTTTGGAATGTTGGTATTCGTTGAACTGGGCAACTGGACAATATTTCTCGTCTGTTGCGGGCCTGTTCGTGTGGTCACTTTGCCGTTTCTTTTCTACAATTTATAATTCTGCTGTACTGTTTTTTCAAACATTTCTTCGTGCAGTCTTGCAGCGGGTAGCGTCCGTTATGAATTTGTTATGACCGTTTGAGCAGTTGTTGCTTGAAGATAAAGACCAGTCCCACCATCGAGAAGGTTGTTGCAATTATGTTGTAAAAAATGAATGCCGCATTTCTGTATCTTTAAATTTTTACTCACACAGTCATAGAACTATTTTTTCGTTAAGGCAAGAGAGACCTAAAATAAAAAAATGTCACTCAAAAGCTTGCACAACTGTCGCTAGCTTTATGATTAGTTTAATCGTCCCTCAGTATAATCAATAAAGAAAGAAACGAGCTGTCATTTAAACCATTGTGAAATCGATAATAAGCCTTGGAATAGATACACAATCGTAATCACAAACGAAGTGATTTGTCCCACGTGTTTGTGCTTAACCTCAACGTGGTTTGAGCAGCTACGTTTATCGCACAAATAAAATCCTATATTAAAAACGCTTTGAGCCGTACAATTATTACACCTTCATTCTCCCAAGACCACCACTAATTGTAGAGCGTGTATCAAAAATAGTGGTACACCAGCAACGGTGCGATGGTAGTCGAAATAACTCATTCGTTCGCATTTAGTTACGCATCATTGGCGACGCCGTTTGGTGGCGAACCATTGGCGAATGGGAAAATCTATTTCACTACCCTTGCCGTTTTGGGGGTCGATTTCTATTGTGCATAGGCTGGAAGAAAAATCCCAAAGCCGTGCCACAAATGCGAAAAGAAAACGGAAACGGACTGCCGTTTTGATGGGCACTTTAGCATAGCCGTTTGAAATTGTAAAACTTTACAGCCTTTTATAACACGATGACCTTGGAGCTGTAGAACAGTTTCCAATCTCGACTATTTAGCGAAGTAGAGACCTTATTACCTTCAATCTTATTTATTAAATAGTTTCGAGTTCACACGGTAGAAACGATCGTTGGTTGGGTAAACGTGTGAAGTTCGTCTCCTAAATCGATCACACTCCTCCAAGGGATCATAGCGAAACGTATGCAAACGCGTATGAAAAACGTAACCTGTTGTTTGTAGGACGACAAGCAAACATATTCAATGCTGCTGCTGGTGGTTTTCCGTACACAGTACCATATATGGAAACGAGGAATAACGATCATAGTCATCCGAGGATACAACGGGGGCATCGTGGCGTTCAGGGTTACAGCAACGCGGGAGAACACTTGGTGTGTGAGATATACATTGAAGCCATCCAGCAGAACCCGTTTCTGCCTCAAGCGATGCAGAAATCGGGTAGGACATAAAGGCAGGTGGAGGACATCCATTTTGGCATGGTCGCAAATCTATGAGCATGTGGAACAGCATGTTGCATAATTTTCCCACTCACAGTACACGCGGAAACACCTCCATATCGTTCCACTTATTCTACCGAAGGGAAGTGTTTTGTAATGTTGTGTAAAATAGGACCAATTTTTCCATCAATAACACCCAAACCAACCAATGTTGGTACGCAATGACCCCTGCTTTGACTCACAAAACTCTTTGCCTTGTTAATCCGCCGTAACCATTTGCTGCATCGCCGGAGCTGCATTCATTCTGACCACCACCGGCTTCACGGGTGTCACGGTCTCTTGATTGAGTTTAATTTCTTAACCGTGTGCGTGTGCTGTTTTGTCCTCGGTGCCGGGTCCGACTGGTCCAACAACGTTCAATGTCGCGCCGCTCTCTCTCTCTCTCACTGTTTGCTCTGTTGTTTGCATCGCCAAGCAAAGTGAAATAAAGCGGCGCATCGCAACATTCTTTTGCATCGACGAAGAAAGCGGCGTAATTCTATACGCCTTCGGGTCACCAATGGAACAACCGGAATACCCCTAAGAATTGGTGGCATGTGTGTACGCACATAAAAGTGCACTAATTTAGAAGAGCATGAATGGAATGGGATCCAAACGAGAGAAAGAGAGAGTGTGTTCAGTAGGCGTTCGTAGTTTAAAGAATTAAAGCATTCTTGATTCTCCCCGGTTAAACTGTGCCTCGATCAAGGGTCACATTCTACCCTTCATTCCACATTCGCATCCGCACAGAAGGGGGACTTGTGTAGAAATTGTCAAACAACATGATGCCCTATCAGTGAGAGATTAGAATCAGCTGTCATCTTACGGCCGGATTCTATTCGTAATCCCCTGCTTAAGCAGTCGATCGACAAACTCATCAATGTGAATCACGCTTAGAATGTCTCTCTGTCGTTCGTTTTGCGGGATCGATCGTTCCCCGTCAGCAGATATCGATCTCGAGGGAGGTTTGCAAGAAATGTAGCTAGCCGTACACCCAAGGATCGAACTCTAAACAAATCCAATGCGCATGCGAACGAAGTACGAACGGGCGGCGCTGGTTTAGCGGAACGATGATGATGATGCGTCCCAACATCTCTGCACACCACTTGGTCTCGTTCGAATGCGTCGTTGTTTGGGGTTGAAAATTTGGTTTAATTTTAGAAATGCGATCATATGCGATCACAAACAACATCGTATCATATCGTACACAAGAACGGGTCGGGCCGGGAAGGGAAGGGGGAAAGGGCAGTCAAAGTGCTTCCATTTATTTTTCGCTGCTTTTGTGAAGGTTTTGGCGAGAATTTGGTCCATTTTTTTTTGTACGCAATTTTTGATGTATCACAATTTAATGTGATCTGAAAAGCTAGTTTAACTTTTCAAAGTTTAGTTGATAAAGGACCTTAATAATTTAGCAGTATTTTGTATGTATTGTTTAATAATTTGGTCGATCGATTTATAATAACCAAACATTGTACCGTTCAAGTTTAGGTTGCGATCAAGAGATCCTCCCGAAAAGCTGCTTGTTACCGAACATGATGCATCAATAAAAGAAATTTCCAACTTCGCGCAACATCTTTTGGACTCCGAAAATGATCGTCGATCATTATCTCTCTCGGTTTTTTGAACCCTGTTGTGTGCAGTATCGCATCCAACACCAACCAGCATCAATTAATCTCGGCTGGACGCACAAACAATAAGTTGTAGCGGTCAAAACATGAAAGAGAATGTCTTGCCGTCGTACCGAATCTTACGGAATCGATACAATTCCGTCAAAGGAAAAGCTCATCCGTGTGTGCAACATCACAACATGTGCGATAAAAAATCTCCTTTTTTTGTTGTTGAGTGTTGAAAACTGAAAGTGTTCAATCTCGCTACCGGAACACCACCGGAATGGTTGATGCTGGGTAGGAAATAAATCGCATACAGCACACGTGCTTGTGAAGCAAACAGGTAAAAAAAACCGGCAATGATCGAATGATTCATTTTTATTTGCTTCCCCTGTCTCTTTCTCTCTCTCGCTCAGGTTTCTGCACTACAATTGAAAGTGAAAATCCAACACTTTTCATGCGGAATCACAAACAAAAAAAAACACCTTCCACACCCTCTCATCGATACGGGCTGTGAGCAGATTGATGCTGCTGGGTGGATTAACAACACTGCACGGGGTTGAGCGGTTCGGAATAATTCCAAACTCTACCCCCGTTTTCCGGCCCCGGGGCCAGGTTACACCGGCAAAGCAGCTCAATTATGAAGCACTTAAGCATCGCTAATGCCAAGCCTCTGGGTCCGTCTGTTTTGTTGAGGAGTGAGCTTTGACACGCGGAAATGGTCATGTTCATGGATGAAAACGAGAAAACTGCCCATTACCGGCAAACGAACAACGAACAAGGCTGATGATGATGATCATCATCACCACTATCGTTCGCCGGTAGATAAAAAAAAAATCGTGGGTGGATAATAAAATATAAACCACTTTTCCCACCCGGCATTTCTCCGTTCGCCGACACCCAAACGCCGAAAAACGAAAACCAATTGTGTTAATGTTTTACAAAAAGCGATGGTGCGCGTGTTGTTTGGTTGTTTGAGCCCCCTCCACCGAAACCCGGACAGAGTGCACGAGTTTTCCTTTCGATCGGTACCGATATCTCTTGGTAAAATTATCATACGCCGCGAAAATGGCGAATGTTGAACTTTCGAATTTTGGGGCGAGTTGCACATTGCAGGAAGAATGTTGTTGCTGTGCAATGAAAACATGAAACGATCGAACACGGGGAGCAAACGGAAACACTCGTGGTACAGTTACATTTGCAATACTAAATATAATAAACAGTTTGTTTAAATTTGGCTTATGAATTTAATGACCAATCGATTGGTTAAACAGAAAGTCATCGCAGTTCAAACATTGGGTGATGTTTACGTATAATAATATTCATCATCAACCAACTATATAGCTAATACGATTAAGATAAGACTGCAAAAATAAACGATTTTTCCCGACGATCCTCCTCGTAGTGTCTATAATGTTCAGACAAAATATTATTCTTAATAAACTCTCAATCGATTACCCTGAGCAACTATAACTACTGTTTTGGTAGAGGAACTGCAGTTAAACAGTTGTCCCAATTGCTGCTCTGGAAGAAGTGACAATATTTTCGAAGAATGCCTCATGATCAAATGTGTTCTACATCTACTACATCGAGTTATTTACACTTCATGATTACTGGTTCACAAACATTTGTTTTCCATACATTATTCAACCCGCCAGTATGACAAATAACGCCAAATATCGTACGCTGAAACGTGTGGAGAAGGAGAATGAACCGCGAGCTCTAGCTGAGCTGTTTGGCGATGCAGACATCCTGACGGATGCCAAAGCCGGAAGGATACATTGGTTGGGGCACGTGATGAGGATGCTGGACTCATGCCCTGCCAGTAAGGTGCTCGTCAGCGAGGAGCACAGCGAACTCGTTGACTGGATCAAGTGGAGTCAGACCTGACGGATATCGGATGCAGCCGGGGGTGGAGGCGTGCAGCCATGGACCGAGTTTCCTGGAAACGGATTGGACACCAGGCCATGTCTATTAGACGTGCTCCCTAGAAGCAGGCCAAGAAAGAAGAAGAAGTATGACGAATACTTGGCGATGGATTATACCTTTCGTCGCCATATCACATTGCTCCATGCAATTTCAGTCTTGTACGTCTTTCTTCGGCCCGAGAATGCTCTGTTTGATCCAGAAAAGCGCGCCCGACCGCTACCTAGCGAGCCGTAAAACAACTTCAACAATCGCTACTCTATGTATGTATCGGCACCGTTTTCCCATATCTGGGGTGCTAATAGTGTCTGGTTTTGGTCGTGCAGTGAGCCATGGACCGATTTCCCTGGAGAACGATTGGACATCAGGCCATGTCTATTAGACGTGCTCCCTAGAAGCAGGCCAAGAAAGAAGAAGAAGTATGACGAATACTTGGCGATGGATTATACCTTTCGTCGCCATATCACATTGCTCCATGCAATTTCAGTCTTGTACGTCTTTCTTCGGCCCGAGAATGCTCTGTTTGATCCAGAAAAGCGCGCCCGACCGCTACCTAGCGAGCCGTAAAACAACTTCAACAATCGCTACTCTATGTATGTATCGGCACCGTTTTCCCATATCTGGGGTGCTAATAGTGTCTGGTTTTGGTCGTGCACGCGTGCATGCATCATGTAGCGAATCGGTCCAAAGAAGAGAGGAGCGAGGTACCTTCCACATGTGCTTAAGACTGATGAAGCTGTTACTCCGTTTCTGTGTATGATGGTAATTCAAAACAGGCGGAAAGATCGTCGGAAGTTTGTGGCATTTTTACTATGCAACCATTGCACAAGGTTATGCGGATCACTTAATCAAACATTCGGTAATGATCGGCGATCATTATTTGATCGCTGATGTTAAATCATGTGTGGCAGTACGTAAAGGTAGCACAGCCTCATATATCCTCCGGCGAAGAACTCGCGTTATGGACGATTGATTTTTATGTGTTGCAATAGCAGCTCCAAGTCTGCCAAGTCGGTTTTCTTTCACCTTCTTTCAATATCTTTAGCGGCGTCCTCAACCAAGCGAGAAGCATTAGCACTCATCAATTGGTTCCCCCTTTAACGTTAAACAATCAATAAATTGCTTTTTTTTCTAACACCTAAGCTTCCTCATTCAAATTCGTTTTTAATGGTTGGAAATAAAATATTCCAAATTGAGTTGCTTTCGAATTAATTTGCCTTTACCAGTTGAACATCGTCTCGATGATGATTCGTTGCCAGTTTTCTACATGCAGTTTCAATGTACTCGAGTTAGCACCCGCTGTTGCTTTTTACAATTGTTGCGTGTATTTAAGGTTTTCATTCTCCAGACTCACCTGCATTAGGATTGTGCAGCGCGTGTGTGTCATTTGCTCGGTCAGGCTGACGATCGAACAAGGGAAGAAACACCGTCATTTACCGAAGAAGTCACGGAAACCGAATTAATGGCCACCTTCACATGAAGCTTCCTTTCCGGAAAGTGAAACCCTCTCCACCCTCCCCCTCTTTCCGTCATGCTTGCACCGCTATCGAACACTATCACCGGTTCATGCCAAACTTTCACGTGTGGTACAGGCGGCCGATAGAAAATTTTCGTTGGTCCCCCCGCATATGACGGCCGACAGCTGATTGCGTGATCACAATTGCCACTTTCGGTGCGTGGAAGTCTACCGCACACTACCACTACTGCCGGCTACCTAACGCTCATGTGGGACGGGGTTTTCTATCTCTCACCCTCCCCTGGGTCTGCGTAAACAACGGACGCGTCGCATCGTTACGCATGAAAATGGGTAACGATCATCTCGTGTCGTGTGGCGTAAGTTCACGGACGTGTCCCGCCTGTGCTGTCTCTCGAGGCCACCACATTTAACAGGTTGACGTTTGTTGGCGATTGAAATATTGTACCGTGGCTTTTAGATGCCAACAATAACGCAAAACATGATAAACAAACCACCGGTAGACGTGGTAGAAGAAGTATCGTACCTGTGGGGCTTTTGTACCATAGGCATAAACTAGACAGAATAGGCATAAACTTTAGTGACTTGCTTGGTTTACGATCGGGTACGACAGCCTTTTTGGGGCAGTTGTTTATTGCTTGATTTAACCACTTTACAGCCATGTTGTTTACAGGGACAGTATAGAAGTAGTTGCTACGCCACGTAACAAGCGTTTTAGTTTGGAGTTTTCTGTTCAAATACAGAGGGATAAGGAAAATTCTTTTGGAAAAGTTAACTCCGTCGAGAATCTTCCTTGCAAGAACTTCTTCTCTGGCATTACAATCTGAAGAAGTCTTGAGTAACTGTCATTAATAGCTCCGATTTGATTTGAAAGTTAACTCCGTTGAGAATCCTCCATGCAAGAACTTCTTCTTTGGCACTACAATCTCGAAAGAACTTGAGGATCTGTCATTCATTTCTTTTGCTAGCTCTAATTTGCTTTTGGCCGCTTAATGGCTCGGCTATCATCAAGCACACCTCAAAGGTTGTCCCTTGGATATCTTCAAGGTTGCGTTTGATTGGTCAAGATTTCTTGAGTGCAAGGAATGAGACAGCTTTGTGTGTAATATTTCTTAAACCAGCCATCTCCAAACGTTCAATTCTGTGTGTAAACATTACATTCTTTACGAGATTTACACGAAAGTCGTTGAATTCGTTTCAATAACCTTAAACGAAGTGATCCGAGTAACGAAATCATTACAAAACACACTCATCAGAATGTAGAAAGCTTCTTGCCGGAGTGAAACTTCTACACCACACAAGGATAAGTAATGGTGGAGTGCCCCAGTAGCAGCAGCAGCAACAGCCACTCCTTCGCACGGCAGGCCCTCAAAACCGCCCGTCACCTTGTTTCGCACAGCGCGCACATACACACACCCATACGGCCATGCCATGTTTATTGGGTTGGCTTTCACCACCGCCACCACGACGATGTGGTTCACCGGATCAGTGTGAGTTGTTGTGTATTACACTTTTGCAACCCTGCAACCTATTCCGCCCTTGCGATGCGGATGCAGCGCCAACAAAATAAGAAACTGGTGAATCACTTCTTTTTTCCGAACGCATCGCCACACTTTTCCCTTTTCCGATAACCTGTTCCACCGATATGGGGAGGAACATCACACAGTGTGGTGTTCTGTGTCTGTAACGAAATGAACAGAGCGCGCACACTGTCCCGCACATCCGGAGCGAAACCTCCCCGTGATAAGATTAGTTTGTACCATCATTTCTTGCGATTGTTGAGCGGAGGGTAGGGTACACGTTCGCCGGAAGGGTCTTGGCAAGTAACAAATAGTGTCATTTTATGGTTCGGTTTTATCAATATAACGCTTGCTGTTGTCCCCGTGCCCCAGGTAACTTACCGGAATCCTTTGCGCGCTGTATCACCGAATCCAGATCACGGATGTACTTCTTGTTGGTTAGATTCGCGCCGACGTCCACGACGATCAGGTTTTCGTAGCAGTGTTTCATTTCGTCGTCGTGCATGTTGGCCATGATTAGGTTAGTGGACGAGTAGTAGTAGTAGTCGATGCGTTACTTGCGGAATGGATATGTTTTTTTTATGTTTCCTTCACTTCTCTGTTCCTTTTCGACGGCAAATGTTACTTCGCGGGGGGGGTGAGGTGCCTAGTGTAGAATGTATTTTTTACGATGACAAAATTCCAACGCTTGTTGTAACGGCGGACAATGTTGCGTGCTGACCTATCGTTTCTTCCTATTAACAAGAACGAGGGGAGGTCTGTGTTAATATGCTTTTTACACGTTCTGTTGATAGAGTGAAACTGGAGCAAAATGACGCGCAAGAAAAAAAGAAGCTTGCTCACGTTTAATATTTGCCACACACCAAAAAAAACCTGATCACAAACGATTTAAACCGCAGAAATATAAAAAAAAGGCACACACATATAAACTCTGCGGGTGCGGTGACGTCGCGAAGAAAATATCGAAAACCACCACAAGCACAAGCACGTCGCGCACCACACTCTAAACACGGTCGCACTCGGTGTCCTCGAGGTCAGATGGATTGCGGTGGGCGAACTTGAGAACCAGGCGCCAGCAGGGAACACAACACAACAAAAAAACAGACACCTGGCGGCGGTGGCGGTCCCTCGAGATCGGGAGCTTGTGTGTTGGCAAAGCGAACACAAAAATTGGCAGATCTTGCGTACCAGTAGCGTATTATTGTTTTGTCGAAAGGAATAAGTTTCACTCTGTAAGGATCGCTTGTTCTTTCACTAGCACGTTTTAATTAGATCGTGCTCTTGATAATTGTTGTTACAGACGATTCCAAGCGTTCGATTTAAAGTGCCTTTAGTACGTCCTAATAATGATGATGGAACTTTAGAAAGGACCAAATGGAGATCACGCACAAACCTATTTCGCCACGATCGAAATCCACAGCAGCATACCGCAACAAGTATACCACAAAACTCGCTCAAATGCGTTGTCGCACAGTATCGGACCTTCCACCGCGGCGGATCGAGTAAATCAGACAGAGCCGCACGGATGATGCGTTCGTTCGTTCGAAGCCGCGGATCTTTTTTTTCTTCGCTGTATTGCTTTCCACGATCACCACGCCGAAGAGCGAGAGAGTGTGCGATCGCGGACCCGCGGATTCTGCGCGTGTGTGTTAGTTCCCTTGCGGGTATTCGTCTAAGTTTTTACTCACTTCTTCTCTCACTTTCATTCACTCTTTCTCTCTCTTTCACTCTACCAAACCTCTGGCAGAGAAACCGAAATTACACACATGTAAACAAAAAGTTCTGTGCGCACAAAAACACACTCAGACAAATCATGTGCGCGAGTTGTGCGGTGCACGCAATGCAAAAAGGTTGGGCATGATGCGAATATACACAGCATAATCGCCAAAATACGAACAGCGGGAGACAGAGCGAGAGAGAGAGAGGAATTATGAAAGAATAAAATGGTTTCAAGGGGTTTCGATGGTTGATGCTGCTCGACGGAGTAGGGGGCTTGTTGTTTGGCAAAGGGGTTTTTTTTTAACGTGTGACAGTTTGGATGCGATCGCTAAACGATCTTCGCGAGGTGTGTGAATTATTGGTACACTTAAACGGGCACAATTCTCTACGTAAAACAACGATTTATTCGATTAGCATGTAGTAAAATACATGGAAATGCTGCACATTGAACTGAACACATCATCAGTTGTTTCACTTGGTCCGGCACACCGAAATTATTGGAATGGTGATTCATTTGAATCCATTTCCTTGAACCACAATCGAGTGGCAGCGAGAAGTGTTCTTATCGTAAAACTTGGCACTAGACTTCAGGCAGCTGTTCATCGATTGAATGCGTGATGATAAGCGCGAATTCTTGACAGTTTCTCACACACTTCCACACATCACTGCTGTACACACATAGAAGAAGGCCACGGTGAAGCACACTATCACCATTGGCAACGCAACGCAATGCTCTGCTCTTTTGGGCCCGTCCCGTACGTGCGAGTGTCACACAACTGTAGTCGCATTGGAATGTGTTTGATCGACAAAGAAATGCGAACGTGTGTGTGCGTGTGTTTGTTTGTTTTATTTATTTTGTTCACAAAAAAAAACTTCAGGACCACTTTTGCGCTAAAAGGGGAAAAACGGTAACTTTGCTTATGCTCTCTATATTCACACCATAAACTGTTGAACTGGACTATAGGGAATGCACGGAACTAAGCTCGTTGTCGATCAATCGCTTTACACTGTGCGCACGGTACACGACACCTTCTCCGACTGCAGTACACGCGTACAACCCAGCACAAACACCGTACAGCATCGGTAGGTTTTAGCTATGGAGAGGAGAGCATTCGTTGAGCAACGCTCAACATAACTTATGGTGGTGGTACACGGCAGGCATATCGCGGATTTGAAATTGTTTGATTTACTTTCCTGATTGGGGTTTCTAATTTGAAATCAAAACATTTAGCTTTCAAGGTGTTACCTAACTTTAGCTATACATAAACTGTAAAACAGTTAATTTGCGCTTGAGCACAACAAATAAAAAAGTATTTTAATATCCAGTTAAAGAAGTTAAAACTGAGCTATTTCGATTGAATGTGTTTTGCTGATAAGTTTATTTACTTAATTTAATATTATTTTATATCTTTTACACCCAGAATAATGCAATAGTTTAAATGAACCTTTACCACGACTTGGTTGAGAACAACACTCGGCGTAGAGAAAAATCAACACTGTGCGAGAGTAAATGAATGCAACTGAGAACAAGAGAAACAGAAAGAGAGAGAAACCGAGAGAGTAAACCCGTTTGAAGACGAATACAATAACAGTTGATCTATCAAAACGGTTGCAAGTGTAAACATTACAAAAGATGGCTTTTGTTAATTGAATTATTGGATGGAATTATGATAGAATATAAGTTTGATAAAAATGATAAATCTCTTGAGGACTGTCTTTTTTTCTAATTGCATTCAATCTGTTTTCTTTTCTTTCAGTTGATAAAACACACCTACTGGAGCTAGAATCTCTGTTCGGACAGGCGTTGCTATCACGCGCAATCGGAATAGTGTACGGAAAACAACCCATCGCCGTGCATACCACTTCCGACGGACAGTGCCATTTACTAGTGGTGCCAGGATCGAAACTCGGAACCGTGTACAAAGTGTTCCCTGCCATTAACTTTTGTGCCTGCGAATCATTTCGAGACTGGGTGTTAAGACAAAGGCGTCAATCTACCTGCAAGCACGTGCTAGCAGCACGTTTGGCATTAATATTGCGGAGAACCAAAGACGAACCACTTGCCGCTAATACTTGCCTCGCCTTAAAGCAACAGTTTGTGTCGGATTGTATGAAATAAGTTGCTACTGCAACATTTTCGCGCCAAGAAGCGCATCGTCGCACAACTGCAGCAACAGGCCAAAAAGCGGCGCGCGCTATCGTAGTTTGATGCAAAGAACCAAGCGTTTGTTTAGCAAAGGGATTATTTTAAACCCCAAAATGGTAACCCAATCGCAGTTTAGCCAGATCCAGTTTCAAGCGGTGTTGAACAATTTCTCCATGCTGTACAGCGTAATGAAGGCGGTGAATTTTGTCGATGTTAGTGCGGAACCTGCAACGCACACGTTCGTTCGTTCGGTTGTTTTATTTAATGGCTTATTTTCTGCTCGTCTCTTTTTAGAACGCAATAGTGCAGCTCAGCAACGATGGCATGAAGGTGATAGCGGAAGATGCAAAAAGCATCCAGGCATCGGCGTACATTACCCGGGCATGCTTTTCGGACTTTAAACTTTCGCTGGCGAAACAACCACCGTCAGCAACGGGTGCTAATGATGATAATGCCAACGACACTCAACCATTCATTGCGTTCGGCCTAAACCTGAAGGTGTTTACCGATTGCTTGAGCATGTTTACCAGTGGAGACTACAATTCGAGCCTTAAAATGATCCAAAAGGGTACCGGAGCACCCTTGATCGTGATCCTGGAGCAGCATGGTGAAGATAGTCTCATTACGGAGTGTTCGGTACGAACGATGGAACCGTTCGAATGGATGGAGCTGGATTTTGACGACGAACTGCACATAGTGAGCAAGATCAACGTGAAGGGTGCCGAGTTTTTCCAGCTGCTCAGTGAGATGGATCGTAATTGCGATGAGATAGAGGTAGTTATTTCACCCGATGCTCCACATTTGGTGTTTCGTTCGTTTGGGGAGTTGCATTCGGAAAGCAGTGTGGAAATAACCAATACGAGCGACATGCTGATCACCTTCAGCTGCACCGAAGCTAGCAGCAATCGGTACAAATTTCATCACTTTCGGTTAGCGATGCGAACGTTGGCGCTGGCTTCGAAGTTGGCCCTGCGTACCAATAGCGAGGGGTTGCTGGGTTTGCAAGTGATGATAGAGAATAGTGATAGTTCACACATTTTTGTAGAGTACTTCATCCTGCCGCTAATGTCGGACGGTGATCAAACAACGATGTGAAATGCTAGCTGCAGCGCGGGCAGTTGTATGTATATCACTTTTACGTGCTAGAACTTATAAAAAGGAAACTCGAAAACGATCCTCATGAATCTCCATGCATTGCAAATGTGCTTGATAATCTAAAATTACCTCGCTATCTGTAAGAACGAAAGAACCTGCCATTTTGAAAACATCAACGATTGAACGAAACCAACGATTTAACGAAAGAAAACGGTTGTTTGGGTAGTACAGGCTGCATGCCCGACCGCTGTCAAAACAATCTGCTAATCGGTATGGCGTTTGGATTTTAATCGTCTAAGCACGCAGCAAACAAACAAATCTGTAATTTTGGTTATACACAATTCCAGAACAATTCTTTCCTTCCATCAGCATTCCTCGTTTGCTGCACAATTCGTGCATTTCTATTTTTTGTTGTTCAACCCTACCTAATTTGTGCAAAGTTGGCAGTAGTTTTGGGCGCAATCAAACTACAACGCCAAGTGTCCCTAAAATGAGCGAAGACGAGAGAACGCTTTGGTGTGGCAATTTAAGCGAAAATGTTACGGAAGAGATGTTGTACGAATTGTTTCTTCAGGTAATTGGATTGCTTTAATGAAGTTGCTATTGGTTTGATTAGGGCTAAGGATCGATTCCCTTTCATTGGTAGGCCGGTCCGCTGGAAAACGTAAAGATTCCCCGTGATGGAAATGGACGTCAGCGAAGTTATGCCTTCATTACGTACACCCATGCCTGCAGTGTGGAGTATGCGATAGGCATATTCCAAGGCACATCGCTGCTCCAACGCCATCTCTCACTGGACAGGAAAACGCGTAACGTTCCTAACGCTGTACCGACGCCGCAAATCAACTTCAACTATCCTTCGGGCAGCGTCACCAACGACGGTAGCAACAACAGCTCAGCAGGCAACCGATATTCCGACGATCCACCGCTGCATCAAGCCCAGCAAAATACGATGGATGGAAACAATGATTTCTCGCTGGCGGACATAAATCTGGCCGGCTTTTGTGCAGTACCGAGTCAAAATGAATTGCTTTCTGCGATGACGATGGCACTAGCTGGCGGCGGCCCGTCAAACGTCGAATTTACACCGGAACTGTTGGCACGTCTCGGGCAGCAAATGCTTGGCGCCGATTATCCCCCGCTTGACGATGGCCACCAGCAACAGAGTTCGCTGCGCACGAAAATGATGCGCAACGAGCGAACTAACAACTACCACGATCGGCACCATAAGAAACCGTACTCGCGGGACGACCGCTACGGCCATAGGCATGATCGCAATGAGTCAACGCAGCAGAATCGTCATAGGTACGATAGCAATAGCAAACGGAAAAGTGGCGATCATGATAGGAACAGTGATCGAAACGGAAGCCGAAGACGGAGATAGTGCTTGAGCCGGTTTTTGGCGTACAAATTGCGGTACAAAATCTTCATTTTTGCAGTCAATCCACAACTCGATACGTGAGGACGATCACCAGCCAAGAAAGTGGCCTGAATTGATGGTATGCTACGATTGTAAATAAGTCGAATGATTGTTTACAAGTTTTAAGTAAAATTTAAACTGTATCTAAATAAAACCGAATCCCATCTCCATCTCCTTTGTCGAATTGTGACCCCGTACGTATTATGCTGCTGTATGACACGGTTTATATTTGCTTTATTCTTTTTTTCAAATACCTATTAAATACAATTCTATTGAGCTTTACAAATATATGACATAGAATTGGCTTATTGTAGTACTTTAAAGTCAGCGCAGTCGTTACGTTCTCGTTCCTCCGTTTCTCTACCAACCTGTCTCTCTTTCTCACTGCATTTTCATTCATATTTTTTGTGTCGGTTTTATTTTAAAACATGGAATTTGTCGACCATCGGAGGTTCACATTTAACGTCTTTTGCACGGGGGGGGGGGGCTGGAATCTATGTCGCGCTACAACACATCAGGAAGAAACGTGACGAAATGCTTACGCGTTTACGCGTTGTTATGAGTTAAATTTGATATTCTGCTACTCGGCCACGGAGGCGTTTGAGATTGTAAATGAGATACACGAGATCTGCCCGAACACCTTCTATTCTTCTACGCTTGCCATACCTCTGGTAGTGTGGAGCAATGTCGAAAGGGGATTTTTAGTTGAACAGTCCAGTCTAGTTTACACGTTAATACATAGTAAATGATCTTGTCTTGTAACATCACCATATCCATCCAGTCTGTGCTTCTTGTGCATATCAGTCGTTCTTGTGCTGTGAAAATCGATCGCTGTCCGTGGATTTTATGTGACCCCTCCACTCTTGAATTCTGTTCTTCAGTTGGAAAGGAAGGGGCATTTAGAACTAGTGAGATAATGCTCTGAACTCGGCAAACAAACATATACAGCTGATACTGTTTGGCCGTATCTCAAATCGAACCTAACTAACCAACACTTCGAGCATGAAACAGATACAGAGATATGCCTTAACTTACGAGAAAAATTGGTCACCTACTCTGATTGAAGTTGGAATAATTTGTTCGATAAAAATTTTAGCCACACAAACTGAGTAGGCTAATTAGTGATTTGTTCACAACGCTACCGACCGTTTGCGCGCATGGCTGTGTGTGTGTGCAGCTTGCCTCAAGTTTCTTGCTTAACCGTCCAAGCACACTGACGTTTTGCGCAAACTTTAAACCGCAAATAATCTCACTGCACTTTGGTGCGCTGCTTTGCGGCGCAGTAGTAGTAGGGTAGGAGGACATGGAAAGCGGACACATCTTTAGCGCAATGCAGAGCAGAGCGCGTATGGTGGTGGTTGACGGCGCAGCATATTGCGCGCTACTCTCAGCCCACACACCCACCATCCTATGCGCGCTGCTGCTTATGCACGCTCAATGAACGATGCTGCGAAACGATGAAGGAAAAACTGTGCTGTCTCGATCAAAGCGCGCAGAGATATGCGATCTGTGTACGACAAAAGCACACGCTATTGTGCTTCGTTATTTTTGTTTTTTTTTCGCCATTTTTCTGTTGTTATTACCCCGTTCGTTTTTGCGCTTGCTTTGATCATCACACTGGACGACCGCCACCTCCCCACCCTACGTAAATTCACTATGACCAGCTACTCTTCTGCAGGTCTATCTGGCCTTCGAGCGTTTTGGCGAGATAGATGACGAAAAGCTGACTGATGGCGGCCCCGAGCGCTATGCCCGCAATCACGTACAGGTTCCGTTCGGCCCACACGCGCACTATTTCGATGCACCCGTTGGTCCAGATCTTTTTACTGGCCGCCGCCACCGACTGTTGCTGGATGTGGTAGCCGCACATGATGTTTACCAGGCCCGAGCTAATGTCCGTCGCGTTAATACAGCAGCTGTACGGTACGCCACACTTTTCCACACTCGGCGACGAGCAGTTGAAGTATTCGTTCTTGCCCCAGTCCAGGTAGCCCTCGTTGCTAAGCCCGCAGCAGTGGAACTCTTGCTGGGCAAAGTCGATGAGATTCTGCAGGTCCGGATCGTCCCGATACGTGGTAATGATCTTGTCCGTAAACGATTCCTCCAGCACCGCGTTCACCTTGTGCGGAAACACGAACGCCGTAATGGCGATGGCCATTTCGCACAGGAAGAAGATCAACAGGCAGAGCGAGTAGAACTTTAGCAGGCAGGTGTTTTCACGCAACGCACCTAGGCAACCAGCAAGACTGACCACAAACACGATGCCTCCTGCGATAATCATGACGAGCGACAGGTTCAGCACGATGTCGTAGAACGTTTCCAGCTTTATCAGCCCGGTAGCCTGCCATTTGTCGACAAACGCATAGAATCCGATACCGATCAGTAGTCCACCAAAGAGCCAGAATATGAAGTTGAGCAGAAATATCATATACTTTACGCAGGAACTGACGTAAGTAAAGTTGTTGGTAGGATAGCGATACGGAGGCATTTTTACACGTCCCCGCTGTGTCGTTGTCCTTCGAGGCTCGCGCGTACAGCCTTATATGGGGTGGGGAGGTTGGAGTATGCTCCAGATAGCTGGGCACTAGATGCTGCCTTTACACACAGGCAAGATGCTGCTGATCTGGACAGCCAGTGTCAGTGGCATTGGCCAGCGTACGGAAATCCTTTGTTTACTTGTTTTGTGTGAAACACACTGCAGCAGAAACGTATCTTGCACTAACTAGGAGATCCGCCTATTGTGAATCATGGTTTCGACCAGCTGTACACTGCACAAATACACCACTCGCTTCGGTTTAGTCACCAATCAAGAAAATCCTTTCCCACTTTCGAATCTGAGCTATGAAAATTTGCTTCTAAACTTGGTTTTTCTGCCTTTTTTTTCTTTCTTCTCCAGTCAATGATTTATTTGCAGGGGTCGTCTACGCTGGTGCACTTGACGGTGGTGCAGTATGAATCATTCTCGGTTTATTACTAGTTTTACCGCTGCTGCGGGAAACAATACAACTTTTTTGAGGTTTAAAAACAAATATATGATTTTTGTACAAAGTTTAAAGTCAAATTTATCAAATTTAAGGCCCCAAAATTAGATTTGATTGTTTGTTTTGACGAAATAACTGTCACCAGCATGTAATATTTAACGAAATTCGTTCAATTCTATCCCAATGACAAATCGGCCCGTCAATTTGACAACCAACAAAAAAAAGCAAAAAACGTCAAGCGAATTTGACGCGTCAAAACGAAGCAAAAAGCAACAAAAACGGAAAGGACGGCAAAAAGCGGCAAGGCAGAAAAAGTGCGTGTTTGTGCACCAAATATCGAGAGAAAACAATCGTTTGGTATAATTTCGGGATTAGCCCACACAGCCCGGCGAACACCGCGAGCTCAATAACGCGCACGGACGGTGTGTGCTTGCTGCGGAAAGTCTATCATGAACCCATACGGTTGTGAGTATACGGAAGCCTCTGTGTGGAGCACATAAATCATGTCTTTACTTATTATATTCCTGTGTTTAGATGGCCAACATATACATATATTTTGCACCAAACTCACTGCTCTCTCTCTACCTCTCACTGTCTCTGTACCGCTGTTCCATTATTTATGTGTACCTCTGTTCGATTTTAGCGTTCGTTGCAATTTGTTGATGAATTACCGTACCCTGAGTTTAAGTTGAATGATATGATACACACGATTGCGTAGCCAGCTTGACCATAGAACCTTAGCCCTCGTTCGTTTCGTGAATGTCGATTCCCTGGCCATCGGGTTAGGGCGGTCCTTGTACGTGTTCACTGCCGGTTGAATTGATGTTGAATATGTTGTGTTAGCATAGCGCTTCTGGCCTCTATTCGAAAGAGACATCAGTTCAGGATCTTTAGAAAAAACGTAAATTATCATCATATCAGTAAATTCACCAATTATGTAAAGATCTCATGACAAACTTTCCATCTACCGCGATACCGAAAACCGACAAAGATCGCTGACGATGGAAAGTTTGCCAATCACGTTGATAGATAGTGTACATAAACACGGACACCCATATATATATGTATATTCCTTTCTAGCACTGTTCCTGTTATGTTGTAAATAATGAACTCCTGATTTTTTTGTTTTTTTTTTCTTTCTCTTTTTTCTCTTCCTCTTTGTTAAATGATCACCAAATGATATATGTATATTCCTGCTCTAGCTTATGAACGGCGTAAAGAAGCGGATAGCAAGTGAATAGCGACACACTGCCTTTGAAAATCCTTCTCTATTTAGACATTTTCCGTGTTATCCTTTTCCTGTATTCGTTCAATAGTGCGTAACTTACCTATACCACTTCATGAAAGAGGTTCTACCGATGAATTCCTTTATTTCTCAACTGTTTGTTTGAATCCTTCCCTTTGATCTGTTACATTGTTCAATCTAGAAGGTCTAAAAGCTCCAGTATAGATTTAAATCAAACGCACTCTATTCGATAGTGGCTAAAGAAAAGGGCACTATTACTGCAGATCCACTTAGCGCCTTTTGCAACTTATACTTTCCATTGAAGTAAATATACAGCACAAACTATTCACGTATATACATACACACACATATCGAAACAAACAAAAAACACACACATTAAACTGCCATGGCTAATAAAATGGTCGGGAAGGGTAAATGTAAGTACTCTTTATGTTTTTCTACTTTTTCTATCTTTATCTTTCTGTCTAACTAACTCAAAATATGCACAGTAATGTATTTAACAAGTTACGATGTAGTAGCGACATTAGCAATGTATTTGTAGGCTTGTTTGCACACCAAAAATTATCATTTTAATAGTTTGTTATACTCTTTGTTATGTTCGCTACTGCACCTAACCCACTCTGGCCAGAAATTGGTTTGCTCAATCGGTAGCTAACCCCACTGTATTTTGTCTCCTGTGTGTATTATCCATAACGATTGTGAACGATCCGAAGCGAAATCCCAAAACCTAACTAACGCACGTCCGTCACGTTTTGCTGTCTGACGATTTTACTCTATATTCCAGTGCCTGTCGAATCGGAAGATGCGCAAAAGCTTAGATTTCAGGTTGAGCTAGAATTTGTGCAATGTTTGGCCAATCCCAATTATTTGCATTGTAAGTAGCATCTGTACCGGGTGCCTGTTAAATGTTCTACTGACTCCTTATCTGCTTGCCGATCAGTTTTAGCACAACGAGGATACTTTAAGGATGCCGCATTTGTAAATTACTTAAAATATCTACTGTACTGGAAGGAGCCCGAGTACGCGAAATACCTCAAGTTTCCCATGTGTCTGTACTTCCTCGATCTGCTGCAGTATGAACACTTTCGGCGTGAAATCGTCAGTGCGCAGTGCTGTAAATTTATCGACGATCAAGCTATCTTGCTGTGGCAGCACTACACCCGCCGGCGCACAAGGCTTACTGCGCTTGGGACCACCAGTCTGACGGGGCTGGCGGTGGGTGGACAGCCGGTCGGCGGAGGTGTTCAGGGTACGCTGCTATCGAACGAACCCGCCATCATGCCCAACAGCGGTAGTACGAATAATAATGGTAGCAATAATGGTGGCACGATCGGTAACAACGGAGCGAACAGCGGTAGTATCGGTGGCATCGGTAGCAACAATAATGGTAGCAGCAGCGGCAGCTGTAGCAACAGCAACAATGGTCCAAACAGTGGCAACGTGAATGTGCCAACATCGGTGGGGAGCCAGCAGCAGCAGCAGCAACAGCAAAATGGGGCCGGAATAACGCAGCACAACGGGGTTGGAGGAGGAGGAGGAGGTGGTGGTGGAGGCGGCGGTGGCGTTGGCGGACTGCTGGGAAATCCGATGGGGACGATTGGCGGTGGAAGCGGTATACCGGGTGGTGGCATCAATCAAAAAGTTCCTTAAATGTAGCGCCTCTCTCCAATGGTCGGCCCATCGTCATTGCAGTTGCAATTTGCTGCGGATGCTGCGAAACGTGTAAGGGGAATTGGTTGGATGTCGTTGGTTGTATAAAGACTGTTTTTTTTTTATAAATATTGCATAGCGTATAGTGTAGAATTTAACATAATAATAGAGACAATTCAATATATGGTTGTATGTGTTTTGATTACTTGTAACAACAGCGAACGATTCGAAGCTAGTTTACTTCAACTAACACAAAGTTTTGCTGAACAATGGCTTAAAAGACATGTTTTAAACGATCGGTTACTATGTACCGTAGCGATCAGCTTAATTGTTCATCGTCGTATTGTACACCACGTCGTTTTTGTGCAGACTATATGCAGCCCTACAGGTGTTGAATACCGTCTTCAAGATTCTCTCCTTAGTAATACAAAATATACTTATTCCTTTCGTCGAAGAGATAGTTGGAAACTATGAGAGAGGATTCCGAAACGGGAAATCAACCACTGACCAGAATATATTCACCATGCGGCAAATCTTGGAGAAGATAGCGAGGCAGCAGCTACACTCATACCATCTCTTCATTTATTTTAAAGCCCCATGTGATAACATTGCCAGGGTAAAACTACACGACACAATGAGCTCATTTGGAATCCCGGACAAGCTTACCAGGCTTGTACGAATGACAATGATCAATATCACATGCCAGGTGAAGGTGGATGGAAAACTCTCAGAACACTTTGCTATCATCAAGGGCCTGCGGCAGGAAGACGGATTTGGTTGTCTACTGTTTAATCTGGCGCTAAAGAAAGCTGTCCGAGACTCGGAGCTGGAAACTTTGGGGACCATCTTCTGTAAATCACTCAAGATCTTGGCATACACTGATGACATAGACATAATTTGTTTGAGGGTATCCTCGAGCAGGCGGTAATGAACCTCGGGTTGGAGATCTACGAAGCAAAAACCAAAATGACAGTGGCACATCCAGCGGCCCTGCTAACAAACACTGATTTACGCAGATGTACAGATAGGTGATTGCACCTTCGAAGTCGTCGAAAACTTCACCTATCGGGGGTCGAAAGTCAGCACCAATGGAGGAATCTTCTCCACTCAAAATACCTGTCGCGACAGACGAAGCCGGGACTGTACAGAACCTTTATAGTCCCAGTACTCACATACGCCTCTGAAACATGGACTGTGTCCAAAACTGACGAAGCCCTCTTAGCCGCGTTCGAGAGAAAGATGATCAGAAAAATTGTTGGCCCCGTACGCGTGGCCGCTACAACGACGAGCTATTCGAGCTATACGATAATCTCACTATCGTGCAGCGATTCAGGCTCGCCAGGCTCCGGTGGGCTGGTCATGTCATGAGAATGGCACCGGACGACCCAGCCCGTAAAGTCCTTTTAGGCCGTCCACATGGACAGAGGCACTAAATCGTGAGCGGTATCGAGGAATGTTGCGCGCCTGATAAGTAACTAAGTATATGCCTACAGCGGTATCCATTGATTTGGAGCACTTGTGGCTATCCTGACGTTCGCTTCTTCTTCTTTCTTGGCCTAACGACCTCTTAAGGTCATGCCTGCCATTTCTGGCTTACTAGACTAATTGATACCGCATAGTTGGTTAGTCAATCCTCACTATGGGGGAACGGCCCAGATGAGACTTGAACCCCGGTCCTGCCGTGTGATGACCGGCGCCGCTGTCGCATCACCACCGGGCCGCCCGTTGACGTTCGCTTATAACCGTGAATTTCTAACAAGGGTCAGATTTTGGTCATAAAATGGTTCTGTACGACCCTTCAGTTGCAGATGAAACATGAGGAGAAAAAAGAGGCTTAACCCCTTGCACTTGAGAAGATTACGATTTCAATGTGACTGAGCACCGTAGCAGCCTCGCTCGAGTGCAAAGTGCGAATTGTTGAGACACTTGGGTCAGTTGCAAGAGTTTCCATCCTAACGATGAAGAATATCCTGGACAAGATAGACAGTTTTAGTCGAAACCTTCCATTCTAGTCAAACACGAAGTCGTTCATGTTACAATCACACATAATGGTGATCCCTGTGATAAATATTTCGCTTAAAAAGTAACTCCCAACTGATCTCGACTGGCAGGAATAGAATTTATTTCCGGGTAGACTTTTTTCCGAGAACCTTATCTATTAATTCTGAAGCAAATTCGATGTAGAAATTGATTGTCAAATAGTTTTGTACGTTTACCTTTGTAAACACCATTCCAAAGGTCGCAGCTAACTATTGAAGCGTCGTTTAGCAATGTTTTAGTAAAATGTTTGATCGATATAGAATTCGAACTTTGTCAAGTCTTTGAGTTGTTAGAGAGTAATATGCTTTTGTCATTATTTCCTTCAGGCTCATTCAGAAAAATGTCGAGATTTGTTAAATCAGATGAACGAGTCAGAAGGCCAAAATCACAGTTTTTCGATTTCAAAATATTCAGGAACACGGAACGCATTCCATCCATTGTTGAATCATCTGCTACAGAATCGCCTAATCTGCCATGATATCAACCGCTGTCTATCGTTACCGAGGGGCCATTATCATCCTCGAAGAATTATTCTGCACGTGGGAGAAAAGGTTCGACACTTTAAAGATAATTTGACTATGTGAAATGCGTTAAAAGAGTTATGATGTTATGAATGTTTTACATGACCGTTTATTTCTGATAAGAAATTTCCACATCTAGAACTAACGTTTCTAAAACACCAACAAGCATAACGATCTTTCCACTGGCTGTCACATAATATGGAAAAAAAAGATACCATTAGGGGTCGTAAAATTAAGGAAAACTCACCTAAACTAACTGATAATGTAATAAGGCACGATACAAAACCGATCTTCAACACATGCGCACACAGATATGTATCGGCGGAACAGTTTCCCAAACGATCCCAAAACGAGCCATTGTCTTTCCTCGATCAATGTTTCCCAATTTTCTCCCCACCACCAGCAAGTATTGACCAGTTTTCGACAAGTGGCATGTGTTCCGTCGTGCCCTACTCTCGAGAAGGTAACGAGATCTAACGGGGTGTTCCGATATTAATCGGCCGGTATCGAACGAACCGACAGGTGAACGATCGATGATTTTTGTGAACGAAGCAAATAACAGTTGGGGGCAAGTTATAACAAGAAAAATCACATAAACACACAGCGCGCACGCTGTTTGGCCAGTTTTGTTTGTTCATTAACGGTCGCTCACAAAAATCACTTTCAGTTGGAATGCGCCATGGGAACCGCGTGCCTGGCGCTGGTGAACCGGGGTATTTGCAGTTACCTTTTGATGACACTCGAAAAATGAGATCACCATGAAATGGCCCAAACTCAGTACGACATCAAGTAGTCACTCCATCTTTTTTGTGTTTTAATTTAATTATTGCCTTTATCCCTTAAATAGTTGCATCGAGTTTCTCCTGCTGTATTTAATAAGGAAAACATCTACTACGCCACGGAAAGTGACAATCTTCGCTTTCACTGTGGCATCCTCGATCGTATGGGGTTTGTCATATCAAGGAAAACCAAACAAAGGTCACGATCAGCCTTCCGATGACCTAGACTTGGGTGGTAAAGATGACACTTTCTTTCCTCTCCCATTTTCCCACCCATATGCCCGCTAATCTTCCGGTGTATATCCCGCGGTACGTAGCACACCCGGGAGCACGATTCGTTTCGAATCGCTGGAAGGGCAAAGCGATTGAATGTCAACCAATGCGGCGTCGTGTTTGTAGGCTCACCATGGGTTGGATGGTCTTTTTCCGCAACAGCATGCAGCTTCCACAAGGGAAATTCACCAGTAATGGTACGCGCACTGTGTCATTCGTCCGATGATCCGGCTGCTGGATGCTGTTGGAAGAGAAATTCTAGCCGTTCGCAGGTGAAAGAGAAAACGATGACAACGGTCACGATCGTTGTGCGAAATTCCGCAATTTGAAGTAAGATGGGTTTCCTTACGATGCCGTGTAATGACGGTTTTTTTATGCGGTTATTTGAAGATCGGTGACAACAACAGCGACAAGCTATTTGAATTTCAAACAGTATTCGCTTCCCCATCAATAACCGTTGTTAGTGGGACAACATAAGCAGTCACCGCACCGTAGCACATGATTAATTAGGTTCTGCACTGTGTTTAACATCGCACGTTGAAGTTGGTGGCAAATTTAAACATTTTTAACTAATTAAAATAATGTTGCGCGTAAAATTTGACCAACTTTCATGTTTTTTTTTATGATCATTAGTTGTACCTCACTGCGTAAGTGTAACATTTGTGCTAGTCTCTGTGTGTGTGGTTTATTGTACAATGAACCGTTAGCATGTTTGACAACATCATTTGTTTAGTTTCCTTGTTTTGTTTTACATTTTTAGGCTAAGCTGCATTTTTGTTTGTTAGTTTTATAGATCAGAAGCAATTAGAATAAAATAAAAATAGTTTCTTTCCATTTATTTTAGTATTTCAAATAGTGATCAAGTGATATTAAATCACTCTTTTACTGCATTGTTGCAAAGCTCTCTGAGTGTTTTCTTTCTTTCGATTTAAATTTTTAACTCAGCCTTTAAAAAACACACACACAAAGAAAAGGTTCATTATAACTTAGTAGTATATTTTGAATATTTTACACTATGTACAGCTTTGGACGGATGCGGTTGCGGATGCGTCAAAATAAATAGGTACGCTGGTACCCTTACAAGCTAATGGTTGCGCTCCGTTCCGTAAATCGATAATGGACAATAAATAGCTTAAGTACGATACAAAACATTTGGAGAAACACGTACCGGCCGATTGCTTCTCGTGTGTGTGTGTGTGTGTGTGACCATAAAGTAGTTCCGGCTTCAAAATAAATAGGTACGCTGGTACCCTTACAAGCTAATGGTTGCGCTCCGTTCCGTAAATCGATAATGGACAATAAATAGCTTAAGTACGATACAAAACATTTGGAGAAACACGTACCGGCCGATTGCTTCTCGTGTGTGTGTGTGTGTGTGTGTGTGTGTGTGTGTGTGTGTGTGTGTGTGTGTGTGTGTGTGTGTGTGTGTGTGTGTTGCACCACCATAAAGTAGTTCCGGCACAAGAAAAAGTGCCGCAAGAAAAGAACATGTAATCGAAATTAATTTCCTTCACATTCGCAACTGTTCGTTCGCTCGTTCGAATGTGTGTTTGTGTGAAAGATAGGGAGCAAAGCACACACACACACACACAGGAAAAACAAGTAAAATTAGGAAACAATTCCCGTAGCACCTTACTTACTGCTGGACAAACCATCCCTTCTTCCCCATTTACCAATAATACGCGCATTCCCTTTAAAACCATGCCCCGTAAGCCACGCGAAAACAGTTAGCCAAACCAATTGTTCTTCTTCTCGATCGATCTCTCTCTCTCTCGCTCTCTTTAAAATAAACACTATCGCTAATAGGGTTTGTATTTTGGTGGAAAAGGTGTACTCGCTCTCGCTGTTAAACCCTTATTTTAGGTGATCGACGGTCAAAAAACGGCTGATCCACATTCTTATCTAACAGCAGACGCACACTGAATAAATAGCTAGGCATTAGCCAGCAGTTTCGGCCTTTCCTTTCGACAGTTTAATTGCCCAAAATCATCGACAGCACGGTAAGAGTGTTGGGTTAACCCGGTGCCTAGTTAGTTCTTTCGTCAGGCTGACACTGCTACTGTTAAGAGGTGTTTCTGCTACTACTACTACTACTACTTCTTGGAAGGGGCTAAATTTACCACAAATCCCGCAACTCTTCCTACAAACACTCATACATAGGTAGCGTTTAGAGCCCACCTGGATCTTGCTCGCACGATCACTTGTTTCGCTGTGGCTTATCGTTTTGCTACTACGTACTGTGGTCAAGCAATAAAAAGACCGTTGCGTTCGGGAAGTGAAGATTAAGCAAAGCAAAATCAAGACGAAAGCGAAAAACCAACAACAAAAAAACGGCAAACATTCGCTTATCGCTGCCCCAGGTTCGTTCCGCTGTTGGACAGTTCCGTTGTTCCCGTTGTTGTGGTTGCCTCGCCGCTTTAGAATGGGTGGAACAAAAAAAACGGGTGCTGCTTCTTCGGTGGATACGACTGTCGTGTGCTGCTGCTGCTGCTGCTGATCGGTGGTTACTTCCCAGGGCACTTCCGCTGATACTGATTGGAGTTTATTGTTTGTCTAGCAGCAGTTTGGTTTTTCCTTCTACGTACGCGCATGGAGTTCCCATTTCGCGTGCTGTCGTTTTAGCCATCCGCACCCGATTGATGTGAGTTTTCCGTTGGTTTTTGTTTCTGCTTTCACGCTCGAGCCCCGCACACTGGTACGTTCTGTAAAGAGGAAATGGCAAAGAAAAAGGCGAATGAAGCGATGTGTAATGAGTAAAACAAAACATTATCAATGCAGAAGAAAACGCCATTCCCGGATGGTGCGTGGTCATTTTCATCTACGATCATATATGGTCCTTCGGAACTCATAGCGTTTTTCCGTAAGGGATAGGAAGCAGAAGCGTGTCGTTATGGCTTCATTATGAGTCCCTTCGCGCAGGTAACGGCAACCGACAGTATGGAGAGAATATTTAAATCACTTCTGCTCAAAATTAGGCCAACCCTGTGGGCAGGTGTGGCTTGTCGCTTCGATGAACGTCATCGAGGGCATGTTCGAGTACGGGTTAGAGGCAGGCAGCCCTCGCGCGTACCGAAGAAGCGGGAAGAAAGCACAACACAGCCCAAAACAATTATGCATTCCGAACGGGAGATCAATGGAAATGTATGCAAAGAAGTTCGCGGTCATTGAATGCGAAACAACAACAACAACATACTTTGCATCGAGCGAAGGAACAATGAGCGGGAGAAATCGGGAGATGGGACATTAATGAACGGTTATTATCTGGATTCTTGGGCTGCATGCGGATGGTTCTATCTGCTGCTAATCAGTCGCTTGTTTGCTCGAAATTGAAAATACCATCGTACGTTTGTGTAATACTTTGTATGGAATGTAGAGCTAAGTGACTGTGGTAGTATTGGATGGTGCCAGCGAAAAATATGAAAGTCTTGGAGCAATGTCAAACAATGTATCTCGCTGCGGGACAGTGCTCCACTACAAGTTTTGTTGCGCCAATGCTTCAATATTTTGGTGCGAGAAACATTATTTAGGGTTGTTTGTGCGATCGTGCAATCTATCTGATCGTAGAAACGTCTTCTGTTGGCTCTTGAGCATCTTTCTGCTGGAAGACGTTATGCATTTTTACTGCTCGCTTACTCAATGGTAGTATCGATTCACTGTCCCTGGTGTCCTGCAGCCAACAAAATCTCTTATACAACTTGCCAAACAAAAATCTTTCAGAGCCTCACAGACAAGCCATTGCACGACATACTAAAAGTCCCCCGCTTCTCAGCCCGTCCTTGGATCCGCGCAGCCCCTAAAATAGATTGGGCCATTAAAAACATGATCCGCACAGGAGCAAACAGGGTCATAACCAAACAAACCTTCAATGAAACAAATTAACACGCAAGTACCATTCTCATTCCTTCTCATTTTCACTGACGATAGAGCTGGCTGTTTCATCGTCTCTGAAAGCGTCAGTTGTGCGATTAAACTCCCCGATAACACATCAATCTTTTCCGGAGAAGCCATGGTCTTTCTATTAGCAGCAGAAGAAAACCTTAATCCCGATAAACGTACCGCCATTTTACCGACAGTCTTAGTGTTCTCGACACAGGATCCTCCAAAAATCCACACATTCTACACCTTGAAGACCTCCACTACACTCCCCGATCTTACTTTCTGCTGGGTCCCAAATCACGTTGGGGAACGTAATGGCAGACCTTCTTGCCAATGAAGATTGAAGAGAACCGACCATCAACAACACCATACATTCCGAACAGGACCTTCTTCTCTGGACCAAGAAGACTATCGCTGATACATGGACTATTAAATGGACTCAATGCCACAACCGCTTCCTTCGACACACAAAACTCTCCACTGACCCTTGGACAGATACTGACGCTAGCCGAGATCAACGAATCCGAAGGATATGACACAATTAAGCATTTATTATTCGATTGCTTGGTATTCACCCAACAACGATCCACCCTACAGCTTGATCATAACATCGACACGTTACTTTCAAATAACACCCAAGCAGAACAAAAGCTAAACCGATTTCTTAAAACCCTATGATCCGTACGCCGTAGACACATTCGACTCTGGCACAACTACTAAATGCTTCACAAGACAGCATCACAAGAACTAAGAAAGCATCAAACCACACAAACCAAACTATCGCAAACCTATGTAATGTTGTTGATAGAAGAATAATACCGACTAGTTCTATAAGCTGGTGTGGTGGGGATACTGCACTGGTAAGGTATGGATCCGAAGCCTCTTGAAGGTCAACAAAGGCTCCATGCCCTACTTTGACTCAATACGTCCCCGGCGTATAGAACGGTAACATGTCTCTCCAAATATCTGAGCTTGGGTATACGGGGAAACCCAACCCCTTGGGAAGAAATTGAGCGAATGGGGACAGCTAGCGTCTGTTCTCCATGTTAGGGGCGGCTAGCTGTCCTTTCTGTCCTGGCTTCCTACGGGACTTTAAACAGCTAAGAAGCGTAGGCCCTCCAACGAGACAGGGGGTTGGGGGAGAGGCCTTGCAAGCCACCCTCAATACTATCGCAACGAATAGCATATGTTACAATCAATTTCGAAGATGATAATATATGACTTATAAATACACGGTATTCTGAAGATTTTCGACACATTCGAATGGTCCTTTGACGGTGTTTCACATACAGCTTCAGCATATAGCTCACCGTTCCATTTAATTTGATGTAAGCTGCGTGCTTTGATTTCTGTGCCATCGAATGCTCATCATTCCGGTCGAATCTCGTGTCGTTATCATGGAATCATTAGCCAATTTCTATACATTTTTACTTCAAATGTATCAGCTGTAGCATTAGCATGTGATACGACCGTAATATCGCACATTCGTTGGTCTTGCGAATCGAAATCTAGAGTCATTCCAACCAGAAATCAACCAGGAATCTTGCTGATATTTTGACAACATTTTATCTTTTTTCGTAAATCTTTTTTCCTATGTTTATTCATTTATTTCATGCTACTATTATAGAATAAAAAGTGGACTTGCTTTAAAACTGCTCATAGTTTTAATAAATCTTTCACGTAACGTTTCTTATAAGCCATCGGTCGTAACAAACTAAGTACAGATATTGTGGCACGCTACTTTTTTCAGAAGCGAACACGCCTGAAATTCCTACAATTTATTGAATAATACGTTTTACAATTCAATACACGATTGTTACCATGCTACATCCATTAAACCGTTTCCCTTAAATCCCCTTTTAACTGCTTTCACACCCAGTTACAGTGTACCGAATTTGGCTATCGCCAGCTACCCCCAAAAAACTTCCCGCGTACGATCAAATACCGCCCAGCATATAACCTTTTCGATTGCGAATAATCATTTTCACACCCGGTCCACGTCGCTTTAACACGCGTCTTAAGGTGTACAGCAACGAGGTTAAATGCTGGTGTACTGAGAACATCAACGCCCCGTACCGGGGTGGTACTGTTGCTGTGGGTTGGCCTGAGATGTGTTCCAAATCGGGCCAACCATATTCCGTTAGCGTCTGGCAGTTGCTGCAGGTAAACGGGAACCGTTCCCACTATCGTACGTTGGCGTTAGATCAACCGGGGAAACAGAATGGTTGTGACTTTAATTTAAAATCGATAGAAAACGCTAATGTACCATCATCACCATTGCCTTTACCATTTTCTTTTCCTTAGCAGACACTTCCACAAGCTGATGTCACAATGATACGCTTCATTGCATCACTTTGGTTCAGTGTTGCGCCTTATCAAGTTCAAGTTCAAACCCGACCGAGGTGTGTGCCAACAAGAAAGAAAGATGGTTCATTGCTTCCACTGTTTACAATCGAGGTTAATTTCATTGCTCCCACCGGATGACACTGGTGCGTGCGTGCGAGAGAGCGGACGACTCCACAGTTATGCCACTGGGAACGGTGTATTACGTCAAGGGAAGAGAGTCTAGAAATTAGCTAGAAAATAGCATCAAGCAATCAAAGCCGCTTCGACGTGGCTCCGTCATCGTGACACATATTATTAAACAATTTGTCAAGCTCCCGCGGTCGGCTGCGGTTCTGGTTCCGGTGGGGCTGGGTTCGTGCGAGAAAATGTGTCAAGATATTGGCGTAACCGGAGTGCGTTGCATGCATTGCCCATGACGCCACATCGTAACGCCACGGTGATGAAGCAATCAGTTAAGCAGGCGTTAAGTGAAGCCATCTTTAAGAAAAAAAGTGAGTTCATATCTTAGCATACGATGTTGCCTTTTTCCACCCGGCAAGAGTGGAGTGCGTTCGGGAAGATGCTTATTAACTCATTTCCAAGCTAATTTTGCCCCATTTTGCTTGAAGAGTACTCGCCCTATTAATGTACCGTCTTCTATTTCTGGGAGAAGATTTTAAACCATTTTTTGTTTGTGTGTTTTGTGTTAATGTTAAGTGAGTTTGTTGCAAAAACGGTTCAGATGCTCGCACAGATCTAGTGAAAGTTACGGGCTAATATCAATTAATGCTAAACCACTGTTGAAGGGCTGGTAAACAAGATAATTGGCGATGATGTTGTTTAGCGAGTTTTACTAGCCTGTGCAATCGTTTAGCTTCTGTGTGTGGCATAAAGCAGCAGCTTCCACTCGCGCTAGTGGAGCATGAAACAGTGCCCGAAAGCTATTTTAAAGTTTCTAATGCCAGAGAAGTAGTGGTAGCATTAAAAAGAATGAAAACGATGCACGGCACGAAACCTATTTCGGGCAGCAGGGATTATGAGCTGCCGCAGCCGGTTGTCCCGAAACAAGACGTTTATAATCCACTTAGGCTAGCGCTCTGAATTTAAGCTTTCTCTCCTGCTTTCTTCCTGCTTCAGGTCTATATTAACTCCGTGTTACAGCCCGACTGACAAGCCGATGACATCATCTCCTGCGAAGAGTCAGCATTTCGTCGAGATTCTATTCAGGTGAGGAAGCATTTTTGTTATCGTAAAACTATTGTCCTTAATTTTATAGACCCAGGTATTTGGTAGCCAGCATAATGATAATGAAATTAAACAAAGCTTGAATTTTTATAAATTAGATCATGCATGCATTAACCTCGAAAACAACCGTCCAATAATTATCAGATTTATTAGACAGTATAGAAATTTGTCGGTCGGTGTTGTGTGTGAGTGAGAAAGATAATTAAATTTGCATATCCCAATCCGACTGTTGCCGCCGCCCGATCAATGGAACAGCCATAAATCTATAATTGGAAATGTTGGAGGGGTGTGGCGGCGGATTTAACGCGCGGTTTCGTGTGCCGGGTGAAACTTGCCCCGGCATACGGAAGAAAGTAGCGATGGGTCGATTTTTTGGGATTTCTCCTCCAACCCCCAATTAGCATACTATTTTACCTGCCTTATCATAAACTTCTCCTCTATTTACGCTTCGCTAATAAGGTGTCATCGATTATGTGCGTTATAGAGCTGGTTTATGAGTTTTTATGCACAACACAAAAACACAACATAAAGAATTTGCTGATTTATTAGGCCTTTTGGGTGTTTAGTTTTTTCTTTATAGTTAAGTGTTTTTCTTTGTACTAAAGATTTCAGTTAACAACGTACAAGAATAAGAAAGCAGAAATTACCAAGAGAAAGGGATCGTTACCGTCACCGAACGAGACACGACGCGCCTACTTTGATACGCGCTTGTTCGATCAAACGATTACAACGCTCGCACAAGTGACGAACCCTTTTTGGTGAGAGAATTTCATTTTTTACGCCCTCCATTCGTAGATTCGTTATGCAAATCGTAGCAAAAACCCGAGTGCACTAAAGCCACTCGCCGATGCGCTTACCGATCACGTTTTTCCATTATTTTCACCCGTTCCTAAGCCTGGAATGAGCGCTGGGATTGAAAGCGATCCGTATCGGTACGCGGACGGGTGTTTTGTTTGCCGCGTGACGGAATGGTAGTGAATTGTGTTGTGAAATTAAAAAAAAAAAACACGAAACTAAACCGGCTTGCTTTAGTATGGGGGTGAAGAACCATGGCGCGTATCATCGAAAGTGTCCCATAGCGGGCGCGCGTGATTTTTGGGGAAGCTATATTAGCGGGAAGGTTTCACTTTTTCCTCACACCAATAACAGCCATCGAAAACCGGACGTACCCGAAAATCGGATGCGAAACTGATGGTCAACACACACACACAGACGATCACTTTGTGCATAATAAAATAAACGTCAACAAGCCACACACGTGAAGCGAATGTTGCACTTTCCCTCTCGGTGGTTGGTTTTATTTAAAGTTTGTGATTTAACGCAACAAAAATTGCACTACAGTGAGGTTAAAAACCTTTTTCCTGAATGTTCTTTCCCGCACAAAATGCTCGTTTCCTGTTGCTTCCACTTTCTTATCGTGCCCACGCTGCTTCGTAATAACGAGAATGTGTTTCCCTTTCACTATTTATATTCGAACGATTATTTCGCGCATGAAACTGAATTATCTACCCATCTGGAATGGGCAGGGAAGTTTCTCTCTTCGCCGATAATTTGATATGCTGTTCACATTGTAAGCTGCTGCGTGCAGACATCCGCTTTTCTTACGCATTTCAAGGTTCTTGTGTGATTGTGTCTGGCACCGGTCGAAAACAGCTGCCCCGTCTGGCGCGTCGTCGGTTCTTTACTCCCACGAACGCATTTTCCTTCGAACAATTGTTTGTGTGTGTTTGCTGAAGCAGAACATCGTATCTCGGCTTAGAACTACCGTTTCGAGCACGCAACTGAGAACCATTAAGCATGCGTGTTATTTCCCTACCTTCAACCGACATGCACCGAGTGATAACAGCGCTGTGAACATTTTTAAACATACCACACAAAGCAAAGCATCATCGCGCAAAGGAAAAGGAACACTGCTTTTATGCCGCCGGTGCATTGCCATTCTGTGCGGGTTCCGGTACGGTGGCGTTCACTGGGCACGATAAGAGCCGTTATGTTCGTTCGGGAGGAAAACATATGCACGACACAACCATTCACGCATTATTGTCCGAAGGAATAATGGTGCAGAAATGTGATCCGATTCCGACTGGGAAATGTTCTGGGGTAGTACGCTCTGAGAAGCTGAGTGCAGGAGCAAAACAATCAGTTGCTACTGTCCGGCGCTTTGCGTGTGTCTTGCGAAGGGCATGTCGAACGATACAATATTATTAACAATTAAGCCTGATTTCAATTCTACGCTGAAGTTGTATTAATGGTATAATCCTTATAAATAATAATACGTTGCCTTGTGTAACTATTTCTTTTTGTGTAAACTGCATCTTGTGATCATCAAGGAACTGCAATTGAAATTTTTTTCGTACTTGTGTATGGACTTCATCATATGCAAAGAAGTTAAAAACAGTGAGGCACTTACTGACAATCGGTTGAAGCTTATTATTAACATCTTCCCACTTCTGGAGCAGATTTTGGAAACAAGGACGCAAGACTTCTAATGGGAAACAGATCTCGGCCCTCTCGACAGGGTTGTTTGACTCTTTAAAAGTAGTAGAAACTGACGAGAAAAAGTAAACACTTTATTTTCTGATGATTGTATCCTTGTAAAGCTTTAATTCCGGGGGATCATCACCATATTATTCAAACCTCGTTTGAGACATAGTGTGCAATGTGAAAATCACTCTAATTAGCCTAAGATTGTCGCTCCAACAGAAGAAATACAAGAGCAAATAGTAGATCCTTGATCGGAGGACTTTTTTTCAACCATTCTGTAGCCAAGACAGAGTAGCACCTGACCGCCAAAGCTCAGAAAGGGCCGTGAAAAATGGATTTCTCATAGTGAACATATTTTTAAAGCGTTTTGATCACATTTCACCACCATTTTGTGATATTTTAATCACATTAATATGTATATTTGCTACTTATCAATTCTCTTGTTGGAGTTGTTTTATATTTTCTACACAAAATATCTCAAAATCTATGAAGAACTTCAGAAGTTACAGAGATCTAAAGCTACAAACTTCTTCCGTTCTTGTTCTTGTGTTGTTGAGGTGTATCACGCTACGATACTGAAACCCAGCTTTCTGGTCCTTCCTGTGTTAATACGTGATTGTGTTATCATTACCTCTAGTTAAGTGGACCGACAATTGCTGGCCATATGTCCGTAATAACTTTGAAACAAGTATTATTAAAAAGGCTTTTTTTTTTAGCTTAAACCACAAAAACCATGTTTGGTTTAGTTCGAAAAGCAATTTTGATTTAGTAGGTTACATACTGCCAAATACCAAATGTAGGACTTTGCATCGTATTTAAATGTTTAATACATTTATTTTAAAGTAAATAGAAAACTGTGTTGAAAAGAATTTTTACTCGATTTAATCTTAATCTTTCTGGTATTTGATGCAAGGCCATATTCGATCCTACTTGCCATAGTTGAGCAGCTTAAACGATCATGTCTAGACTAGATTGGCCTTCCCAACATTGCCATACAGGACATTGCCATCGAGCTACACACAACGGCAATACATCAACGAGAGCAATTTATTATCACCACCGACCATTTCGCTTTAATAACGTCCTCTAATTACCTATTCTTGTACCGATTCTGCATTGTTTATCCACCTTCCCATAAGACGAAGCGACAAAAAATAGTTTGTTTGGACCACACCATTTACACTCGGGGCAAAAAAAACCAAGTGTAAAAAGAAATGAGACTTTCATTCCCGCAAAACGCGTCATGTCAGTGAACATAAACGGAGTTTTCGGGAAGGTAGCATTACGCGGTGGAGTCCGTAATGCAATGACAGTATGCCGCCCGGATGGTGCCCGTCATTAACATTATTTCTTGCCACGATACAGTCGCCGCCACTTTCACACTGTGTCCACTGTTGGGCTGGTGAACGAAACGTCCGTCCATCGGTCCGGTGTGGTGCAAACAAATGCCCTTTATGCTTTGCTTTTGTTTGAATGAAATATGAACCTTTTTTGCCGGATAGGTTGAGAGAGAGAGAGCCAGAGAAAAGACAGGTGTTTAATCAAACAAACACCCATCATCACACCGGTACAAACACCAGTGTCGGGGTGATCTACCGATGAAGAAGGAAGCCACCGTTCGCCCACCCACCGTGTTTCGTTCTGCAGCTGCATTCCCCAAGTACTCCAAACTCCAAGCACCAGCTCACCCGATGTTCGGCTTATGATCAATGGATCGTACTTTATTTACATCACATCCACATAGCGTTCGGATGGCTCGAACCCCGGAATGGGGTCAGCGAGTGAAGCAATTGTGCCAGCAGAGGCAAGAACAAAAGTGGAGGATTTATTTCGGGACACGCAGCTTACTGTTGCTGCTGCTGCTCATTTCGAGGTCACTTTTCCCGCGACGGAATCGCGCCCGAAATACCGAATCCCCGCTTACCGATATTTTCCGCACCATTCAAACCACAAGAAGCGGAACGATCGGTTATTAAAAAACCACACACCACACCAAAAGCAGACAAAATCGCGTGTCTAGAGAGGCAAACGAAAAGCTTTCGGTGCGCTCTACAAGCTACCACAAAACAAGTAATGGCTGTTGGCGTCATTATTTGAATTTTTACTCTCGTTGAGTTGATCGAGGATCACGAAGAAACGGAAGCAAGGTAAGGTGGAAACGTTATTTAATGAAAATCATCTGGACTTGTCTTGGTCTTGCTGCGGCTTTGAGGGGCGTGTTTGCACAGATCGATTATGTCGGCATAGAAGCCGGAAGAAACTGGCACATCCAGCGGGGTGGTAGGCGCCGATCAACAACGAGCCCCAAAGAAGCTGTCGATGGAGAGCGACCCACCCCGGGTGAGCCTCAAGCAACAGTCCTCGCAATGGCGCAACGAAACTCTTCACTCGGGCGCTGCTGACGCGTGCAGATGAAGCACCCCATCGATCGATCGATCGATCAGCTCCTTGCTACCACTTCATGCAATCACTCCAAGCCTCTCTGCAACCCCCAACATGCCTCGAGATCGTTCAACAATTCACCCAGAAACGAAACACACAGAAGCCACTTTCTTTTGCGCCAAATACCGTTCCAGCCAGAAGAAGAAATGGCCAGGCGTCATCGAAACAATGATCGACCGGTTTCGGACCCACCGAAGCAGGCGTGAAATCGTGAAACGCCGCCATGGGGGAAACGGAACGGTGGACGGCTTTTTCACCTCTTTTATTTTTCTAATCGGATTGTGCCGTGCCAATCCGGGAAGCGCCGTGCCAAGGGAAGCGCCCTTCCGAAGGTCACACTTACCTCACAGTCCGAAGCTAAAATCTTCTCCACTTTCGTCGCTCAGCACGTCGAAAAAGTCGGAACTGTCATCGGCTGCGTTGGGCGGTACAAAAGCACCACCGAACACATTGTCCAGCCGCTCCTCGACACCCATCTGGGTTGCGATACCGTAGATTAGGCGCATCAGTACCAGCCGCACAAAGTTGGGTGTGTTCGTTTCGCGCGATTCGTAGTACAGCTGCTTGAGCGTTTTCCGGGAAGGACCTCTTCGCCGGTTTGGGAAACGGCGCCTCGCATCGCACAGGCTGGCCACGGTAAGCAGGACGATCAGTCCGACCACAAACAACTGACGGGTGTTCATGCTGGGTGTGTTATGTGTGTGTGTGTCTATTTATCGTTTAACTGCCAAGGAACACTACACTACCCGGAACTAATGCGAATTGTGTCTTCAGTCACTCAGGGCGCAAACATTCACGTACAATTTTAAACTTTAATCTTTTCTTTTAAAATGATTCAAACAGGCACCGAGTAGATCTTTCACCGTCCATACACTTTTTCGCGTACTGTTCTGATTGGGTTGAGTGTTTCTATCTTACTGATCACACGCACTCTCTCGGTGAAGCGTCAACCGGAAGGAAATGTCGGAAATGGTTTGCCGATTTTTAAGCAGAGCTCTACGATCCGATCTGGCTGGATGCTTGAGTTAGAATGATCACCGAAAGCTATGATCAGCACTGTAGTAAGCTCTGGAAAAGCTCGATCACATTTCACATCTCGCTCACTGTCTCTTTCTCGCTCTTTCTTGTTCGCCGGGGGAGCTCTCTCATTGCGCATGGTTGGAAGTGAGATGGTTCGGTCAGGGATGTCCAACACACCACAGGAAAGAAAGCATACGGGGTAAGTTTGTGCCATTCGTTTATTGTGCTTATTGTGGCTTTTGTATTGCCCTTTACTAGAATTAACTATACAGTATAGGCAGAGAGTCAGTCTGTGTGAAGGAGGAACGATTCGGAAGGAATTCCGGCTAAACAACGTCTTCGTTACGTTGGTCAGCGCAAAGAACTCCAAAAAAGAGATATCTTGAGAAAGGCACCGGAAGACACTCTTTTATTTTACCTTTTCCTCCCTTTTTGGCACTACATCAGGATGTCCCAGACTGCCAGAATATAGTGATAGAAGGCCTCATTTCTGACTTCCTTGATTTTATCTTATCCATAACAGTCTCATCGTTGGGTTATCGCATCCATTGACGTTACGGCATTACTCCTCCTCATCCGATACATCGTCCACTTCAAGTGGGTCGACATTTTCCGCATCATCCACCAAATCGCTACACCCGTTGGCTTTGCGTATTATGTCACCCCACAGAAAGTGTCCCTCGCACACGGGACAATCGCCCTCGACGGGAACGTACTGACCCGGTTCTAGCACACAAGCAGCTAAACATTCGAGATGACAAACCAGCGGACAGCGTGGCTGCAGGCACCGCAATATTAAGTCACCCTGTCGTTCCATTTCCACCATCGAGCGATTACACAGTGTACAATCGGACGCTGCTGACTGGAACCCATCCTCCGCGTTGTCGTCACTTTCCGAATCGGAACTAATTACTACACTCGCATCATTCTCTGTTGTTGGCATTGTGAGTCGCGGCTCGTTCGTGGTGTGATTTAGATTATCATCGATTTTCTCACCACCCATCACAAGCAGATCGTACTCATCGAAATCGTAATTGATGGCTATTTTACTGCTCTTTGTCTGATTCGACACGCGCTCTTTCGTTGCTGCTCGCTCTTCGGTCACATTCTTCTTTCGCTGCTTGCGCTTAATCTTTTTCATTCGCCCAAAACAGATGGGCATATGTAGGGGTGGCTTTTTTCCTACCTGAAACGTTAGGAATGATCATGAAAGCGATTGTACAGGAATGTGCCCCCATGTGTACGATCTCTAGAATGCATACCTCGAATTCCCGGTGGAATTCATCGGCAAACCAGCGTATTACCAGCGGCAGCCGATTCCATGGCCCAATTCTCAGCATCTCCGAAAGTATGCGAAAATTGTACTCAAAGTTAGATTCCTTGCGTAACTTTTTCTGTAGTTCTGGAATCTGTTTCAGTCGTCTGGAAATGCGTGGTTGCTGCCAGGCCCACTCGAACTGAAATGGATAAACATATGTGATTGTACTTTGTGGCTTTTGGTAGCACTTCTAGAATGTTGTGCTCATTCTGCCTACCCGTAGCGCTGATATGTTGTTCGGAAATCCGTGTACAATCAAGACCATTGTCCTATCAAAGATTTAACCGATCAAATAGAACAGCATAGATAGGTGAGACAATCGGAATTTGATTGCGGACCCTGACGGCTTCTTACCATGGACCACGGTTGGAAGTTCGTCTTGCACCACCAGCATCCTCACCGCGATTATGTTGCTTTATTCTGCGGTTTGGATCGACCGTATACCCGATGTAAGTGCGGCCGGCAAATTTTGGGTTCGGGCTTTTGCTGACCAACAAATAAACACCATAAAAATCTTCTATTTCATCTACGTTACTCATGATCGAAATACATTACAATAAAACTGCCTCAATAAAACTGACTGCAAAAATGCAACGCACAAGAACTGGAATTGTTTGCTGCGCGGTGCGAAAATCTGCATTCTTGGCATTGTTTACGGCAAACGTAAACAAACATTGCAACAAGGGCGATTGTTCGGTCATCATGCAACCCAACTGCTGGACATTTTATAGTAGCAAAAGCAGGATAATTAGTATGATAAATTGTCCATCTTTCTGAATAACCGATGGCTACTCAAACGCTTTCGCCAAACAAACAAAAAGCAAATTAAAGATTTTTTTCAAAAAAACGATGCAATTCTGTGTTGTGTGGTGTGTCATGCGCGTGGCGTAACGTTTGACGTTTCTAGCTGAAAACACACACACGATTTGAGGCACCCTGTGCCGATGATTGTCAAAAAGATGTAAAGAATTTTTATTAGCAAAGCTAGAATAGCTCCTACAGTGTACAGAGATTTGTAATTATATACGATTACATATTACAAAACTATCTAGGTTATCACAGTTGAAACGCGATTCGAAACATGTAAAATGAGTGCGTGTGCAGTAGTAGGCTACCGTAAGCCCCGTTTCTTCGTACGCGAGTGAGCTAAAAGTTGCTGCTGCTTTGCTTGTGGCTGCTCCGCACCGTTGTCCCATTTTACCACACACAACTTTTGTGTTGCCTCCCCGTACCCATTCATTGTGCTTCGTACTGGTGTGCAAGCATCCAGCATCTGCGATACGTTCCGTGGCGCACAGCGGAACATACCTCTGCATGTCGTTGTTGGAACGAGCACGAGTGTGTGTTCACTGTTTCACTGATCGATTCTTTAGCAGGGTGAAACGATTGGCTTGACGGTAGACACACACACACACACATACACCATCAGCAGGTGGCCAGACCGCGAACCGCCCGTGCATCGAGAATGTCCAAAACGTTGAAGCGACCGGTGGCTGGTGAACGGCCTAGCTGCTACATTCCCAACCGGATCGAGGAACGGCGCAATAGGCATCGAACGTTGCGCCAGGAACGGCGCCGGAAGCCGGACAAGCCGGACGATTTCGTGACGTACGAAGACAGCGACAGCGAGGAGGAAACGCCAAGCCAACAGCATCAGGTCCTTAGTACATCGTACAACTTTGTAGACTACATCCGCAGCAGAGAATCAGACTTGCACGATGAGCGAACGATCGATCCGACGTACGCCAGTCGTCACATCCTGACGCACGACATGTTCCGCGAAACACCGATCTCCCTCGGCAACATCAACAAGGTGTTCTGTTCGCAGTGGCTCAGCAACCGGCAGGTCGTTTTCGGTACCAAGTGCAATAAGCTGATGGTGTACGACGTGAACATGCGACGGGTGGACGCGATTCCGACGCTACCGAACAGCCACGGTGCCAGCCCCGACACACAGTCCGGCATACACGCGTGTCAGATTAATCCTAGCCACAGTTTGCTTGCGACCGGAGCGAGACATTCGGCCGACATTGCACTCTACCGGTTGCCGACGCTGGATCCGCTCTGTATCGGCGAAAATGCACACCGTGACTGGGTGTTTGATATGTGCTGGTTGGACGATCAGTTCCTGGTGTCGGGTTCGCGCGATACCAAGCTAGCCCTGTGGCGCGTCAACGAGGATCTGATGGACTTTCCCGAGGTGAAGGATGGTGAGGAGGAACAGGACGTGCCAACGTATGCGCACATTTCGCCCGTAGCGGTTAAGGATTGCCGTGGAGCGCAGAAGATCCGTGCGATTTGTTTTAACAAAGAGTATCGCGAGCTTGCGCTGCTTTCGCTAAACGGTTACATGCATCTGTTCAATGCGGAAACGTTCTCACAAAAGCTGTCCAGGAAGTTGCCCAACTGTCAGGAAAATGTGTGCATAGCTTGCCAACCGAATGGACTGTACGCGGTAGGCTGTCGTTCGTACACGTTGCTGCTGGACCCTCGGACGCTGCAGGTAATTGCACCGGTCTCGACACATAACGTTATACTGCTTCTACTCGTGGAAAACAGTATAACATGAGCACTTTGACTGTAGACTGTCAACTGACCTCAGCATTCTTATCATAGTCTATATTTTGAGAGACCAATGTGTGATTTTAAAACACTGAAGGGCAGCCACAACTAAGGCTAAATACCGTAGGACCACCCGGGAAGGGTTTGCAAACATTTTCGAATATTTGCATTATGGAAAATTTAATCCCTTGAGTTATCGTTACCGTACTTTAATCTTCATCCTAAAATAGTCATGTCAAGTATTTCCATACTATAATCTTGTTGTCCCATAAAGCATGGACATTTACCACAGGGTTATATTTCACTCAAGGCTATGCATTTTTTGTCAATAAATTTAAATACGAAAAGGTTGTAGTTGCACAGTGCTTAACAAACTTAACATTAATCTTTGTTTTTCATATCTTTTTTTTCCAGGCCGTAAAAAAGATTGCATCGCGATACAGTGGCTACGGTATACGGTCCGCAAGTTTCCAGGGCAACATTCTCACCATTGGCACCGGTATGGGAATGCTGATGTTTTTCGACATCCGGGCCGGCAAATATCTCGAGTCGTGCATCAATTCTTCCCGCACGGTGGTACTGAAAGCTAGCAAAGGCTATGTGGTAAGATGTGACAAAAATCACCCGGCCGCGGTTTAAGGAAAAAAAACCCTGTCTAATTCCGGTTTTCCTTCCTTTCCATTTCAGGCCCAATTTCCAGACGAAGAAATGGATGGATTCCAACAGAACAAGTACTTGCCCGCTATCTACACACACTGCTACGACAGCAGTGGTACGCGACTGTTCACTGCTGGCGGACCATTACCGGCCACGCTTATAGGAAACTATGCAGGTATCTGGCAATAATTGTTAGTCGATGATGATGATGATGGATTGATGGCGTAGGATAGCACACGTACATCTCAATAACAGTACCGGTTCGATTGCGCACTGATGGATAGGATGTGGTACGGCCGATCTTTTCCCGATATGACCTGTGTGCATCTTTTCCGTACGATTTTGGGCGTATGTAAGCTAAGCTGTGTAGCGTGTGACACGATTGTTTTATATTTTTATTTTAATATAAATACCAAAACCCATTAGTTTTTGCCCCAAACCATGTTTTGCTGAATCTTTGACTAGCTTAAGGCGCACGGTTTTTTTTTTAATATTTAATTCTTACGAAGACATTTTATATAGTTTCATTGTGCTCATCGACATCACGGTACATAGCAGCGGTGGGCTGTATGTAGCAACGTTCTGGTCCTTTTTTTTCGTTAGAAAGATTCTTCTCAAACATGATGCCACAAGATAAAGTGTTTACAACGATCAACATGCAGTAAATCAAATGTTTCAAACGATACCACACTACCAGCAGCTATTGGTAAGTGTGTTCGGTAAAGCCAAGAGTGTACAGAATAGAGTTTGGTGGCGTGTTGGCGTGGATGTGTGATCGTTTCAGAACAAGTGTAGCAGTGCTGGTGAACAACCCATATACTAGGTGAAGATTGTGCGTTTACCAAAATGGGGTTTGGATATGCTATAAAGAATAAATTATATAAGAACAAAACGGCGACAGCCGGCTCACAGCGCTTTGCAACAATGCATGCAAAAACAGACAAAACAGCTGCTGATGGTCGTCCTTGAATAGGCTTTTTTTTGTAAGTCGATCCACCAACAATCCAACCAGCCACGATTCGTTTAGGCATGATGATAACGAGTACTATAAAAGAAATTTCATAAAAATGCTAATAAAGTCTACCTAGAAAAATTATCAATAAGATCAATTTAACAGCGGTGTTTTTGAAGAACGCGTTGTGTATGTGTATGTAAAGTAGATGACAAAATGAAACTACGGGGCCTGGGGTATCGCTAAGAAAGGAAAGCAACTTAGTACCATTTTTGTGTCTGTTAAAACGTGTAAATCGTGTGTGATGTTTTCCCTGGCAACTGCTATCGTATATACGGCGCTAGTGATGAGAAAAACGGCTCCGAAGCCGGAGCCGGCTCCGACCAGTTCCAATAATTTTCGGAACCGGCTCCGGAGCCGTTAGTTCGGAGCCGGCTCCGGAGCCGTTAGTTCACCGTTAGGCCGTAAGGAGCCTGCTCCGGAGCCGTTAGTTCAGAGCAGGCTCTGGAGCGGGAAAAACACTGTTCCGGAGCCGGTTCCGCACCCACGGCTCCTGAGACGGTTTCAAACTACTGGCTACGGAGACTCGCGCAATAAAGTAGCAAAATCATCTGTGCGCACGTAGTTGGATTAAAAATAATACAACAATCAATTAAATTAGACGGCCACAGCATCGTGGTGCGATAAACGATGCATTCTTATTTGCTTTTGTTTAATTAATTTAACGGGACAATTTAAATGATTCTTAATGTTATCATTAGAAAAATAATATGCATCAATCAAGTATTACGATATTGTTACGATAATTATTTTGCAAAGTGCATAGTGATAACGGCATCAAAAAATGGACTCTTTACGGCCTAACGGCAAACTAACGGCTCCGGAGCCGTGGGAGCGGAGCCGGCTCCGGAGTCGTGGGTGCGAAGCCAGCTCCGGAGCCGTGGGTGCGGAGCCGGCTTCGGAACCTTTAGTTCGGAGCCGGCTCCGGTGCCGTGGGTGCGGAGCCGGCTCCGAGCTAAATCCGGAGCCGGTTCCGGAGCCGTTTAGTCGGAGCCGGCTCCGGAACCGTGGGTGCACTCCGGAGCGCACATCACTATACGGCGCTACAATCTAGGGAAGACAATTGATGACTTCAGAATGCTGGAGACGTGTTGGAGCGTGACCAACGACCAAATACGTGACCCTGTATTAATACTAGACTCAACATTTATTTTAAAGCTTCATCGAGATGCATTCTTGGGGCGTGTTTAGCATAACCACGGTACTTTAACGATCCCCAATGTACATTAATGTAAGAACTGCAATTAAAGAGCAAAGTCTATATCATTTTATCTACCTCTGTACACCTTCTTAACATACTCTGCAACACAAATTTAACCAAAATGCCATTTTTAATCAACTAAATACTTATCAACCGACCCAAAGCAATAATTGATTGAGGAATTCACAATTTGCATAAAAAGTGCATTAAGTTCATACTTTATGTAGCCAAAACGACGGAAGGGAAAAATTCTTTCAGATGCATCCTTTCGATTCTTGTTCCAAAGAGAAGCAGTTGTTGATGTGTTAAAAGTCACTGAGCACAACAATGCAACAGCATGAATTTAAAACCGGAACAACCCCATTTTACTGTTCTACTATTTCCAAGGAATGTTTCTTTCAAAATGCGTATCTTACAAACAAATAGAGTAAAGTGTGTATGTGTGTTTTCAATTGTTCGATTCCTTATTCTTTATCTCATAATCAGGAGTAGTGAAATATGTTTTGTAACAGTTCACTCAGTGTTTGTTTTTAAGTTATCGTTTTCATTTTTCTCTCTCTCTCTCGCTCTCATACGCTCGTTCACTTACACTTACTTGCTAACAAAAAAAAACGGACACATTATTAATGTATCTACAATAAAATTATTAATATTAATAATAATAATAATAATAATAGTAATAGTTCAATATACGTATGTCTAATAATATGCATCTCGCCTAATATTCCACAATGTTTCCGTTGCCAACGTCGCTGCTCGATGCGGCGTTACACGTCGTAAAGGCCACGAGCGTACAAACACTTTACCCATAACTGCAATGCTCGATCGTGTGGCGCCAGTATTCGGTTTGTATGTTTTTTTGTTGTTTGCCGAGCCGATTTTCCCTACCTATATAAAATACAAACTTTCCCCGAAAAAAGTCCTAAAGTACCGCTAAAGGTATACAATAGTTGCAAACACGGATTGTGCACCCATTTTAAATCGTTTGTCTCTCCCTTTGTTTGTCTGGATGTGCAACAAAACCCACATTGTGAATGTGGACGACGGTGGCAGCGGTGGGGGAGATGGGGCTTGATATGGAGCAAGGTGGAAGATAACTTAAATACTTAGTCACAATTTTGTTTTAAGGAAATAAAAAAAAAAAGCTGGTTTTTGCTTGTTGTGCGCGTTACACGACTTTTTGGTGCCGTACCCCCGGATTGGAATTGAAGTCGTATTAGACACAACACACACACATCAGCAGCATTCAAATGGGGGAAAATAAACAGAGAAATGGTTTCCTTTTTTTAACATAAAGAAACACCATCTTAAATTCGAACGAAATGCCATTAATGGGAAAGGAAGCTATCTCCTCATATTGAATGGTTCCGCGCCCTCCGTTTATATTGAGATTCCGGTAGGATATCAGGCGGAAGGCTAGCTGACTGAAGTGGGATCAAGACGACAATACTACTAGCACATAATACCCAATACTATTTGGAGAGACACATACACCGCACTTGTCGTGTTGCTGCTGCTCTATATCAGTAGCCGTTCTTCTCTAATCGACCATTATCGATCGTGTTCGATCTGTGTAGATTGCATCACATACGCTTTTAGTAACCGGACAGAACAGGACACACAGGACATTACACAATTTGCACAATTGTCAAATGTTTCAGTATTTTAGTAATATATGTTTAATATATGGAAAAATCGTCCTCACCCATTAAGGGGTTCTCTCTGGTTTGGTGGTGGTGTTCGTTTTTAAGAAGGCTATCGTATCTTACAATCAGGATTTTTGGGGAATTTTTTTCCCCTACAGTTACATACACAAGCACCGGAGTGCATCAATGTACACGGGAGTGCATCGGATGTAAAGAGATCTCAACAAAGCACTATTTTTATCCGGCCCCCTTCTGTATGTGTTACTCTGAACTGCTGCCAAAGCTTTTTCTCGCACTCTTGTCGTTGGCTCTTAAACCACGGAACTTTAGGATTCATTTGTCGCTCTCTTTTTTCCGTATCTTACAATCTACTCGCCTGTCGATACAAATGTTGCATCTTGAGTACGAATTTTCATCTAAAAGTTAATTGTGTGTGTGTATGTGTGAGTCTGTTAGGGTGCATAAGTTATTTTGGTGCGGTTTTACATCCTTCTATTCACTTGCTAATGTCACAAACACACACACACATAACAATTTAAGAAGTTATTTACTAGGATTTTGTTTTGATAAAAAAGAAGTAAATTAATAACAACAAACACATCTCTGCTGTCCTCTTGTCTGCTGGTATCTTTTTCCTTTGCACAATATTGGTGTGTGTGTCTGTGGCTAGTAGAGTCTTATTATAAATTCGAATCATTTCATTCTCCATATCTGTATATAGATAGGATGTACGTGTTTGTTTCTTACCGACGGATACATTCAATATCATTTTGTCCTCCAGCTCGGCGGTAGGCAGGTGGTTTTGGGAATGAAGTTTGCAGAACAAAACACAAAAACTAACGGGAAAAAAACACACACACACATAAAATAAACTGTGATCTCGTGTGCGAAAAGCAAAACCACCGTTTGAGATTACGAAATTACTCGATGCCCTCTCCGCCGTTCATTTTCCAGCAGCAGCCAAGGTATAGCCAAGTTAAACTATCAGATTTGTTAGCGTTTACGTTCCCTAGTGTCTATCGTAACAGTCGTAACAATGTAATGTACCGGCGTCTTGTGCAGGACTGGTTGGCTGGCCTGGCATTACCAGCCTGGAATTATCTATTTTAAAAATCGGGTTTGTATATAGTTGAGGCAGAATCTTGTTGTTACCAGCATCCGTAAAGAATGTTTGTTCTGTGAGGAGACTTGTCGTGGTATATTAAGCTCAAAATGAATCGCAAACAAATCTAAACATGCGTCTGTTCTGCTGTACGTTCCCCACAGTGGAATGATTATCAGACTGGCAGAGTGGTAGAGAGCTATACATACAGGTTAACAGTTGTTGCTGACGGATATGATTACTAACCAAAAACGGAACAGTAAACAAAACGATGTCTTCCTTCCTGTTTTTGTTTGTCTCAAATACATATGTAGTCGTTTTGTTCGAAATTTGGAGCTAAAATTATGAAACGAAACAAAATAAAGAAAACGAAAACAGTTCATATTTTGTATTACCTACACCTGTTATACTACTACAGCGCTTTTAAGTGTACAGCCGGTTTAGATGTACAGCTACTAGAACAGAATGTTGTGTCCAAAACTAAGGCTGTTGTCAAAAATATAAAACAAAACCAAACCAACAAAGAAACGACGAATAAACAGACAAAAGGCTGATGATTTAATTTTGGTGCTGCATAATGCTGATCGTCTTTTTGGACTGGATTCACCCATGGGTCCGTGATCATTAAGGCAAGAGGAATTGTTATCTTCGTTACGCGTTACGGATCAGCTCGCGTACAAACGTGAAATGTGAAATACTAAATAAATTCTTCGATCTATACAATAAATAAATAGAATGTACATTCGCGCGTCCGTATGGTTTTGCCATACCGGCCCGAAATATAATGTGTGTCTGTGTGTGAACTTGTGATAACTAATGGAAAGTAGCGTAGTAGTTCATGATGATTGTCCCCTGCGGCGATTGATTTATACGCCAGCGTCGTCGAGTGTTGCTGCGCGCCTCGTCCGCAACAGCAGCGTGGTGTCCTTCTCTCATCTTTCTCGCTCGCTAGCATTGCGTCAACGGATCACCACCGTCTGCACCGCGCATTAGCAAATTCCGATGGGGAAAAAAGTGTGCCAAGCTTGCGTCGGGATAGTGCTGGGTCGAGACAGTGATCGGCGTTACACTGCCTAGCCCACCGTTGCCTAGCGTTCCGACACTACCGATACCCACCACACTGCTACTGCTGCTATTAGTGTTGCATGACGCATTGGCCGTTGACGATCCGTTGTTCATCGTACCGCTTCCGGGCGTAGTAGCTGCTGCTGCTGCAGCACTGGCGGCCGCTTTCGCCACCGCCGTAAAACCGGACCGTGGCATATGCAGATAGTTATCGTCCCCGATCGGTGCCAGCCGGCTGCCGTACTTGAGGTCACGCGCCAGCATCGATTTGTACTTGCGGTGAATCTGCTCGAGCGTGGTAGCAATTTCGTTCAGCTTTTTGATCGTTTTCCGGGCAGCCGTCGGATCTTCGTAGGCCGTCGTTGGGTCCAGCACCTCCAAGCTGTTAATGTTGGCAATGATGAGCGAATGGAGCCGCTGCAGATCGCGCGCAGGATCGAGCGCGGTCGCGAGCTCCATCTGGATCGGGCTTGATGATGAAACGGGCGTACAGCCTGGCGCGTATTGGTCACTTTCGTTGCAACTGGAATGGGAAGGCGTACAGTGAGACATTGCAGAAAACTCGGTATCGTTGTTTGCTACGAGCGTCGGCAGAGAGGGAGGAAACTCACCATGTCCACGCACTGTTAATGTACGCTCTGGGATGGAAATTCACCAGTCGGGCTTTGTTGCTTTGGCAGATCTTACTCAGCAGATCGATCCACTCCTTTTCCTCCACACAGTTTGCTGTTTGTACGTAGAGAGGTCGTTGGTCTTTTTTGATTATCTGCAATAAAATAAAAAAACATTTACAAATAAAAAAAACCGTTGATTATGACGAATTTTATATTTATTTCGTTACTGTAACTTTGCAATGTGTGTTTTAGTACTATTTAATACCACAGTCGCTTTGCGGTATTGATCTGTATCAAATGTATTTGTACAAATGTGTTTTTAAGGTTAAAAATAGTTCCCTTCTTGCACACAGGATGTAAATATCATTTTAAAGACGAAATAAACAGAAGATAACTTCCAAGAATTCATCAACAAATGTGTCAGCTAAATCCACCAAACAAAAAACTAGCCATGAATGCCAGCGTCAGTTCAGTGACCCAATTTACCCTTAGACGGAAGCAATTGTTATTTGCAGAGAATAATTCTTATTCGAAATCGTAGCACAGTTGCTACGGCTCATCGCTTAAAAGGTGCCTTTCCCAAAAAGGAAACACCTGCAATAATGCATTTTTGCTGCACAGGAAATTCGTTGTCTTCACTTCAAATGGAGTTGCTTCCGACGCCATGAGTGGAACGTGTGTGTGTGTGCGCTCATTAACGAGAGCAAAAAGGGGATCTACGAGATTGCGCATCCGAATCCAGTGTCTGCCGCCAAATAAGAGCATGCCATTGCGGTTTCCATTGCGTTGATGTGACCAGAATACCGCGTGTAGTGGCGCTGGTTATAATCGATATCGTTTGCATATTAAAAGAGGGAGCAATTGGCTGCTTGCCGTGGCTTCATTTGCATTTATCATTGAAGATGTTTTATCGATTTTTTGTTGCTTCGGACAATCAAATCGTTTCAGTTATATTGAAAAAAAGGGATTAGGGATTAACAAATTGGCAACAATATTGCATTTCAATGTCAAAAATATTAAATGTACATAAGACAAAGCTGTAAAACACAGCATCTGCTTATTCTGGCCTTCATGTTCTCACTGGTACCTGTTCGTGCTGCACCAGCAACGCGCATTCATCCTTGGGGTCGACCTCAGAAAGGAATAACATCTAATTCCATGAATGGATGCGGCATTCTTCCTCTTCCAACACACCCGGTACGATGAACTCTTGGCGGCCCTTCAATAGCTCGATAGGAGGCGAGCATGCCATCGTTGAACAGAACAATGAATGAAGTGTGTCATCCATGTGCCCGTTTATCGGAGTGGGACAACAACATTCAGTGCTGTTGGAAAGAGGGAGCTTTCATGAATGGAAAAACATTTTCCCACCATGCTTCGCTGCTGCTGTATTTGCACTAGACCTGCGCACTAGAGCAAGTTGCTAGCCAAGACCAAATCCCCGTACCTGTACCTCCACAACCATCACCACCACGAGTAGTGTATATGGCAATAAAGCAAAGCGTTATGGGGTGGAAAACCGCCCGAGACATATTTCTTTCGTTCGGACCCATTAGTTCAACGTCGCCCACCAAGCTTCTTCAAAAGGCATAGGCACCAATATGCGGGTGGCTGCTGATTGGACGGAAAAACGACACCACCATTTTCCAGTTCGATGTAGCATGATAATTTTTGTTTTGTTGTTTCGTTTGCATCATAGTTAAAACGAACCGGTGGGAAATAATAAAAGTGAAACTACTACAAACCATAATACCACCTGCTGCTATGCGCGAGTTCGGTGGGGAAGGAGTTTCGTCGTCAATGTGTCTCTTGCTTGGGCGTAATTTACCGGCCTCCCGCCCTATGGCATGGCTCATTCAATTGTTTTCTCAAAACTATTGTTAATCTTCTTTCCTACGCGACCATCTCGCTTGCCACTGTTGCAGTTGGCACTCTTATACGTTCATTTGGAAATCTGTAGGCTCGACTTGAAACCGTAATGTTTGCATGTGCCTGTCAAGCAAGCGCCTTTCATGTATCTGTACACTCCGCTCGATGCTAAATTCTTTTATTTCATTCATCTCCATTCTTATGTTAGTGTGTAATGTGGGCCACCAACACGCAGCAGCGAGCATATGGGAGCCGGGGGTGGGGGGAAACCATGCCAAAGCATAGAGATTGGCGCATTTTTGTTGTTGTTGGTGTGCCTTAGCATTCCCACAATTATGTTGATTGCGTGCCACCCCCCCTTCTTGCCCCCCTGGTCTCTCACAACATAGAAGACAATAAAGGCGTTTTTTTGTTCCACCTATCGTCTGCTGTGAATAGCTACGAAAAAAAAGGTATGCGACGCACATGCACCTTATGTCGGGCTTGTCAGTATGTGAAGAAAGGCATATTTTTCTTTTCAATAAACTACCAATAAATGCACTTTACAATTGCACCGTATGTGCTCCCATAGCGCTTTATGGGAAAGTATAAAGAATGGTTTTGCGTTCGCAAATATGAAAGCACATCAACCAACTGACTCTGAGTGCGGCCTATTGCCCCAGAGGCTGTTTTTGTTTTGTGCAGGTTTTGCCAATGCACAGGATAAATAGCGTACTGCTATGGCTCACTCAGGCACAACTCACCTGAAAAATGTTCTGCATCTTGAAGCTCCTTTCGTTGAGCCGTTCGACAGCCAGTATGTCAGCTAGTGGTATATCACAGATGGGTCGTTTTCCCTTGGCCTTTGCGTAGCTTAGCGATTGTGTCGTCAGCCGGAAGTAGCGCTGCTTGAAGTTCCGCCTGCCAAACCGTTTCCGTCCTTGGGCGCGTTTCGTCATCATCCTGAAAGGGCGTGAACAGATATAAAACATAAGGAAACCACATAAGCTACTTTTGAATTGGGCAGTTTTTTTCCAAAAAAAAAAAAAAGAATAAACTTTACACGCTTTACGCCTAGTAAAAAGCGATGAAAAAAGGAAAACAGAACCTTAAAGAAACGCGAAAACAACATCGAACACAAAAATGGGCTGCGAGCTCAGGTTTACAGTCTGTACATACATGAATTAATTAAGCAAACTCCTAAGATAACTGCCATAAATCGGTAATAGATAATAGATAAAAGGAATTGTTACATTAAATGCAAGGGTATGCATGAGTTTTTATGGAGAAAATCAATGATTTAGGCTATCAATTCGTCTGTTGGTTATGTGCAGCATAATCGAGCATTCATAATACTACTCTAATCAACCGTCCTTGTGCTTGTAGTGTTGCTGAACATAGGAAACAGGGGCTAAAGGTCACAAGAAAAGTACACAACTTTCTAGAGTCTATGGAGTTCACGTTAAATATAAAACAAATGCATCTAACATGTAAACAAAAGGTTGAAAACTGGGCATAACGAGTATAATAAAGTTGACATTAAAATAAAACGCTAAAACAACAACATAAACAAAGAAATGACAATTTTGGAACGGCACAGAACCAATTAAACTAAACGAAATCAGCAGCATAGCAGCACTATATGTCCAGCCACACTTACCATTCTCTTCCGGATGGATATTACGAAACATTCCCATCAGATTTTTAGTGATAGTAGGTGCATGATACGTTTTTCATTCAATCATACGCAACATACGCACACACACACAAACGGGGATTTCGTTTGTACATTGAGGATGCAATTTGTAAATAGGATTTTGGTCGATAACCACAACATCACGCGTCGATCGATCGGTAGGTTAGATTGTTTTTCGTCCAATGGTTTGATGTGTGTAAGCATGAACCCATTTTCAGTAGCCGTTTGGCGCCCGACGTTGCAGTGCAACACAGACGATAGAATGGGGGTGGAGGAGGGGGTTGCAAGATAAGAGAGGATGGAAGAAAAATAGAAGAAAATAGAAGATATACAAGATAAACGAATGGAAACTTGGAAAGATTGTAAGATCACAATGTTAAAGATAATAAAATGGCCTCGAAAAAGTAATCGTATGACATCGATTCACCAAAGAAACGGTCGAACGTAGCGCATATGGTGCAACATATAGACATGTGAATGTATTTTTGGATATTTATCATCAAATTTGGCGATTTAATTTTTAAATGAAAATGGTGAAACACATCTATTAGGTTGGTCGATATCGAGTAATTCGAGGTGAGGGCTAGGTACAGATACAAAACATTCGTGAACGCGAGAGCAGGACAGGTGTAACAGGGAACATTTTACAGGGATAGTGAAAAGACTATAGAACACACACACACACATTTGGGGTTGGATTCAACGAGTGGGTAACAGGTACTGGGTGAGCAAAACATTTGAAACAACTCGAAGATGCTTCCTTCATAAGAACGCTAAGCTCTTATGGCAAGATATGTTTTTTTTACTCTTACACTACTTACCCTTCTTTAAGAACCACTGGTTCCAGTATGCTCGTTTGCCCATCGCCAGTGTTGGTAGCGCCGACGGTAGAGATCACCTCGAGGAAGTGCTTTATCGCTTCGACGTGCTGTTCCGTGCAAAACTTTTTATACAGCTGCTCGGTATACTTTTCCTTGCACGGTTGCTGTGCCGATCGCGAACTGACCAGGTTGCCCATCGACTGGATTGTTTTAGAGATCAGCGTTAAGGTGCGCGTCGTCTGCTCGTCCTAAATAATCAAGAAAAACACGTGTGGAAAACTGCTTTGGTATCTTCAAACTAGTAATTCACATTTGGTACGCAATAATGTACAACAGCTGCCTCTTTTTTACCAAGAATCGTCTTATCGTGGATGTCTGATGCCAGAGCAAAAGCTTTGCTTGTTGGGTACGCGTGCCCCGCAAGCCAAAAACCAATGTTTGGTTCATTCACAAACGTTAAGTATGTACCTTTTAGCGCAGCAGCAGCACCACATACCCTTATCTAATGCAAACGAAGAGATGTGGCAAAGCATCAATGAATGAAACGACGAAACTACACTTCAACAGACTGCGCGCGCACGAACGCAAAAAAAAACGCGTGAATGCTTGATAAGATAAGATTATTAATCCTCACGTCCGTGTGTATAAAAGTTGCTTCTATCGTTGGGAATAACGTAGATCGATCTGGTCTGCTCGATAAGCAGAGCAAAACATGCACAACTCAACCGAAAATAACTGGAAACCAAAGTTCTCTACTTCACTCGCTCAATATCTAACTATTTTTGTCACACATCAATCTAATCTCAGCCGCCGCTCACGTGTTAATCGGGTCCGGGGCAAAGGAAACAGGAAGTGCCCGTGTCTAGGCACATCAAACACGATAAAAAAAAGAATCGTCATTGTGACAAATTTAGAGTCTCATTAATCAAGCAAGCGGAAGTTGCCATAAACGATGGACGCCATCGGCTGAACGTGTAATGGATTATTGGTACTGGGAGTTGCAAAAGTTGCACATTAAGCTAAATAAAATTACGAAAACATTACACTTACCACCGGTTCGGTCGTGAGATCGAACAGCTTCGGTCCTAAGATTGCCGGGGCAAAGAAACGCAAAAAGATAAACCCCGACACTACCGAGTACCGGACCTCCTTGTTCTGGGGGAAATACTTGGCCGCACATTCGCGCAAATTGTGAAAAATTTCGCACAATATCGCCGGACACTTGACCGCACTCTTCGTGATCGCTTCGAACACCTTCCCCACGTAGTCCTGCAGATTGTGCAGGTTGCCCTCGATCGCACCGACATCCTTCACCCGGGACGGATCGATTTCGCACGGTTTCTTTTCGGCAAAGATTTCCTCCACGATCGGGCGCAGCGTAGCGTGCAGATAGTGCAACCCGGACAGACGCATCGCTTCGTCCATCATCTTCGACACCAGCGTGTTGCCGCGAAAGATCGTCGTCGGATCGGTGAGCTTCGATATTTCATGATCGGCCAGCGCTTTTATCATTGGCGCGATCACGTTCGTGTGGGTAAACAGACGAACCAGCGGTTGCGCTACCTCCGTCTTGTTGTGGCTGATCTCGCCAAGTATGTGCACCGCACTGGCCGTGATCGGTTTTTGTTCGATCGATTGAATCAGCACGTTATACAGCTGATCGTACGTCGCCAGCGGAAACACATGGTCCGAGGTGTAGTTTAGCTTCAACCGTAACGAGCCGAGCGAATTGTCACAGGACAGCCGTGTACCGGGCGGTGTGGCACACGTTCGCATCGGCCGCGATTGGCTGGTGCGTGGTTGCAGGAAGTACCAGGCGCTCGGTTGCACGGCATTCTGTTGCTGCTTCCCCCGTACCGGTATGCGAATTTCGCCTAAAAACACATCGTCTCCCATGCCTGGGCTGGCGTGCTTGAAGCTAATGACGACTTCACACAGATCGGCACCACCGAGCGGCATCACCGTGTACATGTTGTTGCTGTCACTTTTCGACGAGTCGCTCCCGCACGCATCGATACATAGGTCGAAGCTAAACGTTTCGTCGAACGATGGGTTGATGGTCTTCTTCCGCACCTTCGTCCGTTTGGTGATGGTCTTTTTGTTCGAGTAGTGGGCCACCACGATGGCGTACGGATCACAGAGACCATTTTTGCGCGCTAAATCCACACACTCCGTTAGTTTGATCGTGATGCGACTGCTTACACCACCGACCCCGACTAACATACCACCGGACCCGGGCCCGTGCCCAAGCTCCCCGTGGCCCGCACCGTTAGTGTACAGTGACAGTAGAAGCGGCGATGTGTGGCTGGAATCAAATAGTTTTAATAGCGGCGTCATCTGGCTACCGCCTCCACCGCCGCCACCACCACCACCACCTTCCACAGACCCGCCGAGGAGTGTGTGCGCATTGTTGCTACCCTTTGTGGGGTAGTACAACTTTAGATTTGTACTACTGACAGAACTGTTTAGCTGAACCGACATCAACGCATTGTTGGACGATGGGTTCGGAGAGTGTGCGGCAGGATGAAATGGAAGGATGCCACTGTTCTCCTTCGATTCACCGCTCCCCGCCGTACTGTGAACGTTCAGATGATGGTGAAGATTGTGCTGATTTAAATGAATAAGCTGCTGTTGTTGCTGTTGCTGTTGTTGCTGCTGCTGCTGCTGCTGTTGCTGCTGATGCAACCACGAAAGTGTTGTCGGTTGTGTGAGATACCGATAGTCCTCGAACTCTCCGGTGTGCTGTTTCAGGTTGCCAACGCCATCATCAATGTTGATCAGCAGATGGGCCATACCCTGCACTTCCGAATCTTCGTCAACTGGCCGCAGCGGAAACCAGTGATCCTTGTGATTGTACTGGTACAGATCTTCGCGCCGGATCGCTATTTTGCCGTACGGTTTGTCTTGCTTTAGGTGCCGGTCGCGGTCCCACACGTACACCGACAGGTAGCGGAACGGGCGCGGTATTTCGAACTGGTACTCTTCACCGAAGAACGGTGAAAGTGTACGCTCGATCGTGGGCGTCCGGCAAATTTCCTCCTGGTCGAGCGCGATCGTACAGTACACATCTCGGTTTTCCTTCGATGACGTGGTACTACCACCATTGCTGCTGCGTCCCACGAGACTTTTTGCTTCTCCTGTGAAGAAAGAGAGACACAAACAAACAGCCGTGTTTAGAGTTAAGCGTGAAAATGGAAAATCTCTATCTGTTCTGCTGTAAAAACAGTTATACATTTTGTCTCTCATAACCCTCAAAACTCCACCGAATCTCTCATAACCCTCAAAACTCATGCACTAAATGGTGGTCTAGATACGGGGTTGCATCCTTGTATTGAACCTACTCGTGTGGTTTGATAAACCTAAACGTGCCCATTGCAGTGCGGAAATGGAAGCGGCAGCGGAAAGGAGTGTTCTTCGTTGCGGATATGTGGAATTGATAAGGTTTTTGCCGACACGGTTAGCGCACGCGGTGACAACGACGACGGCTTCAGCAGACCCGCAGGCGACACGCTAGACGGGTTTGTTCGTAACGCACGAACATGTGATGTCATTTGCTATTCGATCGTTGCGGGCACGATTTGTCGGTAGTTGTGATGGTGTAAATGGTGAAGGGAAATGGTTTCCTCACCCCTTCCCGCACATCCCCTTTCGTTTCATTCCTTACGACTGAGTTCCGTTTCATGCAGTAAATGAATCATTAATGCATAAAGTACTACCACTTTGCTTCTTTGCCGATTCGTCACCGGAACATCATCGTTTCCTACGTCCATTTTAAACGGAAACTGTTCAGTATGTCTCAGTTACCGAATCGGTGCTGAACTAGGATGTAATATTCATGCCAAAGGTTCGAAAAGGTCACACGAATGTAGATCAATAAATATGAGCCTGATTTAGGATTTTACTCCACGTCCGGAATGATTGATATCGAACGACCGGTACCCCAAGTGTATAGAGTCGCACCCTTTAAGTTATGAATGGAACCGAATCCAGCGGACAAACATTTTTGATTCAACCATGCTGCGCATGTCTCTCGTCCATCCTGATACACACACACATCTACGCAGAAGTGTGCCATCGATAAACCGAAACCGAATATGCTGTGGAAAGTGGCAGGGCAAATTGCATAAAACTCCGTCCGTTACACGTTAAGTGGTCGGTTGGATGGCAAAAGCGACATGCTATCTACATACGATTGACAATAATTGACAATAAATAAAGCCATCAGACAGCAAGACGGCAAAGCATCCCTGGGCAAAATGTGCTGCCTACCTTCCACGTTTTCTCGTCCCAAAAGTTCCGAACCGAGTAGTGGCTTCGATTTCTACCAGTGTGGGGCGGGAGGTATGGTTTGCGCGAATATGTTTCCCCTTTTCGCTTGTTCCACCAAACGTCCCCGCCATTAGACGAAGAAGCCTGTCCCGCTCCCTGTCTGGCCACGCATTCAGCTGTCAATATTAATCTTCATTCATAACGTTGCTCGCCATTCTACACCACCTACGTACACACAGTTTCGATCGATTCCAGTTCGGAACGGTTGAATGGCACACAAACGACAAGAAAAAAAAGAAACTCACGAGCAAAAAAAGATGATACCATCCAACCGTAACGATTCACAAAACGGAAGCTTATATCGGGAGGGACTATAAGTTTGCTTGGCGTTTTTTTTTTGTGTGTTTGCTGTTGCTTGGTTCGGTTAATGTATTCCGTGTGTCGCTGAAGGACTTTTGTAGGGTGTTTGTTACTAAGAGTTACCACCGCTAGAGGTACTACAGTACTAGGGGGACACGTGTGTGAGAATTCATGCCAAAGGTCAAACGTTTCATTGCCGCAATGGTGCGTTTGGGGTGATCTTTCAAGGTTAATGGTTTTGTGTGTGTGTTGCCATAACCTTCAAACACTTTCTGCGTTTTCTGCGAACAACCAAGATACAAGATAAGAAAATGGTGTTGGCCATTTTTCCCCCAAAAATAAGACACTTTTAACAACAGGTGCTGCTTAATGTAAATGATAAAGCAACTTTCACTTCGTCATGTACTTTTTACTAATGCCAAAACATTTGCTACGCGCGATCAAACGACACCTCGAGATAGTCTCTCGCGTCGCACACACATGGCACAATCGCTCGCCCGAGGATGGTCGGTCATCACATGCTGCTGCTGCTAACAACTCTTCCAGCACTGTATGTGAGCTGTACGAGAGGCACACAAGACTTCGAACGCGTGACCTTGTCACCATTGCCGTCGTTTGCCGATTGCGCAAACCGTAATGGAACACACACACACAACTTCCCCGCACAAAGAAGAAAAAAAAAACACAAATCAACTCTCAAGTGACATTGCCAGAAGGTGTTGAATGAATGTATGAAGTGTATGTGGTGCGCAGCAGGTCTATGGGTAAAACGTGCCTGGAAAAAAACATAAACCAACATCATCGCCGGATTCCGGAATCGTTTCGCAGTGGTGTGTTGTTTGCATGTTTTCCATCACGAACCTCGTAGCATCACGAAATAGCCAAAAGTGGGTGAAAAAAAAGGAACTTAATCCGTCGGTAAATGGGTGCCTGCCGTTCGAAACAACCGGAAGCGGCCATAGTCAAGTGACACTTTTCAAATCGATTCCAAATAAACTCGTTACGCTCCGAAAACTGATCGTGCTTGTTTTGTGTGTTCGCACGCCCGTCCGATCGTACGGGGTGGCACACATCAGCTGGTTGTTCAACTGAAGAGGGAGTTGTTTGAGCGTTTCACACAACAAAAAACACCCCTCTTACACGCCGTCGTGTTCCGTCGGTAAATGGATGCCTGCCGTTCGAAACAACCGGAAGCGGCCATAGTCAAGTGACACTTTTCAAATCGATTCCAAATAAACTCGTTACGCTCCGAAAACTGATCGTGCTTGTTTTGTGTGTTCGTACACGCTATAAGACGGGGAGGTTCTTGTTTAAATTACACAACTTAATCGTAACTCGTTGCATCTTTTCGATGTTCGCATTCGACAGCTTTACATTTCTTAGACCCTGGGATTGGTCCTACTACTCCTACCGCCGACGAACAATAATGTTCAATGGGCAAATGGGCTCGATTACACTGGCGCAGTGGCTTATCGGACCGGAAGCGATGAATTACACTGCCTTGCATAGAGCCGCTAAAGGGCACTACCAGCACACACATACACAGCTACAAAGTCAGTCGTCGCTGGAGATAGTGTGTGTCACTAGAGTGTGGAGCGCACAGCGCCAACATACACCCCTATCATGTGGCAACAATCAAGATGATGCAATGCGATGCTATAGATGCACTCGGAAGCACTGATTGCTGCTTTTCCTTCCCATTCAATGCTACGAACTACGAACTCGGTTTAGTGGAGGAGCCGTATGATCTTGTTCTGGACAAGAGTCTACTGATCATCCGGTGTTTACTTCAGTGTGACACATCTGATTGTAAAACAAATGCATTGCTACTGATCAGAGGCTCGTGGGGACTTGATTCGGAAATAGAAAAAAAGGGAATATTCTTGCCCGCGTACTAACAGGAAGTGACAATAAATTGCTTCCAATCGATCGCGACACCGGAAATACATTCTTCACAAAATAGTAAATCTGCGAACAGTGCGTTTCGATGAGATAATCGGGCACACTGTGCACTAGCACCGTGCATCCTACGCTATGCGACACTGTCAGCCGACCGATATATCGATCAAACGGCAATAAGATGAAGTGTGTAAGAATACGATTGTGGGCACTGACTTGCGTGCGTGCAGCAGCCGGAGAAACCGATTGCTTTGGTTGCCACCAACCCGGAGACACGTTATAGTTTACGTTCATTAAGGAGAACGTTTAAAAAGAACACCCGAACCCGTGGGCTAACACTACTTGCTGTAACTACATACCCTACCAACAAGACAGCAAAAGCAAATCCAGCGTACTGCAGCAGCAGCAGCAGAAGGAAATCCCGCCGCCGATTGTGTATCAAATTACGACAAGCAATGCTTGTCTTCGGGCTTCCTTCCCGGATTCCTCGCCGGGTTCTCGGTGGTGGCGGCGGCGGCGGCAGTGGCAGCAGCCTTTTCCTGTTGCAAGGGTAACTTTGTTTTGTACGTTCGTTCTTTTTACTCAAGAAGCCCACGAAGCTTACGGTTGGTTGGGTTTTTTTTTGGAGTCTTTCACGGCACCAAACACCAACTAGAAACGGTGGGAATGAGTCAGATCTCAAACAGAAACAACGAACGTAAAAAAAAAACGGGAAATGACACATACTATACGCATCATACCATATGTGTGTGCCATTAGAATAGTTATCATTCTAGACGTTGGTTTGTATAGAAATATGGGCAAAAGAGCAAAAGAAATTGTTAGGCGGCAGCTAGGCCTCTAAAATGTTTTGGCAAATGGGCTCGATTACACTGGCGCAGTGGCTTATCGGACCGGAAGCGATGAATTACACTGCCTTGCATACAACCGCTAAAGGGCACTACCAGCTAACACATACACAGCTACAAAGTCAGTCGTCGCTGGAGATAGTGTGTGTCACTAGAGTGTGGAGCGCACAGCGCCAACATACACCCCTATCATGTGGCAACAATCAAGATGATGCAATGCGATGCTATAGATGCACTCGGAAGCACTGATTGCTGCTTTTCCTTCCCATTCAATGCTACGAACTACGAACTCGGTTTAGTGGAGGAGCCGTATGATCTTGTTCTGGACAAGAGTCTACTGATCATCCGGTGTTTACTTCAGTGTGCCACATCTGATTGTAAAACAAATGCATTGCTACTGATCAGAGGCTCGTGTGGACTTGATCCGGAAATAGAAAAAAAGGGAATATTCTTGCCCGCGTACTAACAGGAAGTGACAATAAATTGCTTCCAATCGATCGCGACACCGGAAATACATTCTTCACAAAATAGTAAATCTGCGAACAGTGCGTTTCGATGAGATAATCGGGCACACTGTGCACTAGCACCGTGCATCCTACGCTATGCGACACTGTCAGCCGACCGATATATCGATCAAACGGCAATAAGATGAAGTGTGTAAGAATACGATTGTGGGCACTGACTTGCGTGCGTGCAGCAGCCGGAGAAACCGATTGCTTTGGTTGCCACCAACCCGGAGACACGTTATAGTTTACGTTCATTAAGGAGAACGTTTAAAAAGAACACCCGAACCCGTGGGCTAACACTACTTGCTGTAACTACATACCCTACCAACAAGACAGCAAAAGCAAATCCAGCGTACTGCAGCAGCAGCAGCAGAAGGAAATGCCGCCGCCGATTGTGTATCAAATTACGACAAGCAATGCTTGTCTTCGGGCTTCCTTCCCGGATTCCTCGCCGGGTTCTCGGTGGTGGCGGCGGCGGCGGCAGTGGCAGCAGCCTTTTCCTGTTGCAAGGGTAACTTTGTTTTGTACGTTCGTTCTTTTTACTCAAGAAGCCCACGAAGCTTACGGTTGGTTGGGTTTTTTTGAGTCGTTTCACGGCACCAAACACCAACTAGAAACGGTGGGAATGAGTCAGATCTCAAACAGAAACAACGAACGTAAAAAAAACGGGAAATGACACATACTATACGCATCATACCATATGTGTGTGCCCTTAGAATAGTTATCATTCTAGACGTTGGTTTGTATAGAAATATGGGCAAAAGAGCAAAAGAAATTGTTAGGCGGCAGCTAGGCCTCTAAAATGTTTTAAATGCTAACACGAAGTACGGTGAGCAATGAACTCAAAGCTACTAGGAAGAGCTACGATTGCATTTGTACTGCATTTTGAGCACCATTCATAATTTTGAAAATGTTTAAAAACACATAAATGCATTGTAAAACATATAAGCAAACATTCAACGTTTATCGACGTCTCGAAAAAATATGGCACCACTAGAGGCAGAGAGGAGATACACGTTGACGGGAAATGGCGATAAATGGATCCACAATTATCACGTTTACGACGTTGGCGGTACACCTACCACACTTCCTATGTACGTAGTTTTTTTTTCTCTCTCGCTTCCTGCACTTTTTCTACGACCCTATCGGAAGTCATTCTTGCTCGTTTGCTTTAAATAGCCCTATACGGAGGATGTGTGACTATAGGCGCAGGATGATGGACTCACACTGTAGTTAACACTCACTCACTAGCAAACTGCATTTGCCAATAACGCTTCGATCTCCACACACAGAGTTGAACTTAATGGAAACTGTAATGTAATTTTGTTTTATGTACGTCTTTTGTAACGTTGTTTTATTGATTTCAACACCACCTGATCGCACCAGATGCAGATCAATATCTGTTTCGCATATGCAATTAAAATAATTAATAAAACAAAGTACATCTCGTCCAACAGAAACAACCACATCCGTTAACTACACTCTTCCGAATGAAACAAAAACAGCAATAAACATCACCAATCATTCTTCGCAGACATTGCAGACGATTCTGTCTCGCACATCTTAATACACTATTGACCTCCGTGGTGACCCCAGGGAGTACACACCCGTATGTGCCTGTGCGTGAATAAGTGCGCGAGGTTAGGACAGCCCCAACAAACGGTCCCCACGAGCAGCATGTCTCATCGTGTGTCTGAACGCACGAGAACGCATGGGAGATAAAGTAATTTCCTGACCGATAAGTGGCGGCACATACCCAACACCATCATCGAAGGGAACATCGTCTTCGCACCCTCGTCTCGTCTTCTTCCTCCGTGCATACGTACATTATCAACCTACGGTTGTATCAGCCACACTTCCGGCCGTTAGACAGTTGTGTTGCTAATACTGGTGAATATTTTTGTGTTTCTTCCTCCGTACTGTTAGATTGAATTTGCCTTTTTCTTGAGCAACGGAATGAGTGCCGTTTCTGCGCGATGATGACGATCATCATGATGCTGCTGCTGATGAGTAAATGGCGTCGGTACGAAACGCTACCGGTGGTCAATGTGGGTCGGGGTTTATCGTTGTAGCGACCACCGGAAATGACATATACTGGCTCCACTTCACAACGCACAAGTATGCCAAGCATCATCTTGATGCGGCAGCGGCAGGTTAGTGGAGTAGTAACAGTGAGTAGCAGTAGTGTGTGGTAAGCGATCAAAAGGTGCCGCAGCGGCGATGCACATACCTCCTCTTAGCAATACACTGTGACACAGTGTTTACAGTTGGGGGTGTGGTCTCGGTCTGACGATTAAACGTGGCCCACGCATGTACATTATCTCGTGAAGAGAGAGAGAGAGGGAGCACTTCAGGTGTGTCTCCGCTGGAAGATATCTAATGGAATTCCCTATCGATCAATTTATCGTAGAACGATACGACTACGACTTTACGGGAAGTGGACGGATTGCTCATACGTTGATCACCATATTAACATGAAAAGCACTGCAAAGTGGTCCCCACACACAACGCAACAGCTCTTTCTAAATTCCGCTTCCTATTCGGCCATACTTCCGCTGGGATTTCTGTTTTGCGTAATGTCGTCAACGACGACTACGACGATCGATTTCAAGCACGGAGGCGTTAGAGCATTAGCAGCGTTTGGGGAGGCGAAAAAAAAACCCCCAATCATCTCCTAATAAACGCACTACCCCGCTCAGCTACGTGACATTCCGTGGGCCGCGACGGCAAAGGATGACACCACACGGCGCTGATGAGGACGATGGCGGCAACGATAGTTTTAATCATGCGCATGAAAATGATGACGAGACTGGTGATGATGTGTCTGCCGTACCATTGTCAACTTCAACTACGATTAATCGTTACGACACCTTGGTACAACACTATCTCAAATAACACTTTCAGTCCCACAGAGAACTTTGGCGGATGTGTTTTCAGTCTAAATGTATCGACGTGTAGGCCTTGCGAATCTTCGCACTACTAAAAACTTATTTCATGTCGCACTCGCACAACAATGGGAGAAAGCGATCAACCAAGTGAAGGCAGGGAAGTGCACAAAACGATCTTCAGAGCGACCGTAACAACTTTGTTGCTGATGGGTTTGTCTCGAAAAAATAGTCTCGATCCAGTTGATCGGCTAGGTGCGTTGTCGTACGCGTTCCTGCTCTGACGAGTCGCCCCTCGATCATGCGAAATATCACCACCAGCAGTACTTCTCCACATACATTGACGCGAACGTGTCTGCGCTGGTGGCGGCAGTAATGATGAAAATCGAAGGCTCCTCCGCCGCCGGGTGAAGAAAGAAAAATAAAACTTTCGAAAAATTGAAAGTTTCTTCTGCGGGCGTTGTTCATCATCCGTGGGACGAACGTCGTACGTATTGCGGGCTGGTTTACCGGTCCTCCTGACCAGGCGCGGAAACGTTTGGGACGATGCACGAGACAAATCTGGATTGAAAGGTTGTGTTTTGTCTCCCCACGGTTGGATGTTTTGTAGCCGAAAACCCACTATGGAAGCCCCCGTTCAAGCCAAACCGGGGGATGAAAATGAATAATCCAATATTCGTTTCGTTGGACAGTATCTTCCTACGGAACTGTTGGCTCTAAATGCAAATATATGTAATCTGGTTGATTGTGGTGCGCTTTGTAGGCGGCGTTCCATAACACTGGGACAGTTTAATGCTCGATCAAACCATTTTTAATATTCGGCATGATAGGAACAACGCGCGCATCAAATAAACTGCACTTCCTAGGTTTTTTTTGTAGTTGCTGCAGTGATTTATGAACCGTGTTTACAGCGCTGTATGAACCGGCAATTGTAGTTTATTGAAGCTTTATAGTTAGAGGCACGGATATCTGTATTTTATTCAGCCACAAACTTAAAGTTGTTTGCTGCTTTTTTCCTATTAAGTTTTTGTGTAGTATTGATTAGTTTTCCCACGTACGCCAGCTAACGCCAACGACAACAGAGCGAGGTTAAATTATGCATTCGCAAATTAAATGCCTTTAGCCACTGCTTTGACGCAATCTGAGTAGGTACAACCATCAACCTGTCTTTGCCACCTTTGCGATGGGGTGTCTCTCTCTCCCTCTGTGAGTGCGCTTGACAACTTCAGTTACCGCGTGGCGAGCAATCGGCAAGGAACACCCGTTAGTACGCGGCCACCAAGATCGCTATCATATAATGCGTCCTACGCTCGGGATTCGACGAGGCGCAGCAGCAACAACAGCAGCACCTATTGCGTCCATCCATCACCGGGTAGTAAGTCCCGGTTTCCGATATTTCGGAACACTTCCATCAGTGTATGTGCTAATTAAACCATTAAAGGTAAGGCACGTACCGAGCTGGTTCAAATGCCCGGTTCGTGGGGAAAAAGTGTGGAGCAGCGAGGTGAAATCTGTACCGAACATTAAAAGAAAATCTGTGCAACGCAACAGCACGGGGGAAAAAAGAAGGAAAAAATAGCACACTTGCCACCCGTCCAATGGTAAATTGCCGATCGGGTAAATCGGGCTTTAAAAGCCTACACACACCACACGGGTGGCGGCAGCAGCAGCGGATGGAGCGCGTCCTGTATTCAGGTCAGTTGAAGGGTACTGTTACTGTTTACCCGAACCATCAACCATTCGACCGGACCCGAGCGTGTCGATTGACAGCCGGTTATAGGTCTGATCGAGTCATTTGGCGCACAGTGCGAAAATGTTTTTTTTTGCCCAGGCTTTACGGGGCTGAAGTAGCAGGCAGCAATTGTGAAGTGAAGAAGTGACATAAAAACGGTTAGAAAGTACGGTAAAAATCTACTTTGAAATGCACATTTAATATCTTCCCGAGAGCATTGTGCGCTTTATTGTGAGCTCATCAGCGTAAATATTATTATGACCAAATTATACTGTGGTTTTCTGGCTCGAGTTTGCTTTTTATTTTGCTTCTACCGTTTTACGATCATATGATCTAGCTTTGCCCATTTTCTCTCAAATGATGAGAATGGAAAGATATTTATTAAAGCACAGTTTTTTTTTCCTTACAGACCTTCACCATAGAATGAGCTTTCCGTTGTCTTTCTTTGTGGCAAGGCGAAGGATATGTTCTGCTCGATCGGCATCATAAATTCAATGATGAATCATCGGCAAAATCCCAATACGGCATCGGACGACAATGGTGCTTTAAGCGCGTTGGACGTCTGTCAATGCGATCGGCCTAAAGTCGTGATCAAAGACCGTGCGTGTGGCGTTGTGTGTTGGCGGCATTGGCCTTTTCATGAGTCACTTTCAGTTTGTTGGCTGTGGTTTACCATATAAACGAAAAGCCACACTCGTTAATAGAATACGACGAGCACCAGTAGCACCGTGTTGCATTGTTAATGAGTGCTTCCCGTGTGTTCTGTAGCATGATCCAACGATCGCCATAATGACAAAACTGTTGACGTTTGGAAGACAGTCGTAATCTGCACAGTTCTAGGCAATGTTTCATCGTAAAGACGCTACTATAAGCATGGATGACTTCAACTATGGACTTTGTGTACAGATTGCTCTGATTTCTTTGGCCAAAGTTTTCCTCGTCAGCTTCAGTACAAGACCGCCGAGCGCCAGTTACCTGGACCAGACCAATGGATCCCTAGGACACGGAGTGATCACTATTTCAGTCTATTTTCCAATGCACATGCTACAATGAAAACAAGAAAACATCCACGTAGAGATCTGCTTTCCAACATTTCAACGAGATTTCCCGACATACTGTTCCTCATCCTCACTTGAAATTGCCTTTTGTTTGGTACGGACCGATTTCACTAGACGACAGTGGGTTGTCCCCTCCTCGCTTACACACGTTGACGTCACGGACTAGCCTGCGAAGCAGCGTCGTTCATCAACGTCAATTAACATCTCTCGCACCAATTTGCCACTTTCTATTTCATTGGGATTAATTATGTGAAGCTACGTGTAGCTCTTCCTCCCGCCTTTTGTGTTTACATGTGGCTCTTGTTCACACAAATAATGGCACACACGAACAGCTCATGTTGGCCACAGTAGCGGAGGAAATCCCGATGACCAGAATATACACTACACAGACGCCACAACGAATTTGAAGCAGACTGAGTGACATTCTGGTGGACACTTTCTGCGTGTTTTAGAAGAGCTGTTGTTTAGTGAGACAATGTGATGGGAGACACTTTCCTCGAACTATATGTTAAACAGGATGCCAGAGATCCCTTTTTTTGGAAGAAAGATTTAAAAAGATGTTTACTTTCATCACCAGCTTTACTTTTGACAGCTAAAGCAAGTAACTATGGTAACGTAAAGCAACTCTCCATGGTTAATTGGATGCGTGCCGATTTCTTAATTCTTCTCACTTTCAACCAACTGCTTTGGAGCTTTGGAGAAGATTTTGTTTTCACTGCCAACCGCTGGGCTCGTTAATGCAACGGGGCGACTGAAACATTCCAACCCGGGGACAATTGTTGCTTGGAGATGAAAAATTTACACTAGTAGAGCTGGATTTTTCTTTCAGCTGCAGCATCCATCCCCTCATGAGAAACGGATCCATGGGAAATGGCCCCAAAACCACACCGGCACACCATTCCATTGTGCATTGTGTTTGGCGCGTCACTGGAACGCTGGCAAGATGCTCGCCGTCGTATCATTCACGGCGATAAACCAGCGGTGGCGACGGCCAACGGTTATTCCTTCTGCCAAAGCTGCCCCGAGGGAGTGCCTTGTTTTGTTCATAAAATGGGGGGAAAAAAGGGAGAAAGTAAAATATGTATGTAGTACTCTAGCAGCATTTAAATATTTGTAGGATTTACTACTTTCCAACAGCGAATGAAAACGAGACGGACAAGTGAGAGTGATCGCTTGAGCACCACAAAGCTGTCCAACGCCGCAACTTCTACTCATTCAAAGGGAAGTGCGGATTTTCTTGCACTTCCTGTGCACGAGGCGGTTTCAGCTGTCGTCCTTCGGGATATGTTGTTTCCCACGGTTATTCGATCCGGAAATGTGGACCACACCACCTGCACGCACCACGCACCACTCGGTTCAACTTGATCCTTGATTTCTTTCTTTTGGTTCGCTGTCTGCGGTTTCTGTGTCCGCTGCTGCTTGTACTGCACCGGAAACGAGTGGGTACTCGGGGCGAATATTTTGCGTGTAATTAACACAATCACTTTTTTTACCACGGCTTGCCTACATGCTAGCGCGGGTTGTTCTGCTAGATTGGACACATTGTCGTAGGCGCACGATGATGGAGTCGGAAACTGGAAAATGTGTTTCTCGTATCCAACAGCAATCGATTGTCGTCACCAGGGCAATAAAAGAGTGTGTTTCTTTGCTGGGTTTCATAAAAATTCACATACTGGTCTTCTACTGACGAATTTGTGCAGCTTCTCATTCTCACGCGGCTTTTTTTCGCTACACACGGTAAGCCTTCATGTGGAACCATACGCACTGTTCGGTTCTGTTGACATTCAATCTCCTCAACTCAATCGACTTACGGGAAATCAACACAGCCCTCCCCCTGCTTGCTCTATCACATAAAGCAACACCTCCGTGGCGTGGAATAACGTAACGGAACGCATTCTCGCTGCCTACACGCGCGTTCTCGTGTCATACACACACACGTACACTCGGGAACGATACGATTCCGCGCACGTAACTCACACCAATCTCGCTACGACCACCGCACCACCAACCGATCGACCCACCAGCCAGCCAACCACCACCCACTCCGGCACAACCTTCTTTCCTTCGGGGAGGGAGTTTTGGATGATTCGTTCCATCCCCTTCCGCTTCTCACTCTGCTGGACTGCCCGTTCTCTCGCACCAAATTTCCTTCGATTTGTTTCGCAAGTGTAATTCTTCTTCTTGTACCGTGCATTTTATAACTGTCACTTGAGCGATTTTCCAATGCCTGCTCGATTCACAACCATTACGCACCACCGTTTTACACTACGCAAGCCACAGATCGCTACCCGTTGCTAATCACGTACTTCCGTTGTTGGTACAGGTCTTCTTCTCGTTGCACACAGTACATTGGGTAGCTAAAATGACTATAGCGCCCCCGACCCCCAGCACACACTGGATACTAACGGCGCAAACAGAGCAACACATATACACACACTTTTTGCTTCGCTCGATCACATCACCACCCGTTCGATCCTCACCAACCCAAACTTCTTGAATCGGTTCCTTCGCTGCAGGATTTAAATCACTTCTGGAAAGGTTGGTTTATTTCCGTCTTCACGTTCATCACCATCATCCTCCCCGCACACTGGATGAACCCACCCCACCGGGGGGTGGGAACAATATATTACCCCACAGAATAGAAAAAAAAACGCATTTGCACTCCGTAGCACAGTACAGAGCCACCCCTCTACGGGAATCAATCACACCACCAAAACTTACCTATTTTGATCTTCAGTTGCTCTTCGACACGAACTTTACGTGTGTCGTCAGCCATATTGAATCCATAACTATGTGCTCTCGGCGGTCTGGACGAACAGCGGGTTAGCTGCCAATGTTGCGCGTTTTACGGTATGGATGCTTCCCAACTTGCGGAGACACGGTTTGATTTTACTTTTTTCTCTTTATGCTGGACAATGCTGCTGCTGCTGGTCCGGGTTCCACACAACGAAAGCTGTGTCCACCCGTTGATAGTGTGTTTTACCGTGTGTATCGTTTTTCTTCTTCTTCTGTTCGCAATGTGTAACCTCCCACGAGTCCGAAACACACGAAACGTTTCTGTGCTGCGTTCGAAGCGCTGGCTCAAAAGCTATTGAGATGTCTAGTGTGCGTGTTACTTTGGTTGGTTTCGCTCGCTCGCTCGCTTCCCGTTGGCGTTGGCGTTGTTCAGCACACACGTTGTGGGTGTGTGCGTGGAACATCCGCTCGCACGGTTGCACTAACACCACCACACCAGCTACAGGCTTTCATTTCGCGCATTATATACACGCTATCGTGCTTGCTCGCTCCCGCATGGAGATTTCATTCATTGCATTGCATTCCATTCAAACCCACCAACACGCACACACACACACGAACTGATTTCCTTCTATTCGAGCTACTTCTTCTTCGCGATCACTTCTTTCCCTTTATCAGAGGCACCGTTTTTGATTCATAAATCGGGCACCAAATCGAACACAAATTATACTTGCGCACCAACACCACGGAATCGTTTGCTTTCCACAACACAACTGCCGCCCGTGGTGAGCTCGTCGCGTGTACACTTTCACTTGTCGCAAACTTTTCTCAACTCGCGGTTCTGTGTTTATGATTTTGAACTATTTTTGTGCGATCAACGTTGCCACAGTCGCTTAGAAAAGCTGCTTACACTTCCCACAAGTATCCAGTGGAAATGGTTGGAGCACACTGTTCCAGCACAGAAAACTCTCTTGCCACCTCTACTTCCGATTTGCTGCGATGTTCAACTGCTCTCTGGCACACTGGGATAATTCGTTGCGATACCTTATTTTGTATATTTTTAATTCAAAATAAATAAAAAAGCGGCAAAGTCTTTTAAAAAAGGAATACTGGTATGAATTGAAATTCTGCCAATAAAAAAAAAATATTTAGAAGATCAAATTGAACAGCCAAACTATTAAAATAATAAGGAGACAAAATAATACAGGGTGACAATAAACAGAATTTAATGGTATATTTGCATAAATTTGAACAGTATGTTTGTATGCTACACTAATTGATGTTAAAATAAATGTTTTGTCATCAATTAGATCGCATCATTTCAATCCTATCGGAAAGTTTTGACCAATAAATGAAACACTCTCCCCCTAGTGTGGTACATCATGGTTCGGTTCGTTCGCACTGGCGAGCGAGATTGAGCGCGTTTCAAATCACCGTTCTCGCACCAACACTCACACGCTGCTGTGGCAACCGAAATCAAAGTGTGCGTAAGCTGTTCCCGTACACGCACACACAAGCACACAGGTGCGTGAAATTCGTTTGCCTGCTGTTCACCCGCTCGCAGGATGTGTCAAAATTTATGATATTTTCATCCTGTCCACCCAATACTGCCGCTCTGTGCATCGAAAATATTCCTTTAGTCTATTAAAAATTTAAGATAAATTCCGATAACAACCGGCAAAGGTCAATTCCTTCTTCTGCGAGTGCGAGGGCATGTATTATGGACACGGAATCGGAATGATAATCACGATCAGAAGAAAAAAAAGTAATGAATGAACGCGTGTACTACACCACTAGATCGACCCACTCGCTGTATACGCTCGATCCGACGATATTTAAGCACGATAAGAAGAAGGACAAGAAGGCTCTTTGGAATTGTGATTTAAAAAAATACACACAGCGAAGACATTTAAATTTCAACCCGTCCAACCCGACGACAACAGCACACAGCTGAAAAGTGGGAAACAGAAAGGAGGAGAAAATAAAATAAACAAAAACAATCGATTTGACATAATCTTGCGCGAGCGACAAATACTATGCTGCTTTCTTCCCTTCTTCAACGGCCAAAGCTGCAATCTTCACAACTCCAACCGCAGTCAAAATAAACTTTCGCTAGGCGTGTGAAGGTCGTCGTCCGTTTTTCTTTCGCGCAAAGGAATTCCTTCTCTCTCGCGTTCGCTTTCGCGCAAACTTTTGGTGTAAAGGGTTTCGGTTGGATGTTGTGTGCTAGGAAGAATTAACTTGCTTTTTACCGCTTTGCTCCATTTTGTTTCATAATCCGAAAAAATCAATGCTCAAACTCTAATCGCACCTAAAGACCGGAAGTTCTAACGCACCCCTAATGTACAGCAACAGCTTTTGTTTCGCTGCATTAATGCACCCCAGAGATTAGGAGACCTTGAAAACAAAAACCCGGGGCAAGTGTACGCGACAACGTGACCAGAACGGAACGAATGCAATCGCGGTGTGAAGGTGTGAAAATGGCACACACGCAAAAAAAAGTAAACACACTTGCATTGAAGACTTGCAAACACGGGCAATGCATTTTTCGAGTGATTTTCGATGCATGTATGCAGGCAGGCGCGCGCGCTCTCTCTCTCTCTCAGACACATTTGCTTCGCTCTCTGAAGTTCCTCAACCTTTCTTCAACACACCGAATCGGTCATTCACGGGCCCCACGTGCGTGCTTACCGCAAATTCCCGGATGGCCAGGTGCAAAATATGTCACAGCGAGTCCACATTCCGGATACCTTCCTAAAACGAGGTATTTAGAAATGCTAATCGTTTGTAGTTTGTAAAAACACGGACTTGATGCGGACCAATCCCGACGCGTGACGTGCCTGGGCTAGTGTGTTAAGTGTGTTTGTGTTTTTTTCTTCTTCACTGCTTGTTGATCTGCGCGGGGGATGATGATGATGCATTCATTCATGTAAATTCATTCATAGCAGCGGAGAGCGTTCAGGTTTCTTTACGGCCGCTTCTTGCTGCGGCTCCGAATAGCTCGCCCTTTTTGTTCCTCTCGCGCCAGGCAGAAGAGTTTGAGCACTTTTTTCTTGTGTGAGCTGTTTGAGCGTCGCTTCTCGCTCTCGCAATGCCTTTGTTCCGCTTGCCGAGCGGTATGTGCGTATGAATGAACAATGACCGCGAACTTCCGCTCATGCCTTCGCTTCACTTCCGTCCGATTTCCTTCCATCTGCTCATACATTAGACTCTCTGTCTTTGTCACTCTCTCGCTCTGCCTTTCCTACTTAATACCTTAAAATAAACGGTGACAATCTTCGCCCATCTCTATTGGAATGTTTTGAAATTGAATTGAGAAATAATATTTCTTCATGTTGCCAATAGAAAAAAAGAAGTCATAATTAATCACAACAGGAAATCAAATGGAACAGTTTAAATTATTACCAAAAATGATAAAGAAAACGCATCTTTGCATTCTGAATGCGAACTCTGTCAAATCAACAAGAGCACAGCAATTGGTTGACATTTGGCTACCGGCAATCAAACAACCACCACCAATAGTATTCATGATGCTTGTTGTTGATGTACCAGTAAAGCCGTTGCTATGTAGAATGGTGGTAGTTGTCATGGTCTCCTTTGAGAAAGCACTGTAAGCAGCACACACATATGGTTCAATTTGTATTCCCGCACCAGCCAAGACAGAGTAGTACAGTAATCTTTTCCTTCTACGTATTTTTTTATTTCTCTGTTCGTTTGTGCCGTCTATTTTTCCCCTCAGACCATTTTAGATGCTTTCGTGTGTATTTTTTTTCTTCCGTACGTTAAGGGTAGCGAGACACTACTTCCGGACCCACGCGCCTACGGCCGTTTCTCTTCTGCCCGTGTGTGTGTGTCATTCCCATCCGATTTCCCACGCTCAACGCAACGGGCTCATGCATTTTGTTTGTCCCGCATGCATCTGATCGTGCGTGCGTGCATTACTGGCTTAACTGGCGCAGAATTCAAATAAGGCTCTTCCACTGTGTTCGTTCAGCGTACCGTGGCCGGGTTGTTTGAATTCGGAAAATAAGGCACCGGTTGGAATTGGTTGAATAAAGCGTACACGGGACACAATACGGCTGTGTGGCTGTGGTCGGTGTCGGTGGAGCAACGTAAAAAAAACCAACACACAAAACTAATATAAGCAATGACAACAACTGCAACGCCGTAACTAGGTAACAGGAAGGGTTTTTTGATATGTCAACGCAAATATACAGCGAAGCAGCAGGCACAAAGCAGGCAGCTGTCACATTTTGTGTCCCTCCGTGTATCTCACTACTGACAACGGCACAAGAACGGAGAGACGAAAAAGAACATCCAATAGAAATGGAAGGACATTGGTCCTTTTGGTGGGAAAAAGACATAACTCTGCCTGCAGACACCCTGATCAGTGTGATCGGATTATTGATCCGTAAAGTTAACGCGAACGATATTTCATTATGAAAATGTCCATAAGTTGGTGTGCATCAGTCAGTATAACATGCGATTTTCTTCACAACAATGTTTGTCGTCTCTTCATGCACCGACACGAAATCTACCAAATCGACATAGCCATTTGTACGCACCTTCATCATCATCATCATCATCATCATCATTGTCGGCTTGCAACCAACGCATTGGTACAAGCAAGTGCAACGGCCACACCACCGCATTGCACATTGTTTGTTGGTTCGCTACTCGCAAAACAAGCGATTCGGCCTCGGTGGCATACCCCGTTAAATAATGAAGATGTTGGGAAACAATCGAAAGCAGCAAAACAGAAACAATCCGGGCCCGCTTTCCGATCCGCTAGGCTCCGTAGACATTCGCAGTAAAGCAAAAATGAAGCAATCAAACACCCACCCACCCACTAGCAAGAAATGGTATGCAGTGGAGAACAATAAAAAAAAGGCACGAAAGGAAAACATTTTTTTTGCGCACAAAACAATCAATCACAATCGCAACGAGAAAGAAGTGTGAGCGAAGAAGAAAACGGACGTCTTGTTTTGTGCATCTTGTGTACCGATGCCACTCCAATTCAGCAGAAGCAGAGTTACACATTTTACAAATACACGGGGGAATACTAGTTATGGGTATGTCGGTTAATAACAGTTGGCCGAAGGATTGAGAAATTGAAATTGAGGTTTGGAAATACATATTTGTCTGCAAAATGAGATCAAAATGGCGATTAAGCCATTAATATAATGCAATAAGGTTAGGAACAGTCTTATAAGTTAGAAGAATAGAAGTATTAATGAAGATCTTGATTAGATACGTATTATATTAAGCTCTATTGGAACGGATTCTTCAGAAATAATTTAAAGATGTACTACTGACTGATCATTTGCGATCTTCATTTGACAGCTACTTAAAGCGTCAACCTACTAGGATGCTTCTTGGTCGAGCATAGTATTGTTTGAAAAGATTTAACATCTTTCCATTCTAATCTGGGTTAAGTAAGTTTAAATACTTCCAATATCAGGCGCTACAACAGTTTTGCAGTCTTGAAATGCTGCTGATAAAGCTCACGGTCTAGCGCCGTCGTCTGTCAATCAAGCACAACGTCATCACAATAGCGCAGCTTGTAGCGCTGGTTATTATATCTGCTCCTCCTGTAAGTTTTGGATAGAGTTGATGGCCATAGAGGCGTATGTGAGTATTGGGACGTCCGTCATCAGCGTATGCCAGGATCTGGATGTCTTATAGAATATGGTCTTCAAAGTTTTCACCTCAGACGTACGAATGGCCCTCTCTAGCGCTAGATTGAAGGTCCTAAGAGTTTTTAATCCACATTCATTTGACACGGGATATTGGTCTGTGTCATCCTTTCAAATAACTCCGTCAGTACTGTGAATGAGAACTTCTTCGTTAAGTTTTTCTCTATGCTGTGAGGTCACATAGTGTTGGTCAGGACACTCCGATCCGTGTAGGCTGGTGCATCGTCCTCCGGGAATATGTAGTACAAAGAGTTTTTAAGGCATAATATGACTATTGCAACAAGAACTGTTTTGCTTCATAAATAAATATCTGATCAACGTTCCGAGTGAGGATCGTCTTGGCCCGATCTTACAAGTATTTGTCTTGAACACATGACAACTCCTAACATTATTCCCCAATCTCTGCGCATAAAAATTTTAGAACAGGTGCTCTTATGCTCACACAAGACCATGCGCCAAAAAACGTGACCTCCAACGACAACGAACCGTATCAAGTTTCGATTCCCGCATGCTTACAACTTTGGTCAGTCTTCTAAGCATCAGAATTTGCACAGTACAACACACACCAGCACAAAACGAGATGCGAAACGGGAATTGGTCGGGCTTCGGATGCCCGCGAGTGACACATATGCTGCTGCCGCTGCTACTTCGACATCCAACATCCAGCTGCCACCGTTATCGAGCCCGCTGTTCCTAAGTTCCGGGGGGCATCTACATCCGGACGGGCAAGATGGGTTTTACAAAAAAAAACGAACCCCTTTTTACACTCATTCTTTTCTTGCCCAACACTGGCCCCGACATTGCACTGCATCCGCTGACCGGAAAAATGATGACGGCGGCGACGAAATGGTTGCTTGCCGTCTTCGCCGTTGTCTCTCTGTACTGTTTGCTGTTTTTCTAACGAACGAAAAAAGCCGCACAACGAGCGCATGATAAATGTGATGTTGCGTGAGCAAAACTGCACTAACCTCTGCAACTGCAACCGGGATCGGGCGAGAGGGTGTGTATGTTCCGCTACTGGCGCTACTTCCGGTTGCTGGCAGGCAGGCTACCCGAACGGGTCCGACTGCGTTTGTTTGCGGTTCTATTTGTCCATTGCTCTACTTCCTTCCGGCCACCACCCGGTGTTTGCTATCGAATTTTAGCCACGAGGGTTTAGCCCCGGCTGTGTTGCCACCTTTTTGTTGACTAGTGTTCTATTTATCAACTCATCGGACCAATGAACTCCCTCCCCCTGGTGGGTGCCACTTTTGGTAGGGAAAAGGGGATCGGAAGGAAGTA
>KZ062112.1:138194-206545 GCA_002091835.1 Anopheles maculatus
GAGCATATAATTATTTGTTTCTGTTTTTTCTCCATTAAGTTCAACGTTTTTAGGTGCTCTTTTTACCCCAATATTTAAGTTTTGGCTTAATATAATATTATTGAATAAACAAAAAAGCGCACAAATGACTAGTAGTGATCGAACGTAACTATCGAAAGCGTCCCTAACTTGAACGCCTAAACAATCGTACGCGTTGCGATTCCACCATCACAGTGGAACAGTGCATAACGTCCGCGCTTCTCACTTGTTTTCCGTTTTCTGCTTCGTGCATCGTGCCAGCGGACCGGCGGATAGTGTCGATGCGTGAAGAATGCAGCGCACTATGGAATTTGTTCGCAGTGTTGCTGGCCCGACCACAACGGAAATGACACCATCATCAGCGTCATCTATTCGGTGCGATGGATAGTGTTTCCGGTTTGCCAAGCATGACCCTCGATTACTCAAACCTCGATGCAAATCTGCACACTCCTTTTGCAGAACATGCGAAATCTAACAACTTTAAGCTTTGTGCCACTTTCTTCCCTGTCCATGTGTTTATTAATTCGTTGCAACTCTCATCTTCAAACAATCGCCTTTGTAGTCTTTGTCTAGTGGTTCAAGAACGACCAATAATGACCGAGATCTTCTAAAAACACTCTTGCCCACACTACGCCTCCACATGCACACACACACGCATATTGTTTCCAACTAAAGCGCATAAATATGTCTACGCATCGTTCATTAACCGCCAGCAAATTGATGAAAACGATCGATATTGCGCGTTCGCGTGTTTTAAAGCATGCTTTTTTGTTTGTTCCGCTGGTGGTTTGGTGGTTTTGGGGTTTGGACTTTTAAAAATAGAACCATTAAGGCCCGCATCTTCCACCCCATCCCGGTTACCATAATGTTGTGTTGATGCAGAATGGAACCATTTTGGATTAGAAAGCCTGACGAGTGATATGTTGCAGTTATGTGGAATGGAGTGCTTATATAGATTTGAAAGATAAAATACAGTAAAGAGGGTGTATTTTTATTTATTATAGAATTGCAAACAATATTTAAAATGTTTTCTTTTATTTATATCACATAAAAGTATGTAAAAAAACTTATGCGAAAGGAACAGAAATGAAAAGATACTGTAGCGTGCAAGCAAGCAAACGTTGCATGCGAATTCAAAAATGAGCTTGCATGCAAACTTGGCTATTGCGGTTCTCATTAAATCCGCTAGATGTCGCTAAATTGCAAAGATTGAACAGGACAAACTTCGAAGAAAAGCAAAAACACAGTCGGTGTAGAATGAATATTGCTTAAAACAGGCTTTTTTTCTACATAAATTTTCCCTAAAAACGCACAAAATATAAAAAATAACTATTTTTCTTTCGAATTATTTATCTATAGTCGTAAAAAATACGACAAAAAATGTCTTTTACATGACGGGTTTGATTAGTTTTCTTTGGTTTTCTTTATTGCACATTTTGTTGTTCCTGCTCGCAACAACGTAAAACACGACTATGGACGGTGACATGAATTACCGTGTGGGTTCCCGTATAATGTAGTACACTTTTCACATTAGTTGCTACCAATACTGAAAAACAAATCAAAATCGCCCATTTGATGTTGATGTTTCCGGTGACTTTACAAATAATTGCCTGTTATGCTATGTCTTTTCTAGTCCCTCTAGTCTTAGCTTTCGCTCATCACGGATCGTCCATGTTTTGTTTGAAAATTATACATCCGAAAAGGAACCACTACATAGGTATGCTAACGGGCGTTTGTGCTGGTGGTTTTGCTTCCAGTATACACGTATGTGCACAATATAAGACTAAGTTCTGGATGATCTAACGTACTACATGAACGTCCTGTTCAGTCTGACACAGTGAGATATAGGGGTTCCACTATTTCTAACCTCACACGCACAATGCTAATTGCTTCTCCCTGAACCGTTTAGCACATGTAAGCACTTGATCCTGACAATTGTCCACAGTTACCACCTAAACATCAGCTCTACACCGTTAAAATACTTTGTTCATTTTGTGTTGACTAGAAAATTTGGCTAGAACGTCACAGGCGTTGTTGGGGCATTATCAAACAACGCATGATGCGTCCAGGAGTAAGGGAGGCGGGTGCGGGAAAAGGAAGATCGACATTGGGTTACTTGGGCCCGTCCGGTTACAGGCCGGTCTGGTGGGATTTGGCTTCCTGGTGTAGCTGCCGGAAGGATGGTATGTGGGGACTGACGCCGAAATCTTCCGACGGCACGGTCGAACCCATCGTCGGCGACGAAACGGTCGGATACTGGAAAACGGATGGATGGGAAGGTTTTTTGAGCTGCGGATCATAGCTTACGGCTGATAGTGATCGTTGACGTTTACCTTCTTCATGGTGTAGCTACGGCCACGGACACGAGTTGTATTGCGGCGTACCGGGTTGTTACACGGCGCTCTCTGATTCAATCTCACTGAGCTGAATGTGCTTCCCCGTCGCCCGAATCGGGTTCTCGGAGAAGGCGTTGCGGTTGCTGCGGATAGACGACGGATTCGGTTAGTGATCCGGTTGGTTGGTGGCGAACGATTGCGGACCGGTTGCTGTCGACTGTTACGGGAGTGTTACACACTGAGAGCATGGGCGTCGCACGACATTAGTACGGGAAGACACAAATGTTCCAAGTAGAGGGGAAAAAGAAGTAATACACACGAAATACCGAACAGCTTAAAACATACATGCGGCAGATACGACTTTCGAAAAGGTTAAGTAACTAAACATGTGTTTTTTTGTTCTTCAAAAAGAGGTTTTGCCTCCAATAGCTGCATTAGATACTTAAGTTAAGGGCTTTTCGACAGTTCTACTAGTTGCATTACTGGATAGTGGAAAACACACACACACACACATCCTTCCCCAGGTTAGGTTATTGCGTTTGGGGGTAAGCAGCAGCAGCAGTTACGTACGGTGGCAGTAAACGCATCTTATTGACGGTCAAGTTTTTCGCTCGACTCCAGCCACACTTTTCGGCTACGAGAAGACACCCACAGATAAACGACACAGTGAGAAAGAGAGAAAGAGAGAAAGAGAGAGAGAAACGCAAAACGGCCACAGAGTGTAATAGTACCACGTGCGAGCAAGTAGATTTGTGTATGGTACACGCACGTGTAAATTTACCAACACAAATGCGTACAATAGAACGAGAAAGAGAAAACAGAATATAACGATAGAGTGTTTGAAATGAGCATGGAATAGATAGCGATAAAGTAAAACAGTAAAGAGACAAGTGAAAGAGATGTTATGGGATGTTGCTATTCTACGATCGGATAAGTTGTGGGTTTAGAATAGAATTAGAATAGAATTTAGCACGTCAATAGAGGGGAGATTGGTCAGATAAGGGGACAGTTATAGCCGATTCTTTTACCGAACTTTAGATCAGATAAAGTACGCAGTAAAATCAGGACAAACAGATTTCCTGGAAGAGTTCCTTGAAGGGCAACACAACAGTGTATGCTGATGCTTACAATCGGTAAGAATCGGTGGCAGAGCGAATCGCCAGATACTTACGCGTTGTGTTTATATTGCTGCGCTTAGAGGCTTGCATCATGCCGAACACGACTGCTGCTAGCGAGCTGTGCTGGGACGTCTGTCGCTGTAGCGATGGTGTCTGCGCCTGTGGAACTCCGGCCGGTACCAGGGCAGGAGACGTTAATTGACTGGCTGATATGTTCTTGCCCAACACCCAGTACGTTAGCATCAGTCCTTTACCCTTCACATTCACTTCACCTCGTTGCTGGAGAGAGATAAAAAAAATGGAGCCATAACCATTGAGATCGTTCGATCGACTACGTCCCGGAACAGCGTCCTTACCACACAGGTGTACCCTTTCGTCTGCAGCAGCGCAGCCGTATAGTCCGGTACCTGTACCTTCCAGTTTTCCCCCGTCGAATCCATACGCGAAGCAACGTTTACCGTGTTGCCCCAGATATCGTACACCGGCTTCCGAGCACCGATGACACCGCTCACCAGCGGACCACTACTGATACCGACCCGCAGCTGGAACGTGTTGAACGCATCCTTGTTCACCTCCTGCAGCTTCTGCCGCATGGCCAGTGCAAACTCTACCAAATCACACACCGCTTCCTCGTCCTGTTCGTCAACGTGTTGCTATTTGAAGGGTGTTAAACCGATGGTTTAGATTTCGTGTATGATCGTGCTCACACAAAACCGACTTACCTTTTTCGTGGAGCACAGATTCGAGGCCGCCATATACGTCGCACCGACCGTTTTAATCTTTTCCACCGTCTCGAACCGTGGCTCTTCTAGCAGCGAATCAAAGTCCGATATGATCTCGTTCAGGATGCGTATGCACGCCTTCCCATTTTCAATGTCCTCCGAGTAAAAGTCCTTAAAATTCGGTATCGATGCGAACATGACGCCGCACAGTTCGTGCATCTTCGCGTACAGCTCGTCCGTACGCTCCTCGGACAGATAGTACGTGGCGACATGGTCGGGCAGTATGTTTTTGATTAGCAGATCGTTCAGATGGCGATTCGATTTCATGTTGGACAATTCCTTCTCGGCCTGCTCCTTCCAGATGAAGTCTAACCGTGACGTGACCTCCACCAACCGTGCATGGTACGTAACCATCGTGAGGAAGACACCGAGCAGGATCATCATCTGTGCTGCCAGTGGCATACCACTAGCCTGTATGTACTGCACATCGTACGAATCAAACACCTTCTCGAACACGAGCAGTATCAGGAAGGAGTAGCACGCGACCATCGCAATGGCCATGAACGTTTTCACCAGATAGTACAGCTTGAGGGCGGTCGCTAGCGAGATCAAACACAGCACCCAGGTAAACACTACATACTCCGGATGTACACAAGATGGATGGAGAACCGGTGGGCTCGCCGTTTCCGTATCATCCTCCAGCAGTTCATCACTGTGCAGATAGATCGGTGCATCCGTACTGTTCGAATCACTTTCGCTACGATTCAACAAATTCATCTCCACCGCCGTTCCCAACGCATGGCGCAAAAACGTCATCGTGGTACTGTTCACGTTCAGCTCACCACCAGCCTGCCAGTAAGCGTAGCTCGGGCTTACCGTACTACGGTCCGGTGTACTTTCGCCCTCCTCCAGATCGCACATCATCAGCCCCATCGAGCTAGCGATCGACATCAGAATGATGGTAAGACAAACGAAGATCGTCCGCCGGCTACGATCGTGCACGAGCGTGGACGAACTTTTCTGCAGAAACTTTGGCAACCCGGAGAACTCTTCCGCCATCACGAGTATACAGCCGACCGTCAGCAGAAACGTAGTGATCGACAACGCTACGATCAGTATGGTGCACCGCGGTATAATCACCGCCTGGCACAGCACAATAAAGATCCACACGACAAACACGCACAGCATGTTCGAGCGGAACATGTCCTCGCGCAGCTGACAGAAGGTGCCCTCCTGCGACGAGTCCTTAAACTTGAGCGTCCACGTGTACAGATACTCCTGGCGGATCTGCTTGTTCGAGTTGATCTGTATGCTCTGATCGATCAGCTCGTCCACCTCCTCCGTTGACGTTAGTGGATCTTCCCGGTCGGAGTTCTTCTTGTCGCGAAAGCTTTCCACCGCATTAACGCCACACTGGTTGAGGTTCTTGAACGGTATCTCCGGTATCCAATCGGTCGTCGTTTCGTCCTCGTGGATTGTCGATTTGCTGGTGCGCTTTGTGATATGGTTGTTGTTGTTGTTACTACTTGTGTTGTTGTTGTTGTTGTTGTGGTGGGTGTGTGGAAGTGTTGCCACCTGCCCCGTCACATGGCTGGTCGCCGAAGCAGCCGAACACGTGGCCGTCGTACCGGTCGTGTTGGTACTGTTGGAAGTAATGCTGGGAGTTTTCGAATCCTTCCGGAAACGTGATTCACCGATCCGTGCCGATGTCTCCTTTTCGAACTGTACCGTACTCTGCCGATCGATCAGCCGCTTCCTGGGCCGTAACGGTTCGGTTCGCTTGATGAGAAACGTTTTAATGTTCATCATCTTCAGATGACTATCCCGGCTGCCTCCATTGCCCGGTTCGACCTCGTACGTGTCGTTTAGACACTTCAGTGTAGCCTCGGAAATGTGAACCCGGCCGGGCACACCGCCCGACTCCATATGGTTCGCAATGACTACATCGTTGGACCACACGTCAAAGTGCCACTTCTTTTCGCCCAACACGCCACACATCACCGAACCACTGTGGATTCCGATGCGCATGTCCAGATCCACCTGCAAAAAAAAGGGGGAGATCAATGAGAAGGATCTTTTGAAGAAGGTGACTTGAATTTCGACAGATCATGGTCCACTTACATTCGTCTGACACCGTACGTCTTTAATGGCCTTTATCATATGCAGCCCAGTTTCAACGCTACACACCGCATGATCGGGCCGACTCTTCCAGCTCTGACTGTCAAACATGGACACACAGTAGTAGCAGTCCCCCAGCAGCTTAATGCGCAAACAATGGTTATCCTGCAAATGTAAACGACCAACAAAGTTTAAAGGACCGTCCACCGTAAAGCCATCCGCGATACAAACTCACCTCAGCAATTTTATCAAACCGTGCAAACAAATCGTTCAATATCTTCACCAACTGCTGGGCGGACGTTTTGCTCGCGAGCTCCGTAAAGCCTTTAATGTCCGCAAACAGTATGCTCACGTTGTCCATGTGGTAGATGTAAAGCTTCTTAAACTGCGTATCGACCTGTGCCTGTTCCGGCGATTTGTACATCTCCTTCCGGATATCATTGTTGACAAACATTGGCAAAACTGTACGGCAAAAGGTAAGGGCGAAACATCAAACTGTACTACTGCTGGCGGAATAAAACTCCATTAAAAACTTGACTCGCTTAATTATTGTGACCTGATCGTTAGTGAGCAATTGTTCGCGCGACTTTTTTTCTTTGGGTTGGGTTGTTGCTTTTTTGTCGTTAAAATTTTATACACGATCCCTCCACGCTGCCAGTGAGGCTGTTACGTTGGGAGGCTATTACGTGAAAGTTTGTTCGTGAAAAATCAACCATTATTGTCAGTATGCTAGTCAGACAGTGCCGGAAGAGTATTTCGCTGCCCGGTCGGGGAATAATTATGCAAATCGGGCAAGCATCGTGGGCTAGTTAGTAAGTCAGCAAATGATTTTGGCATGCAGCGTACGAATGGCGTCTCATGGGTGCAAAGGAAAACAGGAGTGGTTTGCACAAAAATTAAAATAAGAACGTGCAGAGGTAAGGACGCTGCACACTGCGCTCGGTTAAATTGTTCCAGCAGATGGGTTTAATGTTCGTTTGTTTCCCTGGGTTTGTGCTTGAATCGATAAATAAAGGGTACAAATTTTGCCCTATTCCACATCACTAAATATCAATGGAAACACAACGAAACGAGAACGGAAATCGTGATCTCGGCAGAAGAGCGCTGAACTCATTCGGAACCGATGATATGCTTCAGACATGTAAGCATCACTTCAGAAACAAGTGACCCGAACGGGGACGACCAGTTGTAGCGATATGAAACAAAGAAATAACAGCAACTACAACAAACAGGTCCATACAGGCGTGTGCCCATTAATTAAATTACTATCGAAAACTCCTTCAACCAAAACCCCATCGAGGAAAGCTTCACTAATTTGATTTCCGATCACACAGCATCCATCTTCGGGCGCCGATGTTGAAGCTTACGGCCAGTTTTCGAAATGGAAGTAAAAACCAACCAACATAGGCACAAAAACACAAAAACAAAACCATAAAAACGAAGTCAAAAATGAAGCCGCCAGACATAAGCACCGGGCATCACTCTCGTTTCGATGGCTGATGATGGTATCCTTCAGATCGATTTATGTACGAAAATTGTTGTGTTTTTGCGGTGATTCATCGTGGCATCGTGGTTGTTTTTGGTTGCTGTACCCGTAACGAAGGTACATTTGCCAGCCCAAGTCGATGGCTTACACTTTGGCTTACCCATCGGCAGTTGTTGTTTTTTCTTCTCCAAGCTAGGGGCCACTTACTTGAGTCAAGCAGTCGCTGCGTACGCTGATATTCCTTCTCCGATTCGCGCTTATGCTCCATGGCCTTGTGCGTTTCGATGAAGGCTAACCGTTGGCCGCGGTCAGTCAAATATTTGGTGTACATGCCGGCAAAGTTGATGGCCAGGTAGAGCAACAGATTGGCAATCATCTGTCGAACGATGCAGCTCGGATCCTGAAAGAGTGGACACGCAAGGAACGAAGATGTAGGAGTTGTGTTTTACAGGACCGTTTGACTACTACTAGAGCTTTGCTGTACGTTCGCTTGACTGCATACGGGATGAAATATCTGAAGTTTTATTGTAGTTAAAACTAGAGAATCTATCAGTACGTCGCTAATGAACACAGTATTCCTTAATTGCCGTGTGACTTGAGAGATGTGCACAATGAGTAAGAGCGAGTGAGTGAGTTTAATCTGGAAAAGGAGTTTATAGTTTCAACTCAGACTAAAGATTTTTTATGACTCTCAATCTCTGCGCCGACTAGTGACTCACTCCTTCAGTCGGCGCAGCGAGTGAGAGTGACTTTGAAGCCAAAAGGAGTCACTACTCGGCGCAGAGAGTGAGTTGAAACGTAGAAAGTAATTAAAGAATTAGTTTAGAGTAATTTTTTTCATGAATCTTTAAAGAGTGAGTCAAAGATTCAAACCCTTATAACCACTCACTCACTCTGATTCAACTCTTCGAAAAGAGTGATTATTCTCATCTCTAGACCTAGACGAATAACAGGCATAAGCTAACCCTCTTGGGACACTCAACGTTTAAAGCAAGATTCGTATACGTTTTTATTTATTTATTTATTTTAAACTTTACTTTTGTGTTATTATATTTTTAATTTGATTGTAAATTTTGTTTAAAATATCCTTAAGATAAGCTATATGATGATCAGCTTATTTATACACCAGTAGCAAATTTGACGGTTTTCGACTCTATTTTGTATGACAGCACCCCTTCCACTCGTGATTTCCCCCTATTTCATACGTTTCTCCCTTCGATTGTTTTTGACTCTCGCCAGCGGTTTTCTTTCCTATTCTCTCATTCGGAAATGATGTGCTGTTCTTTTCTCGCAAGGAGACATTTTTAGAAACGTGAGAGTGATAACTCGGTTGCTTCGTTCAAATTTCTATACCGTTCCCACTTGCACTCATACATTTGGTAGAAGAGCATGCTCTGGAGAATAAACCATACCGCCGTGAGAGATAAATTTATATAAAAAAGCACCACTTGTGCTTAAATCAAAACCGATTTCTAGTGCACGTCTTTACTACGGCTTTCAAAGAGCAATCGGTACGACGACAGAACAACCATACAACTGACAGTACAATTCCTACTTCAAATCTCAAATAGCTACTTTACAAATTACCATAGTAGAAAAAAGTTTCAGCGCGTACGAAAATCGTAGCAGGCTGTGAGAGAGCAAGACACGAACAAAAATAGAAATATATTCTTCGCACTCTCGTTATCTCTCTCGACTCTCTCGAGTCTGATAACTGATTCTCGACCTAAATTTCGACTCAAGCTCAAGGGAGCTGTTAAAAATTTCGGCGGCCGAAATTGAGTCGAAATTTGAGTCGAAATTTTGATATTTCGTGATTTTGTGCCACTGGTGTACCTTCTTTTTCTTCTGTACAACTGCTATGACGAGTAAACTCGGTTTGCCATATCTGATTTCTTGGCAATTATTTCACAGGATAATCCTGCGTACGAAGATACAGCCTGGACAGGATTCGATACCCGTAGCTTATACTACAGTTGGAAAATTGGTTTCTGCTATTGAGAATGACTTGGATGAGATTTGATATCAGTCCTGTCGTGCCATAGAGTTCATTAGGATTCGTAATTCTGCGCTACTTTTGCGTAAGTTGTTAAAAATTAGAATCACGTATTGCAAGTAAACTATTATATACTTATAAACTTAAAGCTCAGTTTATGATATAATTTTTATATTTCCTAAAAACCGTACTTGCTAGTTACTTTATAGCTGCGTACTATTGTCGCATAACAAGTTTACAAAGTTTTCATTCAATTGAGTGCAACTAAAATGCAATTACTGTTGGGTCGTCACTATCCCGAAAACTGCCCCTACTAAAAGGTGTTCATTTTGATGAAATTAAACTAGATAGGAATGTAATTTTCGGTACTCCACACGCTCTGTATCCGTGCGAGTGTATCATGTTCCGCAAGCAAAACCCCTAACAACCATAGCTTACATATACCTATACAACCGGCGGCACTTACCTTGTCGTGCAGAAATTTGTTCAGCGACGTCACTACCAAATGGCAAATGGCGGTCATCGAGCCGGCAATCATGCACCATTTGAGCGGCAACGGTAGCATCGCGTACGGCACGAAGATAATGAACAGCACGTACCAGATCAAATATTCGCGCTCGGCAAAGCCCAACCCTTCGCCGAGAAATCCCTGCAGATTCAGCAGCAGCCAGGTGCAGACGGCCGCCCAGTGCAGATAGTTGTTGGCGAACAGGCGCCAGCTCCCCAGCACGCAGATCAGAAAGTTCGAGATGATACAGCACACGGACCAGGTCACCTCGTGCGGCTTGATTGTCTGTTGAAAAAAGGGAAGTCAGCAAAACCACACAAAAAAAGGACAGGACCAACCAGCCAACCAGCCAGCCAGCCAGCCAGTCGGCCAGTCCAGTCAGTCGGTATCGGTGGTGTTATCGTTATTTATTGAATCACTGATAACACGATAAAGCCAGTGCCTACCATGCCACTGTTGAAGCCGATCCAGACCGAGGCCAGCACCACCTTCAGCACCAGGTCGACCACGTTCACCAGGATCAGGGACTTTTGGCGCTGCCGGTGCGAATAGGTCAGATAGGATCGCTCGAGGGACGGTGCGCGGAACGAGTTCGTCATGGACGGGCACAGGATGCCCTTAACCACGTTGCCCCGCTTGAACGCCGAGTAGGTGTTGTTGGTGTGCGGTGGAATGTGGGTGGTACTGCCGGGATTTGTGGCGGCCGACCCGGCCAGTTCTCCTCCGCCCGGTGGCGGTGGCGGTAATGGATCACCACCCTTGCCCTCCTGGTAGTCGGAGCCGCACTGCTGGATGGTGAAGGACGGTGACATTACCCCGTTTGATTGTGGTTTTTCATCTTTTTCAGCTGTTAGTTTGGGAGGGTTGGGTGCAATATATTAAACATTACTGGTTAATTTGATTGGACAGTATCGATTAGCGGTACGTTTTATTATGTGACGTGAAACGTGAATTGATTAAAAAAAAACGTTGGAGAATGTAGCGGGCAATATGTTTGTACGATATCCACAAGCTCAAGTTCATAGTAGTCGAACATGCAATGTAAACAATTCTATTCCAAGCTACTTTGATTTAATCCTACTGCAAAAACATGTGTTAAACATGTCGAGATATTGAAGAAATATTGCTTTAACGACAAGTTTTTAGGATACTCTTGACTTATTTTAAAGAAATTTATATCCATATAAATATTCGCCTCTATACATGTCTCAATATGACAGTAAATATCTCCTACATCCACGAAAACCTTCGATTGCTACAAAACCCCCCAAAAAAAAGCTCCCATCTCATCGGTTTTTATATCGGCCTTCCCAACAAGCGAAGTAATTTGTCTTCGGGACAAGCTTTTCCTGCCCATTCGTATACCGTGCATCGCCAGCACGCTCTGTTGCCGCCCTAATAGTCGCTGTGTCATCGGCACCATTTGTGTGCGTTCTGCTAGCGCCAAAACGAACCGAGGCCGAGGCCTATGAGGCGTGAAAATGTCTGTCCCCGTGCTAATACTATTCATGAACGCAGGGCATCCTGTCGCTTGTCTAGCGTTCGTGTTCCCATTTGCCGAGAAGGCAAAGGCATCCGCCGGCTATTTTTAGCACTTCTTTGGTCACTGACGTGAGTGATAGTGATGCGAAATGGGGAAGAACCAGAACCCCAGTGGTGAGAGAATACACTCACACACACAAAAAAAACGGTGGGATAAAGAACATCAATACGTTTCTTCTTGCAGGCCACCTGGGGCACCTCTTTTGAGGCCCCGTTCGGGCTGGTAGTGGAGTTGGTTACACATGGCTGCGGGAGAACAAATTATCGATTATTCAATTTGGCCGGTAGGTTGGCCACTTCGCGACCGATTGGTTGGTATAGGATGTATACAGCGAGGTGGAGGTGGTTGACTTTCCTCCTCTCACTACCAGCGAGCATGGGATTCTTCGCCAAAGGGACGAATTTTATTAATAGGCTATTCCGTTGGGCAATATATTGTGTTTTTTTTGCTGTTGTTGGCTGGATGTGGATGTTATGGACACAAAGACGTGCGTGCTCAGGAGCTTACCGAAGCGAAAATGATCCTATCTAGTCCTACAGCTTAACAGAGAGCTTGGGTGTATGTGAGTGTGTGTTGGTTGGTTGGTATAGAATCTGCATCCCTACTGTGGCGAGACGGGAGAACTGAGCTGGTAATGTGGACACTATCGTACAGCGTGAGTAGCTTTTGTACTGGGTGATAGAGGTGATGTGTCCTTAATAGGGGATTCTCATACGGAAGTATAGGATCAAGTAGCGATTTTATAGTTTAGCAATCTTCCTGACGAGCTTAATACTAAAATACTCACTTCTTTCCATATTACCACTAGAGTCCTCGGTGCGGCTTGGGTCAATCTTGGGCAGGTCTCCGTTAATTTCTGGTTCACACCCAGCAAGCGAAAGCGATCTCAATCGATCGCTTCTTTCGGTGGCAGTGGTGGACAATGCTCGAACCGTCGTTGGAGGTGGTCGTCTGTCGTCGGTGTCTTCGCCGTCCGGAGCATGGGCACCATCGCCCGGAACACGCGGTATTTTAGCAATGTCACAAATCGCGCTACCATTCTCAACCCGTTCCTGCTCAAGATCAATCGTTGCGGCCGGATTAACAATACCACCGTGGTGGCCCTCCTGGTCCAACACACCGGCCGCAATGTTACGGGCAGCATCCGGCGATACGAGCAGCTCCATCGTGCACCACAATTAAAAGCGTTTCTGCCCGTTGAAGCACGTTATTCTAGCAACTGTTTCAATGAAAACAACAATAAAGCGTATAAGTACGGGGAGGGGGAACTTACTTAAAAAAGAGAAAAAGAACACGATATAAAGAAACATTCTGATGATTCGAATTTCTGGAGAAACGTGATATTCTCAACGCTGTTTTGCTGCAAACGTGAAGATGTTCTTGAACCGCGAAACCCCTACAGACGAATGCATCGTGAAACCCTCAGACGGGCGAATGGTTTCACAATGGTCCCACCGAAAATCGATACACATCAATAGAGAGGATGACAGCGTAGAACTGTGCTCCTGCTGCTATAATGACGCTGAAATTTGAATCAGTTGTGTTGAGGTTCAATGATAAATGTTTGACGTCGTTGAAAGGTTGTGTGTTTTTAATGATGGACTTTGAATCATTTTGATTAAGGAAACGAAATCATATACTGTGTTGCTATAAAATGAAGCTTCTGATTTTATAGTGATTTAATGAATAGTAAACCAAGCCGTACTATGGTTCATAAATTGTTTGGTTGAAAATTATATTTCAGAATTTTTAAACCACTTCACACAATTCACCCCATTTTCCTCTTGTTTTGATTATCCTGTGGTCGTTGTGTTCTGCGGTTAGTTCCCTGTGTGTTGTCGCTTCCAGTATTCTCAATTTCTAATTATTCTTTCAACGTTATTTATACGTTTCTTCCTTGACATTTCCGCCTACGTGCAGGACCGGCACTTGCTATACCACTGCCGACAGGTGAGTGAAGGATTTAATCCACTTCCTTCGTCCCCTTTACCTCGCAGGACGCAGGACGATTGAGCAAATTACACGATGTTACAGTACGCGCTGTGAGTAGCAACTTTCGTTCGCCGATTCGTTTATTTGCTACACACACTCGGTGGCCATATTCTAGCCCTTGCACGTACTACAGGCACGCGAACCTGTGGCTGTTGATTCGACTATGCGAAACACACCTCACACAGTTGCCATTAGCTTTTGTTACAGTGTCCCGAAGCCCGTAACTTAAAGCAGCAAACTCCGGCTGTACTCCGGAGAGTATATGTACGTCAATCGGCTTATGGAGAGCGAAACAGCAAAAAACAAAAAAAACCCGCCACATAATAACAGCCATCAACAAGCCATTCTTTCGTTGGTTCTAGCAAACTCGTTTAAAATTGTATTGACACAGCAGGAGAACCATATTTACCGACCGATATACCGGATTCTTGGTTCACCAAAATTGAAGATCGTTGAACGGGAAGCGCCGGCAACCATAATGCTACACCGAACGAAGCCGTTTCCGTTGACGGATTTTTGATTTTCCGTGCAATTTTCGTTTCAAAACGCTAACAGGCTTGCCTAAGGATGCGTTTCCGTATGTCAACTTGTGCACGATTGGACTGCAGCTGAGCTTTCGTGGTTGAAACCAACAAAAAAGTGTATTGAATGATATTTTTTAAAAGATATTCTATGTTCCCAAACGAAAAGGGAATCATTTTCATCTCCTTGCTGGCAGAAGAATCGTCCCATCACTTCACAAATAGCACCATAAATCCTAACCATCAAAGGACAGTAAATGGATACTTGTTTTCCCTTGTTTTTTTTGCTCCCAAGCACCCTCTCAATCAACCGCTTTCATTCCATTTGTGATAAACATTTCTTTTTCAACAAAACATAAACCCAAACACAACAAACAAAAAATACGGGGAATCTTTTCAAATCTGGCCAGCCCGGTCGTCGTTCGCTGCTTTCGCTGCCCGAAAGAACGACACAACCAAACATCGTTGTGGCGTGAACTAGATGTTCCGTGCAGGACGGGAGGATGCAATGGCCCGTAAAGTCTGTGATCGAATAAATAGCTCTGCGAAACGGTTGCCCGGCTGCCGGAATCAAATCGCGCGAAAGTCCTAAAACACCAAAATAAATATAAAACCACACCGAAAAGTGGAACGCATGAGCTCGGGGTTTTTCTTTCCCAGGGATCGGAGCTTTCCCCACTGTGGTTGCGTTGCGTATTCTTGTTCTGTGGTGTTTCAACTCATTCATTTTCACTTTCACTGTGACCCGAGCGAACCTTTTGTTGCGCCCCTAAACGACACGGTTTTTATTTGGCGCGGTCATCAATTTTCCAGTCAATCCATGGGTGCGACATTTGCATAAAGATCTTCCCAGCATCTCCAGCTTTTCTCAATAGCTGGGGGGGGGGGGGGGGAGTTTTGTGGCTCGATATCCAATGATGGTCGCACATATAATGTATTAGTTTTATCCCTGCTGGTACACACCGTTTGTTCCGGGCCGTGTCAGCACAAGAACCGCTCATACTCGCCTCAAACAGCACAGGTATGGCCGATGTAAAGTGTTTGCTCGTTGTGCTCCATCAATGATGAGAGCTTTCGTTAGTGCACTAAATCCGTATAATAAATGAGCATTTTATTGATTACATTCCCGCACGGACCATCTCTCATTGTTTCCGACTGTTTCGTTCTGTGGACCATTGTATCTTGTGTTCTGTTTTGTTTTTATGTTTATTTTTCAACCCGTTCAGTACGCAGATCGGCCACAGGAGACCCATTTTTTATCATCTGCCAGCGACGCAGTATGTTCGCGCCAGCGAAAACTTTTCTGGCAAAGCTGCATTGACGTGGTTTTCTGTGTCTGTTTTCGCTCCACACAGCGGGGTCATGGGTCTAAACATACTGTGTGAAACTGTGTTGCCGATCTTATGATCCTCTCCCCCCGAAACTATAAGCCTACCCAACAATGGCTACAGCCAGCAATGGTACGCAAGCCAGCAGTAATAAAGTGTCCATAAAATGGGATGAAAAATGCGATACCAAGAATCACGCACATGTCACAGTGCGGACTGTAGACATGGTGCAAAAAAAGGCACGAACCAACATTAGACGAACTCCCGGTTGATCCTTTTGGAACGGTTCCATGAGGCTAGAAATGGTCATCATTCGCTGGCACACTAATCCAATTCGGGTTCCGCACTATAATGGTTTGGCTAACGTTTCCACACACTAGCTAAGAGGATGTGGCCCGAGTTAAATCGTACCAAAATCCATGGATGTGATGCTGCTTTACTGCACAGCTAGATATATGGGCTTTTATTTGCGTTATACATGTTGAGCAGGGTAGTGTAATGATTTTAATGATGGTACAAGTGTACTCAGTGCGAGCGATAAATTGGTCGCGTGATGTGGTAATGAGTGCTAGTGTCTGTTGGCATTAGTACAAGGTTACGCGGGAAAATAAGCTGTAAATTTATGAGAAATATATGTTTTGTTTTTAGTTTTTAAGCTATCATTACTGAGGTATGGGATAGCGAACCTATGCCTTGTGATTGGAATCTCGGCATCATCTACCCCATATACAAGAAGGGAGATAGGCTAGAGTGCAGCAACTACAGGGATATTACGGTGTTGATTACCGCCTACAAGATTCTCTCCCTAGTTATACAAGACAGAGTTGTCCCATTCGTTGAAGAGATAGTTGGAAACTATCAAAGAGGATTCCGAAACGGAAAATCAACCACTGACCAGATATTCACCATGCGGCAAATCTTGGAGAAGATGGCGGAGCAGCAGCTACACTCCTACCATCTCTTCATTGATTTTAAAGCCGCATACGATAGCATAGCCAGGGTAAAACTATACGACGCAATGAGCTCATTTGGAATCCCGGCCAAGCTTACCAGGCTTGTACGTATGACAATGACCAACATCACATGCCAGGTGAAGGTGGATGGAAAACTCTCAGGGCCCTTTGCTACCACCAAGGGTCTGCGCCAGGGAGACGGGCTTGCTTGCCTCCTATTCAATCTGGCGCTAGAGAGGGCCATCCGAGACTCGGAGGTGGAAACTTCGGGGACCATCTTCTATAAGTCACTCCAGATCCTGGCATACGCTGATGACATAGACATCATTGGTTTGAGGCTCTCCTATGTAGCAGAAGCTTACCAAAGGATCGAGCATGCGGCACTGAACCTCGGGTTGGAGATCAACGAGGCAAAAACCAAAATGATGGTGGCACCACCAGCGGCCCAGCTAACAAACACTGATTTACGCAGGGGTGATGTATAGATAGGTGTTCGCACCTTTGAAGTCGTCCAAAACTTCACCTATCTGGGGTCAAAAGTCAGCACCGATAACAACATAGAAGTTGAATTGCGCGCAAGGGTGCTGGCTGCCAGCCGGTCATATTACAGCCTGAGGAAACTTCTAAACTCAAAATACCTGTCGCGACGGACGAAGCTGGAACTGTACAAAACCTTTATAGTCCCAGTACTCACATACGCCTCTGAGACATGGACTTTGTCCAAAACTGACGAAACCCTCTTAGCCGCGTTCGAGAGGAAGATGCTCAGAAGGATTTTTGGCCCCATATGTGTGGAAGGACAATGGAGGAGCCGCTACAACGACGGGCTCTACGAACGGTACGGTGATCTCACCATCGTGCAGCGTATTAGGCTGGTAATGTCATGAGAATGGCACCGGACGACCCAGCCCGTAAAGTTCTTTTAGGCCGTCCACATGGACAGATGAGGCATGGTAGGCCCAATCTGAGATGGAGTGATGGCGTTGATGAGTTCGCCAGAACGGCCGGTATATTGGATTGGCAGACGACGGCGCTCGACCGTCAGCGAAGCGGTTGTAGCGCCTGATAAGTAAGTAAGTAAGGAAGTAAGTAGTATGAAACCACTAAAAAATAATATGATGAATACCGATATTTTGAGAAAACATAAAAACAATACTTGAGAATCCAAAAACAGAAAATGATATGAGAGCATAAAAAGCTTCTGGACCCCGTTAAAACCTCTCTTTCAGTATACATTTCCATTGGGCTCATCAGATGCAATGTAGTTCTTGTTATATGCAGAAAAATGTTGCAATCCACCAAAAGATGAGTAGTGTAACTTGTGAGATAAAGTAGGACACAACCTTTTCCATAGCTCGGAGGTAACGAAAGACAAAAACTAGCTTCCGGCTGGCTTTGGCAATACAATTGTTATAGTTAAAGCTCTTGTCTACCAAACGGTAAGCACAATAATGCGATATTACATTTTAACGAGCATTCTCTCTAACGAAAGTCCATTTATTCCATAATCTATGCTAGGCTAAGAACTTTTCCAAGCTACTAAAATTAAATAAAGCTTTATTACGTTCATAACACTGTAATTAAAAGATTTTCCTGCATTATTTTTTTTGTCTTAAATCAATCATCAATAAATCCTATAGCCGGAAAACATGAAACTTAATTAAATCTTTGCCTTTATCCACTAATTCTACCCAAGAAACAGCTTGCACAGCGGTCTCATTAAGGCGCGAAGAAAAACACGTGTTATAATTTCCATTCCGTTTGCTTTGCACCGCAGCGATAATTACAAAGAAGCGAGAGGCGAAAAAGCTTTTCCTATCCTTTTAAGGGAAGTTTTTTTAACACCTTTTCCTGCATTTGTGTCATGAATTCTTGTTGCTCATGCTGAAAAAAACTGTATTAAAAAAAGTATTTTTTTTATTTTCCTCAACTTGATGTCAACTTGAACTTGAAGAATCTCTCGTGCACGTGTATCGATTTACGCAAATCATTATTGAAAAGGGTATGGCCGACAAACTACACACATCGGCCACAGGATAATGGTAGATTGTCGTATCGTATCCAATCGAATGAAGCCTGCTTAGACAGCATATTGCAGTCTATAGATAGTGCTGCAATTTGCAAGTGTGTGTGTGGTTTTGTGGCCGTGATCATGCCAGCAATCAAGTGCCTGTAAGCAGGCTGTAATGATTGGATAATCATTATTTAATGCAATAATGGTTGGATTCAGTTGAACTGCCCGTCTGTTTCTGTACTCCCCGTACATACAATTGCACCATTGTGCATTATAGTTTTCAACAATTCCAATTTTTCGCTCGATGAAGCATAAATTTTACAGGCACATTGTTTGCTAGCCGCGACTGTTGAGCCGGGCCAGCCGGGCCGGGCCAGTGGTCGTTAGGAGTGTCATAATAAATTAGCAATTAGCAAACGCACGTCGCCCAAGTGCGGTACATTCAAAGTCAGCCTCAAATATGTTTTCGGTTAACATGAATTCAATAAACTATTACTGCGGAACGTGTAACGTCGAGCTTTCGTTTTCGCTTAAAACATAAAGTACCCATTAAGAGCAGACTTTAATAGCGATAATGAAATTGTAGTTGTCACTGGGACCTGAGAGCTGCACCTTCCCCGTTAAACTGTGATACTAAAGGGAGTAATTTTTCCGCTTATTCTGTTTGCTTGTTAAGTTTGTAGCCCGAATAGCCCGCTGCACCTTGGCCGTTTATGGTGGTCGTAAAAATCTACCGGCCGTTTTCTCGATTTCAGCCGATAACGACACGCGTCTCGTGACCCTCGAGCGCAACTATGTGGCGTACCGAACCTCGGCTCGCCGCACCGGACCAACACCTGAACGCCCATGACGACAGCACAGGATCAACAGCATTGCTGACGGGTTGAAGGTGAACTGCGTCAACAGAACTAATGAACGAGCCAGAAGAATGAACACCGGAAACTCGTGAGCTTCCCCTGCGCCGGTGTCCTGTGCCCGGAGTCGGCGATCATAAAATTTAATTAGAGTAAAATGGCTGTCAGTAGCGTCTGATGACATCAGTCTGCGCCCGTAGCTGCAGGCATAATTATTGACCGCATTCCCTTGCGGTAACCTGGATGCTCACGGGCGCCTATCATGTTTCCTGCTTTTCTACACATCCTTTGAGGTAATTTATCACACTCAAGCGAACAGCGTTGCCCTGCCGGCGTGAACCACGATGTCCACGTTGCAGCGGTGCCAGAGCATGTGAAGATTAAGCGTGTTTTGCGTCGCTGCTGTTACCTCTGTGGTTCATATTTAGTGTTATAGTTATTGGGATTTATCTGACGCTCCGGTGGCCGATTTGTAAGCTGCATACAATGTTAATTACATGCTACAAATGTGGAACATGATACAGGACAAAGATCTTCCCCTAGTTGTCCTCTTTCTTCCTAGTGAAATGCGCTAATCGATCTTCAACGTCCAGGATGCTTCAGTTTTCCCAACACAAAGATGGCAAGCCTTAAAACAGTTTTGAATCAAAATGAATTTCCGGCTTACGAACTAATCAAACCTAGATAAGATTGTTGCCCGAACGTCGAAAGGAAAAACATTGTGCTACACTATCACCGATCGATTAGATAAACAACATCGAACCATCAATTAGTCAGAGAGTGGCCAAGCAAAAAAAAAATGGTGGACAGGAACACGCCTGCAGGTTGTGGTTGTGACTGTACCATTTAGTATGAATATTGCATGGTTTGCGTTTCGCTTTGTTGTGCAAAATTGTGCAAGCATTTCAATCAAATCCTCAATTTGAATCCTTTAAAGGAAGCATCCTTTAACCTCCTCTTACCAGGTTAGACGACACCATTTTTACCCGCTACCGTTGAAATATGCCACAGCGAACGAATCAAAAAAAAAAGGTTGGCCTATCGGAAAATAGATCGATACCGCGGCCGAGATAGGCGGGCTCAGTCAGGGTCGATAAGCTTGGCAGGATGTAGCAAATTAGCGGAAGGTTTACCAGGCTAGCAAGGGCAGCAACAGTGAGAAGAGGGGGGGGGGAGAAAAAAAGAAGCAAAACCAACATAGATAACGCCGGAAAGCCACCAGAGAACGTGAATCTCCTCCGTCAGGGAATTGCGTGAAAAAAAAAAACAAGCAGCCAGCAGCAGATAAGGTGTACATGGATGGACGCAAGTTTTTCCGCCCGCTGCCCGTTGCGCTTTCGCTCCAGCACACACACACACACACGTCCCACGGCACAAAGGTAACGACAGAGGGCCCTCATCACTCGCCACACACAACAGTAAGTGGAAAAAATCGGTCGGGGCCTCGCGGTGCATCGATCGACGCCCGTCAGCAGCGGTGTGTCAGGCAGCGACCGGCGTTAGATAAATTATTTTCAACAAGATAAGGCAAACGATAAATCCTCCTTTCACGCCAATCGATTCCTCGTTTGCCTCGTTCACTTAAGTCGAGATCGTGCCCGCCGCAGCGAAATCCTGCTGCATTCGCCGTGAATTTTGTTGTTAATCGGGGGTTTTGGAATTTGCCGAGAATCAAAATTGGTGATTCATTTTCCAACGAGCGTGTGCTGAAACACGGTGATTGTTTATAAATTTAATTTTGGTGTTTCGTATAGAGAAGGTAATAGTGGGTGGTTTTCCACAATGACAACGTATTTTCCATAAATGCGATGATTTAGTTTCGTAAAAGTTCATGTTCAAGAAACATGAGTTAAATAATTACGTCCATGAACGATGCTCGCAGTGTCACATCACTATGACACAAATTATGATTATGATTCCGCTTTATTTGAGTGATTAACAATATACGATCACTTCATTTTCAAAATGCGAACACTAAGAAGTCTAAAATGTTGGAGAAACTTGAAATGTTCAATGTGAAATCGAGAATTTACAAAACACCTGGCGTCTCCATTATTGCTTAAGTCTCCTTGAAGCAAGTAATGAATTTTTTTCCTAACAAATAAGGCTAGCTATAAGCATGAAAACTATATTATTAAATATCTAGAATACTACTTTTCCTAGCAAATTTACGTATTTCTAATTTAAATATCTCTTTATCCCGCTCACAACACATCACTCTTTTTGATGAAGCATACTGTGAAAGGCATTATTCTGTCACCTGTGCTTCCTTTGAAATTTTTTCACACATTTGTGAGTGTAACGAACTATAGCTTTTCACGATTTTGTGTCACGCATCAAGAAGTGCATAACCACGCCTAGCTGCATTCATACATCCCACCGTACGTCAACAGCATTCGAATACATATCAATCAAACTATTGCACATCGAACGTATGCAGCTTAATAGTTAGAAGTGCTAGGGAAACTGTATTCTACGGGTAGTTTAGTAGGTTTTTAAACATTTAAATGTAAGCTATAGATGCGAAAACCCATAGAAAGACGAAAGCAGTTCGGAGACACCGGGATTCCCAGGATAGTCGCCTATAAAAGGAGCGACTTTTGGGTAGAAAGTAGAGCAGTCAGCAAAAAACATCATAGAGAGCAACAGCCAACATCGCGAGACAACTACCAACAGGAAGCAGCTCATCCACATCACGATCAGATCATCCACAAAAAACCTGGCCCTTTTTCAAGGCTTCTCTTGATATTGCTAAGCCTACCTTTGGTTTGACCTGAGCGTGCCGACGAAGAGCAGTAAAGAAGGAGAGGGAGAAACGGAGAGAGAATCTGACTTCTACATTCGTCACCTGCATCCTGCCAGTAGCAGCTTGTCTGTGTACGTATGTAAAAGTAAAACTGTAAAGGAAACTGTGAATAAATCCGGACATTTTGAAAAAAAAAGAATCTAAATTATGATTTGAAATATTTGTTTTTAAGTTCCGGATATAATTGCTTACCTAAGTAGCATTAATAATTCACAGACATGCACTGTGCGCTCTGTTAATGAAGTGCAATCAATCTCAACGGTCAAAACATCATTTCTAATGCAAGAGGTGACTAGTTGTTTGCCTTACACTACTGAATTCGTTACTGCCACTGGTAATTGTAATGGTGTTTTGTAAGGACCAACGCACATGATTCAATTTGTCAGCGAAAAAATAGAAACAAATATAATTTCCACCTTTCAACAGCTCCCTGAAGGAGCCTGAAAATCTCCAGCCTGTCTTGTATTGCTTTTTCGCTATCATCATGTCCAACATGGAATGATAAAATGTTTATCCACTCATCGACAATATTCTTGTGTCACTGTTCTTGCTTTCGTTTACTCAATCCACATCCGATAGCTCTGTGCAAACCATATCAAAGCTATCGGCACAGGTTCGGGCACGGTAAGAAACTTACCAAAAACTGTATTAAATTATACTTCATCTGTATGCATTGCTCGTTCGAAAACGTTTCATAGTCGAAAAGTCGTTCCCGGTTTCAGGAATGTCATTTGTTATCGGTCGCGTCACTAGTTCGTCGAATTTGTCTCTTATGCAGTGAAACAACGATCCACACACACACAAAAAAAATCCTGTCAATACTGTGAATGTTGGAAAGTGAAAAGAAATTATTTTACTTTTGTCACAGGCCAAGGCGTGTGCCGTATTTGTGTGCGAGCGTTTGTGTGCTCTCTTGTATCTCGGATGCTGGCTGGATTGTTACATCATCACGTTTTACGAGCAGTTAGTGTGCGAGGCGAAACAATCTATGGCGTGCGGAGAATACATATATTCAATACAGAGGAAAACGTCGGCAGATGACTGAATCCGTCGATCACGTCCAAACATTTTCTACTGTCTGCCGTCTAGACACGGCCACGCTAGCTTTCTTTCACTTTCTTCACATGGCCAATAGCAAATTGGTGCCAGTCGCGTGCCGTGGGGATGTGTGTGCCGGTAGAAGAGCAACGTAATATGGTTTCCTTACTTTTGATGTTGTGTTGAATAGAAATGTGTACAGAAAAATGTCTTGCAAATTGAAAAGACACAACTAAATGGTCGAACGGTATGAAATAGGATATTAGCTTGAGGGAGATTAAAACTTTGAGCAATTATTATTTTACTGAAATGCAAAATGGACTACTCAGGAAGTTTTCGTTTCAGATGTTCACTGTTTAATATAGGCAGTCTGGCAACCATACAGGGTGTTCAAGGTAAATTTGACAGTTACGATAATGTTTATAATTCTCGATTGCCTTGACAAGCAATATGTCAATCAAAAGCTGACATTGTATACTAACTGATGAATAAATTTTAAGTACAGCAAATATGTTTAACCCAACTGAAATGTGGAAACGAATAACGTACATCATGATGATCCACGCCGGAAAGCAGAACCGGGACTGTTAAAATCATCCAGAGCGAGACGGAAGTAAGTAATGGCAATTATGAAGAAGTAGCAAGAAGAAGAGAACATTCTCGACGACAAGATTGCGTTCGCACCGATGCTTTCTTGACCGAACTGCAGGCCCGAGTGCTGCAAGATCGAAATTCGTGTGGGGAGTTGACTAGAATGGCCAATGGCAGGCCGTAAGTGTTTTAGCAGGATACCACACCTTGCTATACGGCTGCTAAAACTATAAACGGTTGGTTGACAATTTTGATGACTTCACTGAGCTAAATGTGTGGCCTCCTAGCTCGCTGGATCTTAGTCCTTTGGATAATTTTGTTTGGGGCGAAGTTGAACGTGACACAAATCAATCGTCCAGCAAACACCATGGCGGAACTAGTGGAGAAAATTGAGTCCGTTTTGGTGGTCCTTCTAAGAGACACGGTTTCCAGGACTTCCACCAGGTTAAGGCACCGGATCAAGACAATTTAAATAAATAGCTTGTTAGGCTACTCTTTTAACAAATAGAAACTGTCCTAAATGATCAATTATTCCCAAAAAAAGAAATATTTTCTGTTTCCGTAGATAACTGTCAAATTTACCTTAAACACCCTGTATAGGAGTACAATTACAATGTGCATTTTCTGTTTTCAGTGCGGGGTTTTCATTGCGAATCATTTTGCTAGAGCTTCCGGTTGTGTATAGTGTTTCCTTCGGGGCACGATACCCAACAATAAACATTAACTTCTCACGTTCTCTCTCTCTCTCTCGCACTCCCTTCATGGCCACTCAACGAGCACAGTTCAGCAAGATTAAGCCTTCAATGCAACACGAGATCAACACATCTTGGCCGGCATCTGCTCAACCCAACCACACACCCACACGCTCGACGCCATCCGTTGTCTTATCTACAGCGTCGGTGGTCTGTCGGTCGGCCGTGTAGTAATTTATGAAGCGAAGGATCAAATAGAATTATGGCTACGCGTGTATCACACGCAAACCCCAAGCTGGGATTGGGAACCCATTCACCCGACACCTTTTATGTCTTACTTGCCTGCACCAACTTGCGCTCTTCGGTTTCGTTAAAGTGCACAAGGGCAGTGCTGAAACTTTCGTGTGAAATTGTGTTATAGTTGTTTGCCAACAGCACATGCTAACCAAGTCAGAGGGACCTGTAAATAACATTAGGTACTTAATAAGTAAACAAATTAGTGTGCGGTACAGAATGCACAGACCGATAGACACCTTCAAATAAAGCTCTCTTTTGAGAAATTGCACCAGCAAGCGTGTTTTGTTTGCTCATTAGAACCATTGGTGGCATTGACATTGGTATTTGTTTGTTCCGTACTTCTTATTAAGCTGAGCGTTTGTTGAACTGTTGTACGCATGGAAAGCACTCGGTTCAACTAAGCTTGAAATATGAAACCTCCACTTTATAGCAAATTATAGCAACTTCTTAATCCCGTAAGCTATGTTTACTTATTTCATTGGCCACCAAAAAAAAGACTTACTTCTCCAGGGACATCCTGTCACAACAAAAAAGGACCAATACCATCCCTTACAACCCTAGGATGAGCTAGCGGAAAGTTAGCGTGCCGGGTGATTTATTATCTTCCTGTGGCAAGAACCTTATCCTACAGACAATGAAGTGGACCGGACCGTTCACGTCATCCTCACGCTGGTTGCAATATCCATGTACGCAAGAATTTATTTCTAGTCATGCAATAACGTCTTGTGTTGTTTTGTTGATGTACTTAAATTTTATACTCCAACCATCCTCTTTATTTATTTATCTATTTTGCAAACTTCCTGCAACAACATCATCCAGTAAATCGTACTCGGAAATTGGCAACCGTCAACACATCTTGGCCGGCATCTGCTCAACCCAACCACACACCCACACGCTCGACGCCATCCGTTGTCTTATCTACAGCGTCGGTGGTCTGTCGGTCGGCCGTGTAGTAATTTATGAAGCGAAGGATCAAATAGAATTATGGCTACGCGTGTATCACACGCAAACCCCAAGCTGGGATTGGGAACCCATTCACCCGACACCTTTTATGTCTTACTTGCCTGCACCAACTTGCGCTCTTCGGTTTCGTTAAAGTGCACAAGGGCAGTGCTGAAACTTTCGTGTGAAATTGTGTTATAGTTGTTTGCCAACAGCACATGCTAACCAAGTCAGAGGGACCTGTAAATAACATTAGGTACTTAATAAGTAAACAAATTAGTGTGCGGTACAGAATGCACAGACCGATAGACACCTTCAAATAAAGCTCTCTTTTGAGAAATTGCACCAGCAAGCGTGTTTTGTTTGCTCATTAGAACCATTGGTGGCATTGACATTGGTATTTGTTTGTTCCGTACTTCTTATTAAGCTGAGCGTTTGTTGAACTGTTGTACGCATGGAAAGCACTCGGTTCAACTAAGCTTGAAATATGAAACCTCCACTTTATAGCAAATTATAGCAACTTCTTAATCCCGTAAGCTATGTTTACTTATTTCATTGGCCACCAAAAAAAAGACTTACTTCTCCAGGGACATCCTGTCACAACAAAAAAGGACCAATACCATCCCTTACAACCCTAGGATGAGCTAGCGGAAAGTTAGCGTGCCGGGTGATTTATTATCTTCCTGTGGCAAGAACCTTATCCTACAGACAATGAAGTGGACCGGACCATTCACGTCATCCTCACGCTGGTTGCAATAACCATGTACGCAAGAATTTATTTCTAGTCATGCAATAACGTCTTGTGTTGTTTTGTTGATGTACTTAAATTTTATACTCCAACCATCCTCTTTATTTATTTATCTATTTTGCAAACTTCCTGCAACAACATCATCCAGTAAATCGTACTCGGAAATTGGCAACCGATCAAAAAACCTCTTTTCTGCTTTCCGCTTTAATTTCTTTTAATTTTATAGCTTGCTATAAACCAGTCAACTTGTTGTTTGACGCAATGGTAGTGAATTCTTCACCGTATGCAACTGTTACCGATGCAGGAAATAGTTTGTTGGCACCTCGATCAATGGTGTGTTTTTGTGGATCGTGAATCTTAACCCGAGCAGGAGAAAATGGTGTGCAAAATGTTCGGTCCTTTAAGTGGATCAGGTAGGACCAAAACCGGTTCAAAAGCACCTGCAATAAATCAAAATGGCCAGGGAGGAGAAGAAAAAAAAAAAAACGGGCAAATGTCAATACATTTTGTATTCCATATCCTTTGCTACAGAACCCCATGACCTATACTAGTTAGCCAGCTAGCTAGCCAGAATTGTAGGGAAAAATAGAATTAATGAAGGACTTCCGTCCGCGAGTGTTCCCGTGCAAATCGCAACCTGTTGCCAAGAGAGAAGCTACCGGCCCTTGTGCGCCAGAGCGATGTAAAACCGAAGGTTGATTGATCTTTCCGTCACTTTGTTCCCTGCGATGGGTTACAGACCTTAAGGCCGTACCACCGACCGTTCCACCGGTGCCGGTCATCCTAACAAACCTCACCAAACCGAAACCGGCTAGCCACCACTGATGGAAGTGCATTTGACGTTTATTTATAGGAAAATTGCCACGCAAAACTCAACACCGCGCGTACGTACACTACATTCCCGCGGTAGGGCAGGCAGATCGCTTCGAATTTCCTCATTTTCATCATCCGCACACGCACACTCGGTGGGGCTTTGGCATTATTACGTTTTCCTCGTCATAATTGTTTTATTTACATGGAAACGTACCCGTTTCCTGCATGAAGTCGGGCGCACTCGGCACTCCGAACCGCTGCGAAACCGATGGAAAACGTGTATTTATAATTACACTTTGCTTCATTTGTTGGGCTTTTGTTTTGTGCACATTAATGTTAAACGGCAGTTTTGTAGAGGGTGTAGGACGCTCGTACGAAGGGCTCGACTTAATGAGGATTTTCAATCGTCGTACGATAAGGAATGGAACAGAATTTAATTGAAAGTAATACGTCGTGTTTAGCGAACGACGAGGCTCATGTTAGCTGTGCACAGTATTTTAAACTATGGCTTACCTACACTTTGCCAAGACAAAGTTTCGTAAATTGGCATCCGTCAAATTGTGGGAAAATGTTTTTTTCCCCAGGTTCACTCGCACCGTGTCAACCAACTTCAGCGAAAAGGATTAAACAAGTTGTAAATCGTTGACTTAACAACATCTGCAGTCATAAACTCATTTTAATGGAACATTTTATCATTGTTTGCACACACAAACACACACGCAAACACAGAACACAAAACAAGAAAAGGGAGGGAGCTACGAGAAAATTGAAAAACAAAATCGTCGAGCTGGAAAACCCGACCACCGGGTACCGGGACGAAGCCGATGGGGAGAAATTTTGGCAGCGGTCGCAAGTACGAACGGTTTAATGCAGTTCGGCGCGTTTCTCTGTTGTCGCGCTTGAGTTGCAGGCAGGCAAAATCAAACATAATCAGGCACAAGTGTGTACAGTTTGTGTAGATTGATTTGTGTCGATGTTGTATCAGCTCATTTAAACGAAAGAGAGGAAGTTAATTTAAAGTGGCTTTGTATGTTTGTGTTGGAGTTGATGCACATTTAAGAAGCATTTTGTAACATTCTCACGACTTTCTGGGAGATTGGTCAGCAGTAAGTTAGGATCTTTTCTATGGCTGTTGTATCCTTGACGATCATTTGCTGCTTCATCTTGGCTACTGAAGACAAGTTGAGAGTTGACTCGTTTACCGTCAAAGATATGTATGTTCATCTGCTTATTGTGACTGATTTTCCCTTGGAAGACGTCGTCTTAGACATGGACGGCGTTGTAGATCAGTGCCCATATTGTCCAAGATATTCTTCACCTTTTCAACTGATACTCGGACATCTGTATCTAGAATTAATATGATAAAGCCTCGATTTTCCTGATCGATTTCTTTTACTTCATCTCCGAAATTTGTCTTACGTCTTACAGCACGTTTTTGTCTCCCCGGAAGTGAGAAGTAGATGCAATTCACTATGCAACTTTCCAACTTCTTCACTCAGCTTCGTTGACTCTAGAATCTCAAGAGATTTCAGATCATTTCTGACTGCCTTGATTTAATTTACCCGGAGATGGATAGCCAGTATTGTGTGGTCCGGATGTGATTCGATGCTCGGTCCTATTTCTGCTTGCTTTAATGATCATTTGCTACTCCATCTTTGTTGCAGAATAATTGAATAAGGTTAGAGCTTCGGTCCTATTTACATTTGTTGATGCTGAGGTCAGGTTTGGTCAGCAAAAACACTCATTTACTACCAAGAAAATATGTTTCACAGCCTGCATCTTATTATTGGACAACTTATTCTTAGACATGGACCGCGGTGAGTAACATTATCCATTTAGTCTAGGATATTACTCACTATTTGTTCTTATATATTGTGACACCTAAATGCAACATTTACGACGATAAACCGGACGATGAAGGCTCAGATTTTAATGTCAGCTGGAACTGCTTTAAAAGTGTTTTACAAAACTGTTTACTTTTCGCGAATCTGTCTTTCTCCAGAATTGAAGACTATGATCCAAAACTCAAAAGAGTCCCCGATCTTGACGTACCTCATGATGTTCCTCGCTTTTTTGAATGTTTTTTGCTCACGGATAAACTTCTTAATAGGAACAAACTTTCAAAAGGAGTTCATCGACTGTATTAGCCTTTCTGAGTTGACTGTACATAAAAGATGTGATAAAAAAGTAGCCTGTTCGTTGAATTGCAAGAACACAGGACCATGCATTGGAAAATTGTAACATCCAGGCTATTAAAAAAAATATCAAGAGCATGATGTGTATGCAAGCTTATCCGAGGATATTTCATTGTCAACTTATTAACTTAACACCACAACCGAGACATGCTCTCGTCACTCAGAAGACTGAACAGGTAGATGCTGTCTTCTTTAAACAAACGAACAAGAAAAAATGGAGATCTTTGCTGTTAGTAGATCTTCTTGTACCAAGAACCAAGTTGATGGTTGATGGTGTATTCGAAGTCAAACCATTTCAACTCAAACCCCATTTTACCTCAACTCGATAACTCAATCACCAAGTAACAAACCATTGAAAGGTAATACAGCAGCCAGGTCTTCTTGAGACACCGGAACACTATTCCACGCTCGTACGGTTGCCATTGTACAACCTGTTTCATTTCTACGCACGCATCTACCGGCCTCAGTGTTGCATCACGCGCAGAGAAACGAGAACAGACCGTCCAATCTGATGTAACGATGTTACCGATGAGTTACCGATGAGCCGATTTTTATTCCACTGGATGGGGTCAAACTGTTTGGGGTAAGATAAAACTTTTATTACAACCCCACGCGTAAACTCCGCAGTCAGGGCAATGGCTGGGGGGGGCGAAAACCCCGGAGCAGTCCGCGGCGGCTCATCGATTTGCCGGATCGTTGCGCCTCGCAACGCACAGCCCCGGGAGCGATAAACGGAACAAGTTGCATGGGTAAACACAAGAACCAGCTCGCTACCGTGTGCGCGCTTGTGCCTGTGAACAACCAACAAAACCGCCAAACAAATGGCAAACCCGCAATGGGCCAACACGCAAACGCGGAACCCGGTGGCTAAACAAAAAAAATCTTTACTCAAACAATTCCACACGTACTCTACTGCAGATAGCTACGGTCGCTTGTTGCCTGTCCTTCCTCGACCAAAAAAAAAAAAAACAAACCCAAAAAACCGGTCTTTTGAACATTGGAGCTGAAGTTGAAGTTGAAGATCACCTAGGTACGTATGGTTATCCCACCGAATGCGGTCATGTAACGCGAATGTTGCAAATCAAGCGTGCCAACACCGAAAAGTCTTTGCCCATCCGCTCCACGGGAAGTTTTGCGTTTGAAGTGAGCTTCACGCCACATTCAAATGACTTCGATCTGTTCGGTATCTTCGCAAATAAACACTCATTATCGATCGGGTTTTTTGAGGGATTAGGAAGTTTCGCGCAGAATGTGCTACCCCATTTGGTAGCTTATTTGTTATTCCATTAATCGGAAAGTGCTTGATACTTGCCCCGTTGTGCGCACACATACAGCAGATGCTTCCACGCTTGCAGTGATATCGTCATGCGGATGAGTTTTTGTTGGGGTTTTGTGGACGCTCCCGCTTTTGACGATTTATTTCTTTGGTGTGAATGTTTTCATTTGGCACAACCAACCTCACAAACCAAACTGCGAGACAGACTGCTTCGGGTTGAATAAATAAGTAAATGGTTATTTTGTTTTCCTTTCCTTTGATGCGTTACACTTCACTGAACACCAAGAATCACTCACTTTGTTATATGGTAGCCAAATTTACCAACAAAAACCCAACCACAATCGATCAAATAACACAGCACGTCAATGCCACACGGGTTTTGTTATTAGTACACTTGGTTTAGTACACTGATTCTGTCACGATCATTCTCACTACACGGGTACGGAGATCATACGATGGTAGTAATTTAAGCACAGCCACTACGCAACTCAACTCACACTCACAGGCAAGCAGCTGACTACTGATCAACCCGGACGCCTTCAAAACTTGCCTTGAAGGAACTTGCTAACACTCACGATTTCACATTACATTGCGATTTTTCCCTGTGTGAACTTGAATGCCTCCGGTACCTTATGTGCAGACGTTGTTACAGCTGACCATAGAAAATTGCTTTTCGAAACATTTTTTTAAAACTTTCAAACATTTTATCCACTACTATCGATCGGCACTACTTTCTTACTACTCACAAAACAAGCCGCTTTCCTTCGCCCATCCGCCCATATAATGTTGCACTTCCGAACACTGCTCACTGAAACAAAAAAACCTTCACTGCACACTTGCACTGGCTTGCACTTATCTGTTAACCGGCTGCTTCACACTGGACGGCAACCGGATGAGATGCCACGCCGGTTAGAAGAATCCGTGCGAACGATTTGCGAGCGTACAGGGAACTGCGAATGTGCTCGTGTCTTTCGGCCGATCCGGCACAGCTTGGGCGCGCTTCGTGTGCGCTTCGGTTGAACTGTTCGACTCGTTGCTCTCTCTCTCTCGCTCTTTGTCACTCTCGTTTAAGATCTGTTTAGGAAAAGCTACGAGTGCGCTTTGATCTATTGTGAAGCCGAAGGAAGCGTGTAGTAGCACCAACTACGGTTTGCTGTTAAACGAATTAAATGAAGCTATTTGATGTTAAATTGGTAGAATACTCATTAAATATTACGCTTAATTTAACGATTCTTGTCTTTCAAGGCATTAAAGTTAACAAATCCTGAAGAACATCTGCCTATTTGTGGGAACTATATTGCTTCGTTAGCAAACTACTTCGAATTCCTTCACACCTAGTAATTTATTCTTCACTCCATTTGTCACACATTTATCTTCACTCACGCTGATCTTCACTCACACCTCGTATTGCCACTCTGCTCAACAAAACACACCAATCTTGTACTTGGTTCAAATGCACTACTTTGCAGTAAAGTAGTTACACTTGGTCAGCAACGTGTACTGATTACTCTCAGCTCTCAGCTTCACAGCCAAGTAGAGGATTTAGTTTTTATCTTCGGTTGCACGTAAACTTCTGCTTTCACCAAAGTGCGTTCACGATTGAAGCTGTTCTTTCTTCCGTTTTGGTTTATGCACCATTCGCTTGTTACTGATTACCTCCCTGATTGTGAGAATAGTTGAACGTTGTGCAAGTGCCGTGATTTGTCCACCCAATGCTGCCCACGGTACGCGCGCAGTAAACGGGACAAGGTGACAAATAATAATACCCATTGCACCTGTTTATTCCAAGCAATTTGAAAGCGTAGCTCAGTGTGCGCAGTGAAGGAAGAAAATGTAGTAAAAATGTAAGTTTCTAGTTAGGGATGTTTCCCCAATAGACACATCATTTAAATGTGTCACAGTCACAACAGCCTTAGTCACACAATAATAGAAAAAAACCCCCCTACGTTCGAAAGATCGATACAGTGATGCGCTCGTGATAGCGTGGAATCGATAAGCTCGCGGGAAGGTTCACCAGCAAGTGGAAGTGGGACGGCGAAAGGGGCAACAGATAACGTGCAAAAAGGGGTTCGCTAGGAAGTTTGCAGAAAAAAAGCTTTAGCTGAAACATGAATGACAGCAGGGTGAGATTGAGTTGAATTGGGTAGTTTGCCTGAAGGATTAAACATCCTTTTCCTTATATTAGATAAAAGAATCGTGAAAGGAACTTCAAGATGCGTCGTCGTTTTTGCGTCGAGTGGCAAACAGTGACCGATGCGAGATAAATTAAGTTGAACAAATACAGGAAAAATAAACGTCATTGAAAAGGGTCTAGTGGAAGCGCACACAGTGGGATGCTATTTTCGCTTTTAGGCAAAGGTTTTTGTTAGTTTTATTTTGTGTTCGTAAGAGTTATAAAAACTGTAAACAATTTTTCTGTTTTCAAAAACTTCGATACAGTGATGCGCTCGTGATAGCGTGGAATCGATAAGCTCGCGCGCGGGAAGGTTCGCCAGCAAGTGGAAGTGGGACGGCGAAAGGGGCAACAGATAACGTGCAAAAAGGGGTTCGCTAGGAAGTTTGCAGAAAAAAAGCTTTAGCTGAAACATGAATGACAGCAGGGTGAGATTGAGTTGAATTGGGTAGTTTGCCTGAAGGATTAAACATCCTTTTCCTTATATTAGATAAAAGAATCGTGAAAGGAACTTGAAGATGCGTCGTCGTTTTTGCGTCGAGTGGCAAACAGTGACCGATGCGAGATAAATTAAGTTGAACAAATACAGGAAAAATAAACGTCATTGAAAAGGGTCTAGTGGAAGCGCACACAGTGGGATGCTATTTTCGCTTTTAGGCAAAGGTTTTTGTTAGTTTTATTTTGTGTTCGTAAGAGTTATAAAAACTGTAAACAATTTTTCTGTTTTCAAAAACTTGTTAAGTAGAGTAATAACGCTACTTATCCTTTTACTTGATCGTATTTGTTTTGTCAAATCCAATAAAACACTCAATTAAACCATCAATATTGGATGGTTCTCCTCTATTTAGCTCCACTCGGAAGAAGCTCTATTAATATGCCCTTCAAGTATCGCACTATTGGTGGGAGAAGGAGCTAAACTTTCCCGCAAAACAGATTCACCACCCCTCCCCCGAAATCACGCGTGCTGCAAACGATTCATATCAAAAGTTAGGAAACATATTAGTTATATTCTCGGCTACGGACGGGACGGGGAAAGTTTTGCTGTCCGCTCAAATGATACCAATTAGAGGAACGATAAATAAGTTCTTCTTTTGGCCGATGCACTAAGACTTCATTATTTACGATACGCGCGCTTCCTGTATCTGTTCTTTGCGTGGAGCGGGAATATTATTATTAATTGCCAAAGTTTTAAGCTCGCTTATCAGCATAATTTGCCCGCCGGCACGGAAAAGACGCGACGGTTGCAGACGATCGTTGGTGGTCTAGGTGAGATGGTGAAGATTTATTACCGTGCAACAGCAGCACAGATGAGATGAGTTCATTTATAGGTTAAATGAGGATTTTTGTTGGTTTTCTGGGTGACACATCAATCATGCCGCAATTTTAAAATGGAGCAATTTTTATGCTTAAATGGCTAAAGTTGGTTACTATGTTGCTATTTCATACCAGTATTACAGCATGATTTTGTGGTTGGAAAATCAATGCTATCGTTCAATCTCCCGGGGTGCAAACACTTGCCCGGAAAAGCTTCCCCAGGAGCGTACTTACATTCGCCACGGGTGTTTTCCACCATTTCCAAGGCACCATTTCATTAATGTGCAACGGGCTGTGGTTGTACTTTTGCTAATGCAGTGACATTAGTTTGTGTCGAACGTTTATTGCTTTGTTTTGAATTGTACATTACTCTACTTCCACCGTACTCGGACGCCACCACTCACGAACTCGATGGAGGCGCATGGTGTGTTGTACACATTTTGACACAAACATACCACTGCAAGCTTACATTAAAGTAAGCTCAAGAACTAAACAATATTTACCACTTCTTTACACACACAGAAAGCCTATCTATCTACAATATGTCAGCATCAATCAAAATTTGACAATGTTATCCCACAAAAGCGAGGGGAATTGAAACAATCCATTATTTCGCATCTTCTATCAGAGATTACAGCTGCTCCAGGGGTCTCGTTCGAACGACGCAACGAACCAGAACGTTGAGTTTATTAAATGATTCTATTCCCGACACTTACATCCACGTACCACGGCCAACTGGCCAAACAACAATCGATGTGAAGCAATGGTTAGCGAAACCTGTCAATACCATCATCTGTTTCGAAACACCAAAGATTAAGGTTCCTCGTTCCTTTCAATCAATCTTCGAATCTAAATCAACGATTCTGCCGTAACCCTGGTTACACGGTTTTGTGCAAATCATGCTGGATCAAGTGGAATCGAGCCGACAATCGGCTGACGGAGAGCTTCGGTCAAGAATTTATTCAAGCTTAGCTATCGTTTTCTCACTTTGTACATTTCGTTAGGGATCGAGCAACAATCCATTATTTCGCATCTTCTATCAGAGATTACAGCTGCTCCAGGGGTCTCGTTCGAACGACGCAACGAACCAGAACGTTGAGTTTATTAAATGATTCTATTCCCGACACTTACATCCACGTACCACGGCCAACTGGCCAAACAACAATCGATGTGAAGCAATGGTTAGCGAAACCTGTCAATACCATCATCTGTTTCGAAACACCAAAGATTAAGGTTCCTCGTTCCTTTCAATCAATCTTCGAATCTAAATCAACGATTCTGCCGTAACCCTGGTTACACGGTTTTGTGCAAATCATGCTGGATCAAGTGGAATCGAGCCGACAATCGGCTGACGGAGAGCTTCGGTCAAGAATTTATTCAAGCTTAGCTATCGTTTTCTCACTTTGTACATTTCGTTAGGGATCGAGCACACTTTCTTTAAAGAAATTCACTCGTAGAGAAGACATGAATGAGGTTCATAATTAACTGCGTGTCTTTTTGTGAACTTACTCTAATGATACGCTTATTTACAAGTATCGCTTTAAATAGCTAATACAGTGACACAACAAACGGTGTAAAACTTTGATAAAACAGATACACACCCCGTGATGTGACCGTACAACCAATGAGTTACGGACGATGTTTGTGTCTGTGTGTGTGTGTGTGTGACTTGGCGAAAAGTTTGCGTGCCGGGTGATTTATGGAAGTAGCCAGGCTTATGGCGTCCCCCTCCGAAAAAAAAGGACATGTGAGACGCGCGATTTTCCCTCAGCTCCATTGCTTCCCGGTGCCAAAAAAAAACAAATGCTGAGTTGCAAAAACCCCTAAACAGAAAGTCGAACGGAACCCGGGCGGAAGGTTGAAACATAAATATTCAATTTTGCTACCACCACACGTTGCAACATTTCTCGCTACGTTCATCGCGCCTTTTTTGACTGTCTTTTAGTAGCCAGCAAAAACGAGAGAAAAAAGGCACAGAAGTGGATAGTTTTTTTGCTAAAAAAATTTCAAAGTTTTGGTGGTTGATTAGGGAGAAGTCCTTCCAAAACCTTCCAAAACCAAAAATACAACACATTTGTTGGGAAAGGGAAAATCTTTCCCTCTGCGGTAGATGTGTGTTATGGTGACCCCGTAGACGTTCAGACACGGTGGTGTTGTTTACCAGCAAAAAAATACCACCATTTTTTTTTTGTTTCGGGGTGATTTTATTCTACTGTCTGGCCACACTTGCGGCGCTACACACTCGTGAAGTGATAGTTGTTGAAACGTTCTGAATGCAGCGGATGATTTATAGCACACTTGAGCACAACACGAAAATGGCTGCACCGATTGCAACCATTTTACTGTTGATAAATAGAGTAGGAAAGTGTAAAAAAAAATGCTTGACATGATTAAATTGCGACAAAGAAAGGATGTGTGATAAAATTACACCCCCGAAATGGGATGATGTGTCCGATGTTCGCAAAACAATAATCGACCGTGTCGTGGATGCAAACAATCTATCGAACAGGACGATAAAGGTTTTATGTTTATAAACAAGTAACAACCAGTAGCCAAACCCTTTGCCACATACGAACCACGAACGCCATGATTGGCTTTGCGATAGCAACAGAGAAAGAGCCACACACATCAAAGCTTTCGCTGCTGACCGTGGAAAAGTTTTCCTCCCTGTCAGTTTTGGTGGAGCGAAGGTTAAAATTTATACAAAACCACTTTTGCTTCATTTCCTGTTTCGAGATAGTGTTCGGATCGACGCTTTGTGCTGGTGTCACTGGCGGCACAAGCAAAACATTGTTTTTCGGTTCACAATATGGCGTTGTTTTTTTTTTTTTTTGGGGGGTTATAAAAATGGAGTACTGTCTGATGAGATTGCAACATTGAAGTGCTGGGACGTGGAGCGATATGTGGTAAGTAATGGGAACTATTTTGAGCTTAGTTGCCCTTTTAATGAACATCCTGTTGTTCCCTGTTTTTGGGCGGCCCGGTGGTGTATACGATAGCGGCGCCGGTCTTCACACGGCAGGACCGGGGTTCGAATCCCGGCGGACCGCCTCCCCGTACGCATGACTGACTATCCAGCTACGGGTATAACTAAGTCACAGAAAAGAGGCGAATGAGGTCTCTAAGACCCAAAGCCTCTATAAATAAATGATAAAAAAAAGAACTAAGTCACAGAAAGCTAGCAATTGCTAGCAGGCCAAGACCTACAGAGGTTGTAGTGCCAGAGAAGAACAAGAAGTTGTTCCCTTAACAAAACACTTAATAAGTACTTTATTTTTCCTTAAATTGTAGACTACCACAAAATGCAACCTGTTGTTGGCAATGATCGACGCTTCTATGCCGCAAGCAACCAAGACAAACATTCGAACATTGATTGATCTCACGTGGTCCGGGTTTTGTTTCTCGCTTGAATTGCTGCATATACAGAAACGAACATGTGTGTGTGTATTTGTGTGTGTTTGCCGAGGCCTTAGTACCCTGACCTATCCCACCTAACCGAAAGTAATGCAATTGGACGTTTATTTATAGCGACGCTTATACCTCACGGAACAACGTACCAGAAAATCCTGTGAAGTTAATCTTCTGACTATGTTTTATTATTACTGCTTCCATGTACCTTATTTAGTGTGAACGATTAAATGGGTTGTTTCTGATGTGTCTTCTTGTTAAAGCCACTATACTATACTAAAATATGAGAGCGCCATTTATTAAAAGACTTGCTTATTCCAGTATGTAAAAGATAACTATTTTATACGAGAATTAGAAGTCTTTTCATCTTAGCTTTTCCGACCGCCTATTAGTAACACCTGCGTTACATTAATGAACACAAAAATGCGCACTTATAAGTAGACTCGTTTTTCACAAAAAAAAAAGGAAACGCTATGTTGCACCTATTGTGCGAAAATGCTCCGTTTAACCACTCGTACGGTAAAACTAGGTGAAATTCATAGCGAAGAGTGCAAGCAGAATACATGCACCCAGCGCCAAGCTTTTGCTATAACACGCAGACGGCACATAAAGGCGTCCATTGTAAGTCAAAACAATTACCGATTGTGTACCGGGAGCAAACAATGAGTTGAATAGCGCAACGGTGTAAGATGAGAGCATGATCTTGCGTACCAGCGTTTCCAGCGTTTCGTTTCGTACATACCTGTACAAGACTGTGAAACTGTGAACAGTTTCTTAGCGTGCAACAAATTTGAATTCTCTTTAATTTTTAAAATAAAATATAGTTTTTTTTAATGAAAAAGAACTTGGCTTAAATGAAATAAAACAAGTTTAAAAACATTCGCATCAAAAACATGACTTACTTTCACTCACACAAACCACAACACTACGATTGTTTGCTACGACGATCACACGTATCCTGGTCACGGCACTATAAACACATCCTAACAGTCATCAGGTCGTACGAAAACTAAACTGACTCCTCTGACTTGCTCCTTGGCTACTGGTGTCGAACGAACAGATCTTGGCTACCGAGAGCGAACACAACGCCAGTACGCAAGATGGGGAAAAAATTACTCACACACTCTCGCGAACATGTGCTTCTAGCACCAGCTATAAAATGGCCGAAGAGATGCATTAATCCGTCCCAGGGAGAAAGATTAAGCTTCGCCTGCATTCTCTGAGCATTGACAAGCGTGATTTGTGGAAACAGCTGATTTTTGTGCTCAAACAGAAGCTAATTTGTTTGGCGTTTTTTATTTTTTATCAAGAACTTAATAACGCAAAAAATAATAAAATCTTACTCAAAAAACGATTCAGATTTTACAATTTATGACAACATTGTTTCCATCGTCCAGTACATTAAGTAGAATCACGCCTGCAAACCAACTTGGCAGCCTAGCGTAGCGCGGAATTGCCCTCGGTAGTAATAAAAACCAAATAATCAAACCCAATTCCCGATACAACAGCGCTATAAACAGTGCAAATTTTGGACGACTCATCGGCACATCAGCCAAGCACAAAACATTCGGCGAAAGGACACATTAGTTAGGGTGTGTGGTGCTTTCTTTACTCCCGCTTTTTGGTTGTTGTTGTGCGTCTGCTAGATCAAGCAAGAAAGGAAGAAAAGAGAATCGCAACACAAAAGCAGTGGCGAAATTTAATGGCCCTGCAGTGGCGCTGTTGCATATTAAATCCCACGCGTCAGTAGTAGCGTGTGCACATGGACTGGAAAGTAAAGCAATTTCCCACTTTTATCCGTGCCTGTGATGGGCGCTGTAATGTGAGCGGTCTAATGATGCTCAAAGTTCGGTTTTGATGGTTGCATGGAACTGCTGCTGCACGGAAGATGGCAAACGCTTGTTTGCCAAGTTTGCCAAGAGGGCTCCAGAGGTTTTATGTTGGCGTTCGAGTGGACGAGACAGTTTATTGGCTTATCTAAAACTGGGCAAGACAAAAGCTGGGGCACAAACATACAGCAGAAATACGCTGTACGCTTCACGAAACCAATTTAATTTTGGTGCATAAAATTAACGATCCGGAGAGGCTGTGCTGTTGAAAGATGCGTTATTGTACTAAAAATCCTAATCGTTTCCGTAAATATTTATGCTGCCTATATTACTTGAAAGAATAATTTGGAATCGCTAGGAGTCACATTAGATCAATAACTTTTTTTCGTAACTTATTTACTTACTTTAGTATACCGGCAGATCCTCCAGAATCGGCAGATCCTGGTGCCGGGAGCACCAGATCCCCACGCACCACCTGTTCATCGACTTCAAGGCAGCCTACGACACCATAGAACGTACTGAGCTATGGAACATCATGCGGCAGTACGGTTTCCCTGCGAAACTGGTACGGCTGTTGAGGGCTACAATGGACGGTGTGCAGTGCAAGGTGAGAGTATCGAACATGCTGTCGGAATCGTTCGAATCTCATACGGAACTGAGGCAAGGGAACGGACTCTCCTGTTTGCTGTTCAACATCGCTCTGGAAGGTGTCATGCGAAGCGGGCGGGCTTTGACATCAGGGGCACGATTTTAACAAGGTCTCTCCTATTCCTTGGCTTCGCGGATGACATCGACATCATCGGGCGAACACCTGTGGCGAGGGTTGAGGATCTTTCTCTGTCTCTGTAGATGGCCTAACAGGTTTCTACGGGCTGGATTTTCAGGCGCCATTCGCATGACATGACCAAACCACCCGAGAATGGCGAGTAATCCTTTTAAGCATCTTACTCTCTATTACCTCGAAGTAGCGCTTATCATCTCTGATTATTTCAATATTTGTTGTCCAGGCCTCTGGTGGTCCAGAGAACCATCATTTCGGTTCTCGTCTCGATAATCTCCAATCCAACGTTTAGTTCTGGCTGCTTAATCACCCTACTCGAAGCTTCTGATATGTAGAAGAGCCTCAAACCAATTGCCTTGTAAAGATCGTCAGCGAACCTTCCATCTCTGTGTCTCGGATTACTTTCTCTAGCGCCAGATTGATGTAAAAACAGGCATGCTCATTTCATTGGCACATGCCCATCATTTCTAAAGAAAGTCTAAATTAGGCAATAAAAACATACTATTATGATAGAAAACTACAGTTCATTTAGGTTACTTAATTGACTTAACTGAATGTGAATGCATTATTTTGTAAATAAAAATATTAAGTTTCCCAGTATCAAAGTTAAATAATTTACCAAAATTCACTGGACATTTGAAATAATTAATGTTGATTTAAGATTAGAAACAGCATGAAACTAATATCAACGCAATTTACAAAAATATGTCATTTGTACTGTTAAAAAGATAAGCCACATATTTCGGAATACCATAACTACACTGAGACCATGTTTGACAGTCGTTTCTGATGTTAGTTTAAGCCAGCACTAATCCCACCAAAACTATCAATTATACTATCTGCTTTAAGCTAATTTAACATGCCACCTGTTGTTGTTTGTGTGTTGATTTATAGCTTACTTAGCAATTAATTACTATTGAAATAACAACCACAATCTGTCTTCAACTTCAAATTCTACTTCGGATTTGCTTTTCCAAGGATGTAAGGAGAATTAATTGATCGATAGTGCCCCTTCCAAAACACCATTCCAGAGCTCCTAAGTGTCGACGAAGAAATATTCTGCTACCCACTACAATAACGCTGACTGAGCAAGCAGGCAGCTTTAGCCCATCAGTTGGCACCAGCCGCAGAACGGCAAGACAAACAAACGTGCCGGCAACAACCACGCCACAGATCACACGTACAGCCCCCAAAAGCTGATGCTTGTACCGAATGTATTGAACGGAAAAGCTAACATATACGAATTACTACGAATTATTTCCACGAATTTGTACGGTACAACATAAATCCCTACCACAACCACCAGAATGTGTACTAGCTGGCAAAACCTGGTAGGTTGGAGTCCTGCGGTGGAAGTTTCTTCCCCGATCGTTTGGCTCGCCCTAGACTAGAATATACATATACGGTGGTGTTTGCTGTGTCTATTTGATTTCTCTGGAGAATAGGGAAAGTTTAGGCATTATTCCGTGTGCCGCTGAGTGTTACGCAGGTTCGATTTCGTACGTGTATCTTTGTTTTCAGCAGCGTTCCCAGAATCTACAACGCTGCTGAAACAGATACAAGTCAAATAGTATTATTGCAATTTTAAACAGAAGGTAACCAACCAAAGGCATCATCGGTGGGCAAAAGATAGCTATAAAATAATGATTCAAGCAGAGAATGTAAATGTGGCGTGTCAATATTATCACTATTTGATTTCTCTGGAGAATAGGGAAAGTTTAGGCATTATTCCGTGTGCCGCTGAGTGTTACGCAGGTTCGATTTCGTACGTGTATCTTTGTTTTCAGCAGCGTTCCCAGAATCTACAACGCTGCTGAAACAGATACAAGTCAAATAGTATTATTGCAATTTTAAACAGAAGGTAACCAACCAAAGGCATCATCGGTGGGGCAAAAGATAGCTATAAAATAATGATTCGACCAGAGAATGTAAATGTGGCGTGTCAAAATTATCACGCTTGACGTGCCCGAAATCCGATAGCTTAAGCTTTTCGTTCTTCAAAGAAGCTCGATGTTTTACCGCCAGAAGAAAATATGGTACCACAGATGGAAAACATTTCCGCATTATCTGTCCCTTACAGGGAAACTCAGTAAAATTCAATAAAATTCGGAAAAAGAGGACGCATTGAAGTGTGTACTTGGGCCATCAAGCTTCAATGCACATTTGCACCTAGTGGTGAGTTTATTTATCATCAACACGGTCAACTGCATCCTTCAGTAGAAAAGCGATTTTCCTTCCGTAATAGCAAAAGCTTTTCTTCGCTTAAAGACGAACTTTGGCCCTACAAAATTTAAAGAAATTTTACGGAAAATAATATAAATAAAGCACCGTAATTGGAGAGCATATGTTTTATCCTGTGCATTTGTCTACTCACTCGATTCACTTGATTTGCTGACGGGTATAATTAATATCTTCCCATGTCTGCCCAACAGCCCATTTTATGACTCCGGAACGGAAACAGCCTAATTGCCATTTGCCCGTATTCATGCCGTCGTCAATCACTATTTCCGGCAGGGAAACTATGAAGCCAACGCCATCCAGTTATCGTTTGTCAGTTGCGGCTTACCAGGAGGTTTGTCTATAAAGGCAAACGATTCAAGGCTTTAATAGTTGGCTTACTGATGTTTTACCTATGTAGTTTAATGAAAACGTTGCGCAATTTTACTAGCTTTAGGCACTTTATTATGGAGTATGATTTCTTATGGATTTTCTCTAAGATTATCCCACGATAGAAAGCAAACCCATTTTCTAGTATATGATTATCATCATTACCCTAGGAGAACGTTTACAGATTGTTTCACTAAGTGAATTTTCGGCAACGATTGTCTGCGTGCGGAAACACGTTCCGCAAAATCATTTGTCAACACTTAAAGCCGCTATAATATGGCTTTGGCTTTTCGCCGAGTGAAAAGGCTTGTCAGAAGGATGGTTTAACACTGCAAGTGAAAGTGAAACGGCTTCAAATAAGACAACTCATTCTTCTCGTGCAATCCATCAGCCTCGACAACACAATTTATGGTACTGTATGGTATTGCTCGAACAAAGCAAAGCACAACATCACGTACAACATGGGCCCGTGATGGAAATGATTCGTAAAACATGTTCAGAATATAGCTTTAAATGCAATACATTCATGTAATACGCTTATATATTCGCACTAGATATGGAAATCTTCAAAGTAAAGATTAGCTTACCTTCTAAGACAAACAGTTGGTCACAAAATACTCAAACTTCTTCTTCTTCTTCTTCTTCTTTCGTGGCCTTCTCCTAGGGAGCACGTCTAATAGACATGGCCTGGTGTCCAATCCAGGAGACTCGGTCCATGGCTGCACTCCTCCATCCCCGGCTGCATCCGATATCCCTCAGGTTTGACTCCACTTGATCCAGCCAACAAGCTCGCTGTGCTCCTCTACGCCTCGTGCCGAACGGGTCGCTGACGAGCACTTTCCTGGGCATGACTCCGGCATCCTCATCACGTGACCCAACCAGCATATCCTTCCGGCTTTATCAACCGTTAGGATGTCTGCATCGTCAAACAGCTCAGCTAGCTCGTGGTTCATTCTCCTTCTCCACACGCCCTGTTCGCACACACCACCGCCCTGTAGCACCCGCCGTTCGAAAATGGCGAGTGCATTGGCGTCCTCCGCCAGCATAGTCCAGGACTCGTGTCCGTAGAGAACTACCGGCCGTATCAGTGTGCGATATATGGCGCATTTCGTGCGTTGTTGGAGTCTTCTGGATCTCAGGAGTTTGGTGAGTCCGTAGTAGGCACGATTCACCTGAACAATGCGCCTTCGGATTTCGCTGCTTACGTTGTTGTCCGAAGTTACGATAGTGCCAAGGTAGCAAAACTCCTCTACTACCTCGAGATCGTCGCCGTCAACTATGTAATACTCAGTCGGGTGTACGCTTCGCATACCGCCGCAGATGTTCGCCCGATGATCGATGTCATCCGCGAAGCCAAGGAATTGGATAGACCGGGTTAAATTCGTGCCCCTGATGTCGAAACCCGCTTTTCGCATGACACCTTCCAGAGCGATGTAGAACAGCAAACAGGAGAGTCCGTTCCCTTGCCTCAGTTCCGTATGAGATTCAAACGATTCCGATAGCATGTGCGATACTCTCACCTTGCACTGCACACCGTCCATTGTAGCCCTCAAGAGCCGTACCAGCTTCGCAGGGAAACCGAACTGCCGCATGATGTACCATAGCTCGGTACGGTCTATGGTGTCGTAGGCTGCCTTGAAGTCGATGAACAGGTGGTGCGTGGGGATCTGGTGCTCCCGGCACTTCTGGAGGATCTGCCATAGAATGAAAATTTGATCGGTAGTGGATTTCCCTCCAACAAATCCAGCTTGGTAGCTCCCGACGAAATCTGTAGCAAGGGGCGCAAGTCTGCAGAAGAGTATTCGGGACAGGATCTTGTAGGCAGCATTCAGGACTGTGATGGCTCGGAAGATAGCACAGTCCAGTCTGTCGCCCTTTTTGTACACTGGGTGAATAACCCCCAGTTTCCAGTCGTCCGGTAGTTCTTCCTGGTCCCATATCCTTTTTTTTATGCAGACAGGTGTATTTTATTCAAACATTCAACATTCACAACATCAAACATCCAAACAAAACACACAGTTCTCCTGGGCCTTCGGCCTTCCCTGACGGGCGTAACCGTCGGCCTGCTGCGACCTGGCCCAAACACGCGCATGGGTCAGGCGCTCCTCCTGAATCCCGAATGATTCCCACAGAATAGCTACAACATTTATTTCTGGCAAAACATTAAGATATCACTCACAACGCAACAAGAAACGCATCACAGAAATGGATTCACACGGTACAAGAAACACTACGACTTTCTAATCCCGCATGGATCATTATGTTCTCCGGGGCAGCTTAGTGACGTACTGGCGCTCTCCCTCCACAGCTCAGAGCGGCTATCCGATGTGGGCCGCCGCACCTGATGCACCGGACGTTGTTCGTGCACACTGCTGCACGATGGCCGACAGTTCCACAGCGAATGCAGCGGTTGCTGCGGTCCTCACCTCTGCATGCTGCCGCCAGGTGACCCCGCTCGAGGCATCGGAAACACCGAATCTCTGACGCTGCCACCCTGGGTGCACGTTCCAAATGGCAGGCGGAATAGTCAACGAGCAGGGTTTTGCTCCTGCTCATGACAGCCTCCGCTTCCGCCCTTGGCAAACGGACTCGTGCCCGTTTGGTTGCGTCCTGTCGCTCCCACATCCGGATGGACGTGATGGACGGCTCCTTCTCCAGGGCCCTCCCGATTGCCTCCTTCAGGGTTGTCTCCTGTGTCAGATGATCGACGTTTTTGATCAGCATATCCGTCATCTCTGTGATCACCTGGGCCGTACCCAGGTCTCCTAGCACAACCTGGATACGGCGGCACAGCTTCTGCGAGTCCACGTCTCGCCGTAGCTCCAACCGTAAGTTGCCCTTGGGGGTACGCTTACCCAAACGGATGCTCCCCTGGGCGTCCTCCAGTACGGGGTGGGTGCGGATGGGACGATACATCTCCGCAAATCCTACCCCCTGGGCCGGGATGACGAGGATTGCGTCCGGTCGTCGTCTTGGTGCCGGCCGAGCAGCCTGTGGAGGGTTTTGAGAGGCCCTCGGCGGCTGCTGTCGCTGTTGTTGTTGCGGCGCCGCTCTGAGACGCCTCGGACCCACCACATTCCACCCAGCCAAAGCGTCACGATATGTCAGCCTCGGTTGCTGCTGCTCCACTTCCATTTCGGACTGCATGTCATCCTGCAGGTCCAGCAAACGCTGCTGGGCAGGACCGATCTTCACCTGGGCCGATGCCCTTGCTCGTAGCTCCGCCACCTGATGCACCGGACGTTGTTCGTGCACACTGCTGCACGATGGCCGACAGTTCCACAGCGAATGCAGCGGTTGCTGCGGTCCTCACCTCTGCATGCTGCCGCCAGGTGACCCCGCTCGAGGCATCGGAAACACCGAATCTCTGACGCTGCCACCCTGGGTGCCTGGTCCCATATCCTAACAATAAGCCGATGCATAATCGCTCAAACAAAAATCATATTTAACAAAATCCGGTTTCGCTCGATTTGCGCTGTTTGTACAGATGATATGAAGCTTTCGAAAATATGGGAGCAAAGCAGATGACACAACAACAAAGAAGCTAGAATTTAACATTTGCGTAAATTCACGGAGCTAAAATTAAACGGATACATATTTACACATTGCTAAACGTTCAAACGAAAATCTATCTAAGTGTGATTTTCTTCAAATTTGTCCAAAATTCAATCCACATTTGTGTAAATATACTGAAATCATATACACTTCGTCTAGTGTTCGTATGGACTTCCTTCTAGTCACAAAACAAACTGAAAATGTTTACAAAATGTAACATGAGCCCACAGGTGGAGCTTGCAAACCATGCATAGGAACGATAATTTAAAACGTGTATCTGAATCATTAAAACGATCTTGTTAGCAATACGGTCAGGCCGCCCTAAACGAAGAAATCTTAAGAAATAAAAATTTTAAAATGTCCTCCCCTGTATTCTCCTGTATTTGTTGAGTGTTGAACATGCATGTAGAAAGTAAATTTCTTTCCATAAGCGAACGGTTTGTTTCACCTCATCACAGGAGCTTAATCTTCTGAAATGTTTTTGCGAAGATATAAATAGATTGGCTACCAAATGTTACACAACTACAATCACAAAAATCTGATGCTCTCTTCATATTTTGTGGCGCGTGATGCTGTTTGATCAGATGCAACTTTAGTCATGGAAGTCAACTACATACGTATACGGAAAACAACATCTCTCAGGGGAGACTTTTAGCAATACACGTATTTCCAAGCTGTACAGACAGTTGCTATTGACTGTACTTGTTTGAAAGAAGAACGCCAATGCAAAAACTGTATCGAGTGGGTTTGAGGACTAACAATCTTACAACTATTCGTACCCATATTAAACATTATAAGCAATCTCTTAAACAACAATCGACAATTTTTATATAGGCTAATTATGACAGTTACTGGATAATGTATTAAAACCATTCTGTTAGGTGTCCTACTTCGGTTGTGAGCAACTGTAACGTGGGGAATGAATTTGGGGTTTAAATACCGGGAAGAATTCTACAGCACTCTCAGTTGTATTCAACGCACGATGCGGCAAGTAATTGGTGTAGTGCTTTTGGGGCTAATTTTCAGCCAAGCAGTGACGGCAGAAGAGGCAACGGATCCCGAGGACGATCGAGTATCGCACTCTGGGCGTATCATCAATGGTAACAAAGTGAAAATCTCCAAGTACAAACATTCTGTGAGCCTCTGGGTGGACGGTCGATACTTCTGCGGTGCTAGCATCATCACACTGCGCCATGCCCTGACCGCAGCTCACTGTGTAAATTCTATTGCTAGTACTCCTTCGAGGGTAAGTTGTGTCGCTTACTGTTACTATGCTTACTCGCTTCTTTTGGATAAGCCTGAGTGTATGCATATTTCAGGCCGTACTGTACGGAGGTAGTACATACCTCGATAACCCTGTTGTGCGTATCGCGGTGCGTAAAATATCAGTCCATCCCAGCTACAGCCCTACTTCAGCCTCTAGAGAATACGATGTAGCGGTGCTGAGAGCACCCAAGAACGCTTTCCAAGGAAAGCTAAACATGGCTCCGATTAAGCTTCAAGGGTCCGAAGTATCGGTTGGCGCGAATTGCTACGTAGTTGGATGGGGTTGGTATGACAATAATGTCGCCCAGGCTTCGAACCATTTACGCCACACCAGCTTGAAAATTGTGTCGGATAGCGACTGTTCTCAAATATTTAGAAAAGTTATTACACCTAAGTAAGTGTGTCCATCGATGAAAGCTTTGTCTATTGAGACCCTCCAGCAGTCTAACGGTTTGTTTCCTTACCCACAGTCAAATTTGCTCCGTGAACGGTAGTAACAAGGAGGTTTGCAAAGGAGACAGCGGAAGTGCCCTGGTGTGTGGTGGCCGACTGACTGGAGTCGTTTCGCACGGTCGTGTTCCCTGTACCAGTGCAGCGCCAACAGTATACACGAAGGTTGTCGGACCCAGCATTCGTAGCTTTATTCGAAGCCAGGCAGGAATCTGATGTGAACGAAAATGACCTAAAAATAAAAAAGATGGAATATCGCTACATGCAAGTTTGCTTAATTTATTAACAAAGAGTGTATGCATATTTCAGGCCGTACTGTACGGAGGTAGTACATACCTCGATAACCCTGTTGTGCGTATCGCGGTGCGTAAAATATCAGTCCATCCCAGCTACAGCCCTACTTCAGCCTCTAGAGAATACGATGTAGCGGTGCTGAGAGCACCCAAGAACGCTTTCCAAGGAAAGCTAAACATGGCTCCGATTAAGCTTCAAGGGTCCGAAGTATCGGTTGGCGCGAATTGCTACGTAGTTGGATGGGGTTGGTATGACAATAATGTCGCCCAGGCTTCGAACCATTTACGCCACACCAGCTTGAAAATTGTGTCGGATAGCGACTGTTCTCAAATATTTAGAAAAGTTATTACACCTAAGTAAGTGTGTCCATCGATGAAAGCTTTGTCTATTGAGACCCTCCAGCAGTCTAACGGTTCGCTTACTTACCCACAGTCAAATTTGCTCCGTGAACGGTAGTAACAAGGAGGTTTGCAAAGGAGACAGCGGAAGTGCCCTGGTGTGTGGTGGCCGACTGACTGGAGTCGTTTCGCACGGTCGTGTTCCCTGTACCAGTGCAGCGCCAACAGTATACACGAAGGTTGTCGGACCCAGCATTCGTAGCTTTATTCGAAGCCAGGCAGGAATCTGATGTGAACGAAAATGACCTAAAAATAAAAAAGATGGAATATCGCTACATGCAAGTTTGCTTAATTTATTAACAAAGAGATTTAACACTGTAACAGAAACAAGAGGAGAAACAGAATTTAGCCAATCCAAAGGCCCATCAGCATCAACTGTTGCAGCAGCCGACATAACTGTGAAAGGATTATCTCTTGTCTGTCTATAAAGTGCAACTTCAACGTTTAATTGAATCATTTCGAAACACTTGACTGAAACCGATGTTTATTACCTATGTCGAACATAATCACCATCTTTAATAGGCTATAGAAGTAAACCCTAGATGTTTTTCGTGAAGCACTGTGAGAAATACGCCGTATAGTATGCAAAACGCATCACACGCTTCAAGTGACCGCGACAATTCAATTAAAACTGACTTATTTTTAAATTCAAATTCAAACTTTGCGCAGTTCATTGATGTTAAATTACAATCCACTTTTAGAAATGAAGAAGTTTATAGTATAAAGGTATTCAGTGTTTGAAAGTTACTGATATATAGAAGCTTACTTTAAGAATATTAAATTTCCCTTTAGAATACCACACTTCATACACAAGTTCGTCTTTTATTGGATTTTGCAAACTATTTAGCTGCAAAAAAATGTCCTGTTTGTGAGCGCGTTACATCTCGCAACGATGCACTGCCACTGCCACTGCAATATCCGAAATATTTCATGCATTTTGCTTTCGTTGTTAGCCCTCCACGCGCTAGCGATGTCGTAACAACAACGTTGCGAAAGGATTAACATAAGTATTCAATTTCGTCTCGATAAATATTCAATACTGATTCAGGATTTTTATCCTCACTTCCGGCTTTTCCGGCGAGCAAGTCCACCTCGCGTACCTTAGTGAAGAACCATGCTGAGCCTCCTCACAAAGCGTGTACAGTTTGTGCCAGCGGTTCGCTATTGCTTCATAAATCAAATGGCACAAAATAAAGCGCTACCCGGAAAGGAAAACACATTATTCAATGTTCCGCTTTTAAAACGCTTCAACAATGATTTGTGTTTTTTTATATTCATTTATACCATATACAACCAATGACAATATAATAATACCACCTTATATATTCATCATAGTTGCGTATAAAACATAGATGAAAAATAGGCCGCGTTTTCAGTAAAACATGCAAAAACACAAGTGAATATTAAAAAAAAACTCTTCCCATAAACACTAATTGATTGAACGATTTTTACGATCTTTATTTTAATGCATTCCTCGTAACAATGTCTAGCTTTGTAAACTAGCCCGACAGAAATCTGCAATGTTTTAGTTCCTTTGGATTGTGTTGAATTGGTGAATTGTGTTGGAAAATTGTTCAGCTACGCCACTACGCACAATTCTCGTTATCTGCAGTTGTTATCTTTAGGAGCTTGCAGCAAAAAATGCACTACACCAAACTACTAACGTGATTATTCTGTTGTGTGTATGTGTTGGAATCTTAACACGGGGTGAGATTTAAGAAGTAGCTTTGTTTTAGGGTGTGGTTGTTTGGTTGCATTCGCACAAGCGTTTGCCTTTCTTTTTAGTTTTGGAGTTCCAAACGAATGTTTATCGTTTCAGTCAACAAGTTTTCATCCAGTACCAAATTACTGGCACCCACACTCACTTAGTTAATTTCGTTTGCACTACTATAGCTACATGCGCAGCAGTTTAAAGATTAACCAACAATAATTGGAGTTTATCATCGACATGTAACGTCACCGTGTACCCCATACTTTCCTCAAAAAAACTAAAAAAAGAGTTAACTTTCGATTGCCTTTTCTGGTGCATTACTTCCTCTCACTAATTCCACATTTGCTTGGGTCCGTTTTTTGCAACGAGTTTGCTTGATGTACAATGGGGTTCAGCGAGTTGTGGCTGTAGCAGCAATAAATAAAAAGTAAAACCATCCATGCACTTTCCCACATCTCGACTCAAATCTCATTTCAAGAAACTAATCTCAACCTGGCACAACAGAATACTGCAAATATCAGGCTGAAACGTGTAAACAATTAACAATAACTGCAAGCTAACACAATAGTGATAAGAAGACAGCGCGCTAAAGCTAAAAACTTGCATCCTCAGCGCATTGAATCGGTTTGACAAACGTTGTGGCCAATTAAAATATGTATATTGTTCCATCGAAAAATAAAAACGAACCAAAAGGCTACAAGAGAATCATTGCTTAAGACGCACTCAAAGATATCACATTTTCTCAGTGTGCAAACTAAATTTGTTACAATATAATGACCAAACTCAACAAAAGGAGAGAAAGAAAAAACACCCCCCAACAATAAAGCTTCGACGTGGAAAAGCTTTTCTCAACAGTGTGTGTGTTGTATTAGATTTTCGCTGTTTTCGATCTCGCTTACTCCCTTTCCTCTATTATTTACGAAGTAGTATCAAACCTTTTCCTCACGGTTTACTCAATACTACCTATCACTATTACTACTAACCTTTACACGATTTCGCATAGTCTTCGGTGCACACCACAAACCCGGCAACCAAGAACAATTATGTCAGATACCCCGACGCCGTCTTATATTACACTCCACTCCACTCCAAATCGTAGCTGATCAGCATATACCCATTAGTTACCATCATGCCTTGTTTTCTGTTTTCTAACGTCTTTTTCATATTGATTTTGCCATTTTCGATTGCAGTTTCGTAAGGTAAAGAAAGGAAGAAAGGAAGAAGAAAAATCAATAGAAACAATAAATACAATTATAGATATAACCTTGGATTAATAATTTAGTGTGTAACCAACCCGCTGCTCGCTCTTACGATTTATGTTTATGCCTCTGTGTATTCTTCTTGCACGCGCTGGGCAGCTTTATAACATTCATGCGCCTTTTTTTAATGTTTTTTCTTCAAAGCGTTTCAACCTTTGGACGTAAGCCTTTACGTTCGTAACGATTCGTTTGTCTCTTGGCGTTTTTCTAGCCCAGTCTGCCAAAAACAAAAACCCCCGTTTTATGAACACGCGCACATCCTCAACGACTCGTTCCTCTGCGTTCATCAATTGATCCCTGAGAATGCGTTACATAGCGATTCTTCTACAGTTTTGCTAAACAATGATTCGGTTACCATTTTGTATAGTCCCTTTGTTTTGCATCGAAATCTCAACCAACGGGGCTGTCCTTTATCGAAATTCGGTCCCATCATCGTGTGTGTGTGTGTTGGTATGCATGTGGAGTCACATTATATTGTCGTCTCGATGATAATACTCAAAAGGATTCTCTTCTGTCTGTACGGCTGTACACCCCACACTCACACACACATATACAGACATGACCGGATGGAGGATTGTACGGTGTGGCCTACAAATAAGAGTGTGATTTACGCGTCTGGCTCGACATACTATTGGATAGCTGTAATTTGGCGGGAAGGGGTTTTCAAAAGCGTTTTGTTTGTTTCTCACATTCCCTAGCTAGCGGGGCCTACAAACGACAACAATCGCATTTCCCGGGGACATTCGCGTAGTACGCTTGAGAGTAGCTAACGGTACTGTTCCCCTTTACATTTCCTAAGTGGACTGACTCTCTCTCCCTCTCATTTCTTTCGCTCTCATGTTTCTTCCTGTCTGTGGCGCTAGTGATTAGTAGTTACGATTGCCATAGGTTCGGCTTCCACTGCTGCTGCTACTACTACTGCTCTTTACCGTTGCACCCGCACCGTTCCCATCACCACCCGCCAGCAGTGAAATGTTGTAGTTAGATGATGGCCGTGAGCGTGTGTCCAGGTACGCCTCGTCATCGTCATCATCGTCGTCTTCGTCATCCTCCAGCACCGGTGCAGGCGAACGCGATCCGTACAATGCTTGCTCCTCATCGTCCTCCTCCGAAAGCAAATGGTGGCGGTGTCTGATCACATTCGAGCGTTTGCTCGGCGGCGAATCAAGCACGGAATCGGGACTTTCCAAATCGTCCTCACAGTCGTTCAGGCTGTGATTGCTACCGCTGCCCGGACTGCCCGGTGGGCTGAGTGCCGAACGGATGCGTTGCTTCGAGTCGGATAGAAACATTGAGATTCGCTCTTTGCCAAACATTAGCAGGAACGTTTTAATCAGATCGGTCGAACGTTCCTCCCATTTGGTGATGAAATCGTCCTTGCCCTTGCGCACCTTATCCTTCAGCTCGACCATTTTGTTCTGGAAGCGGAACTTTTTCTCCGACAGGAACGACACATTCAGCTCCTTCGCTGTGTAGCCGCGTGCCAGATTGCGGCGCACGTAGATATCGTAATCCTTCACGATGCGTGCCACTATGTCCGACGTCGACACACCTTCCGTACGCTCTGTCGCCACAAACATACCTTTGGCCTTAATCCTGGCGTACACATCATTGCAGTCATCGGTGCTGTACGGTATTTCATCGTGGGCCACGAAATCAATCTTATGCTTCTCAATAAACTCATCATCCAATTCCCAGGGCGCGTCTCGAACAATCTGCAACGGGGAATAAAAAAAAAGAAACAATTATTATTAATTATTACGGTTTGTTTTGTTATAAACCCGAAATGAAAATTGATTCGGAAATAATAAAATCACACGGCCATCAATTTATCTTCCAAACAATACACCATTATTTTAGCACACATGCGCAAGTGTTTGCGAAAAGGCCACAATGCCAACATCTTTGGTGTTGTGTCTGCGCATTCACCCGAAGCGTCAATTTAATAGAACCAAAAACTTAAATCACGAGGCCCTCGAGACTAGCGGGCGGCCGACCCCAACCAACCAATTGACGATCGTACGATCGACTCTCTTCTAGACATCTCCTGCCTCGCTGTCGCCGCAGGATACAAACAAGGGTGCAACCCATGTGAGCAGCGGTTCTGATTTGCGTGGCCAAACTCGTGTCGCTTCACTCCATCCTTTTACCATCCGTTCAATTGAGCAATTTCGCTCAATTCCATTCAATCGTGATCACTTCCGGCAAACGTGTCACAAAACGCCACCCAGCTGTGTGTGTGTGTGTCTACGACACATTACTCTAGTTTAGTATTATTATGGGCAACACGCTAACCCACCCGTCCGCCCGTCCCGTCCCGTCCTGCTAATCATTCGCGACCTCAGGTCACCCAACCTCGCCGTATTTACCTCGTCAACGTAGCGACAGTGTCGTACTGCTTCGTAACGCTCCTCATCGTTCATCACCGTTCGACCCTTCCGGCTGTGGGTCAGTTTGTCGTTGCAAACACCAACGATCAGGTACACGTTGGGAAAGACGTTTTTGGCCTAGAAGCAAACAAAAAAAAAACAAGAACACACAACCGTTAGGTACGATGTTGCAAGCTTGCACCACGCCGCATTTGTTCTAGGGGGATTACACATAGTGGGCTAATTAAAATACGGCGCTGGACGAACGATGCTTACCTGCATCAGCTGTCTGGCGTGTCCCTGATGGAACAGGTCGTAGATACCGTCGGCGTACACTCGGATCATACGCGGCGCAGTTCCGGAACGGGCCATCTGGTAGGTTATTTTTTGTGAATAATCGCATCGTTCGCGTTCCCTTATCGCGTCCAATTCTGTGGAATATGGTGCCTGTTTGCAGATGGTCTGTAAAGTGGAATGCAACAAACAAAATGGCGCAATATGAATATTAGTTGTTGAGTAGAGCACTTCGACTATTTTATGTGGTTGACAGTTTCCCACCGATGTTCTTATTGACCTGATCCCGAAAAATAGTACAGCCTGCAATGATCACCACGAACAAATCAACAACGTTCGATCAACACTCGTTACTGAAGTGGGGCTTTATTTTTAAGCATTCCATCGATTGTAGTAACGTCACGTTAAAATTAGCCACAGTTCGCTTCACTTCTCTCTCATTGCTGACGGGAAGGATGCTGGTATACCGCGTTTGTTGATGGTATTAATGGCGCATTGAACTTCTAACGATCTAATCTCTCACTAAATCGAATGACATTTTATGTTGTACTCAGTGGTGATAACAGCATGGAGTTGAAAAGGAATGCATTACATCACACCGCGCACGTTCCAACGGCAACAGGTGGCAGTGGCTCATGATGATTGTGCATTGACTTTTCATTTCTTCCAATCCTTTCTGCACTACAATCATGCCAGAGAGAGAGAGAGACCTTTGACTGCTCCCCGTTGTGTCTATACGCATGACTTCACTTAACATGGTTTTTACAAGCCACGTCGGTCGCTAAAAGTTCCAACTCACACAGCTTACGTGGTTACAAGACATGAACGAAAAGCAAAAATGCCATCAAAAAGCTGTGCCACCAGTTCCGCTTACGAGAGATGCTACACATTTTAATGTCATTCAATAGATTGCTACACTCAACCAGCTAGCGTGCCAGCCAAGCCGACTCTTGCTCTGTGAGGTGTTGATAATTATGTAGCAAATACATTTGAAACTGATTAGGGTAACTACCCGGACAAGCACATGCGCAGTACAAGAACGGAAGACGCGATTAGCAACATCCTACTTCTGGTTAGGCGATAATTATCACCGCCGTGGACCGTGGAGGTACCCGGCGCTTAAAGATTAGACCCTTTCATTACGACTACTTCCAGCCATGGCCTTGCATGAAGCTACGACGATGCGCACTACTAGAGGGGTTAGCGCCGTGATAAAATATTAAGATATGAAATAGCGATAGGAATCAGTGCCCAGAGCAAGGCTAAGCGCGAATGAAGGATAATGATACGTTCTTGAAAGCTGTTTGCTTTAGTTGAACCGTCTGCTATAATTTGTTCTATTTAGTGCAGTTGAGCGGGATAATAATGTCCATCACCAGGAAGGTGGCCATTGTTCATCCGTTATATACAAAGAACTCACACCATTCTTAGTTGATGCATAGATACGGTGTAGGATTTTCTTTTTTAAAACAAAAAATAGCTTAATAACAATACCCAGCAGACTACAACCTAGGGAGATCTTGGTTCTTGTGAAGATGGTCCGGATGGGATTCAATACACTGTTCCGCCTTTGATACGGCTTTGCTATAAAATCACTCAGAAGAATTGGCAATTTTGAAAATAAATAAAAAATGATTCTAGAAACTTTGTACTGTATAATTAGGTTCGGCTACCGAAAGGGGGTACTTTCCGTTTCAATAATTTAGTTCTTCGAATGCATGTTTCTATTTGTTAAAGCCATTCTACACAGGTTGACACCGTAACCCAACCAATCCTCACTTGTGTCAGAAGGTATGTGTGAAGAAAATGCTTCCACCAACCAAAATCATGATAATGGCGATGTCTTGGGGTTGCTGAGGATGGGTTGGGATTACATAAATTGGCAACAATTTCACACTGAGACCTACATTTTCGACAGTGGAACGCAGTGCATCTACCATCGGCTGATGCTTTGCTGCATCATAATACACCGTACAATATTTCTATTTTTGTAGTAAGAAAGCTCCTGCCTGATTGTACTATTAAGCATGAACGAGCTGTTTTGTAATGTTTTGGAGATCTATTTCTATACAAGAGTGTAGCTGTATAACAAACTTACGTCTAATCGTTGTGCAGGGATCGTGACAGGACCGTCATTTTCTGTCGGCAAATAATTCGGTGCCATATTGTGAATTAGTATATTGGGTTCTCTTTTCCACTATATCTTCACTAATTTGTTCGTTAGGAACAACCCGAGTACGATAAACGTTTACTAAATTTGTACCAAAATGCTAGTTTAATACTTTCTGCACACACACGTCGCCGTCAGTTTAACACACGGCACACAACAACACCACCACAGCACTTGTTTTAGTATGTTCCACGTTTACTATGATCCACAAATGTTATTATACCGTTCGCAATATACGTCAAAACGAACGTGTCGAGAGAGAGAGAGAGAGTGGCACTTCCACGCAATCACTGTTGTTACGACGCTGATGCCGAACTCCGAAAGCAGAAGCCCCAGGAATGCGACCTCTTTTTTGTAACACAACGGAACAAAATCATTTAGCAAACATACGATGGGGCGCACACTAGCACTACTCTAAGCTGTACCGACGATTGTACGTGCAAAGATTGTGCACAACTTTGTGCCCCGGAATATCAGGCGATGTGGTCCCAAAGGAAACAACTGCCAACAGGTACTGCCGCGTACCGCCGAGCAGGGTATTCGGGGCGTGTGGTCAACGCGAGCGATTAGTTTCGATTCCTGCCTGCCTATTCCACAGCACCGGGGATAGTGAAGCACCTGCCAACACCCGTTCGTATTCGCAGTCGTGGAAAAACTGTTTGCGATGAGTCGCGAACCCGCTTGCGAGAGCTCTCGCGCCAATAGTGTATACGTAACGCGTAAAGCAACAGCCGGCGTTGGTTCGACGTCAGTGCACCAGCACTCGATGTGGCTGGCGCTGACAAGACACTGGGGCTCACTGGCTTACGCGTACGTCTACGTATAGCAGGACGCACAACAGCAGGCGCAAATACACACACACACAGGCAAGACCATTTTCGTGAGCATCGCTAATCGCAAAGCGCAGGGTGCAAGGTCGGGCAACTGAGTCGGTGTGTACCAACTGAGTAGCAAGAAATCGCAAAAGGAAAATCGACTTCTAATCGAACACAGGAAAACACATTCCTATTTAAAAGTAGTGGAAGAGTTTTACATATCATATAATACAAACTTGAGCCAAGTTTCGCTGTGATATGATGACGACGCCACCGTAGTACGATATCGTAGCGATCTCTTATGTGAGCGACGAATGGTCGCCACACTACTACAGATCGTTAGAAATTCGTTGCTGCCTCGTCATCGTTTATGCTTTTTGCCATTTGAGAGTTAACAAGAAAAGCACAAAATATACGGTGGCGTGATGTGTGTCGTGACCGGATCTTTCTTACAGTTGACGTGACGTTTGGAGAGCACCCAAAACAAAAGAGGCAAGAAGCAGAAAATAAGGTGACCACTTTGCATTATAATGCCAACAGCTATGCTATTATTGGTAGCGCATAAGTGACTTCGAAATGGTGCTGTATTTGTGTGTTAAATATGCGCCAAATACCCTGACATGTGGAATGCGAAACTGTCCTGTAATGGCAGTCATTATCCTGATCCTCGTTTCGTTTTGTGATACCATCTTACAAGAATTTGGAGAAAGGCATTTACCCGTTTTTTGGTGTAAGTAAGGTGCACTCCTCACCTTACCTGGACAGTTGAACTGTTTTCCTACAAATGACCATCAATTATTCTCAATTACGGGTTGTCGCGCCTTCTGCCAACATAAAGAGCCTCCAGCTGGTCCGGTTCATCATGTCGCTTCTTATCAAATATTTAGTTCTTATCATGTTTCGTACGCACCCACCACAGCTGTACCATTCACAGCCACTCACGCCCTTGCAAGATGATACCCCATATTAAATGCTTCTGGTATGTTCTGGCTTCTCGCGTGCTTCAACTTCAAGACAGCAGTTGTCCTTGAACTTGAAAGTTGCGAACGTGACAATAAATGGGTTGGGGGGATGAAAAAGAGAGCGAGAGAGAGAGAGAGACCACACAAGTAGCGACACTCTTATCCGCTCGAGGCGAAGGCGAACGCCTTAAGCCTCCACCAACAAAAGCAAGTGTTTCCATCGATTGAGTTTCGATGTTTAAAATAGCGGTTTAGAGAAGCAAAAACACTTCCACCACCAAACCCAAATGAACCAACAATCATGACGTTATTCTTTGTCTATTTCATTCGCTTTCTAAGCAGTAAATGTGTGAGTTTCCAGAGCGCATTCCCAGTCCAAAAACTTCCTTGCTTCCTTGCCTTGTTCCTGCGTTAATTTCTGCTCAGAGCGATAGAAAAAAGGGAAACGACTTAACGCTCTCTCACTCTCTCTCTCTCTGTTTCCTTTAGTTTTGCGTCTAATGACTAACCATACCACGGTGCTGAAAACTCCACGTCAGACCGATGTGGCGCGATCGTACGATTTTGCAAGGGGAACTAAAAGAAGGAGACAATGACAAAAACGACAAATTGCATCTGGCTGATTGTGCCGGAGAGACGGGCGCGTCGAGAGCGTGTGGGTAATTTTAAATTGCTTTCATTTCTATCATGATTTGTACATGTACAGCAACCATAAACAGTGTATTCAACATGTACCAATTGAAGTGTACATTGTTGCATAAAAATTAATATTAAAATCAAACCCGCACATAAAACCAAGTCGAGCCCGTTATTTCATCAGTCATACGTAATATAACATTGTAAAGTTCTTGAGCACCATACCGAGAAGCACAAGAATAGCAATAGCCTGGCCCCAGATGTCTTGCCGCAGCACACCAGCACATAAATCTTAAAGTGGAAAGAAAATCACGCGATCTACGCACATGTAGCACGAGCGACCAATCAGAGACGCGCAGCGTAAGAAAGCCACCTTCTTTTATATGGGTGATGACGTCGACCGTGGTTGGAATTTGGTCGACCTCAAAACGGAACTAACACACAAACGCACCACACCAAAACATAAGTGATAAGAGCTTCCGTTACGCACACACACACAAACCGCTGCCTAGCCGTAACAGAACGCCGCGTGCGCAGATTTTTTATGTATCGATTTATTGTTTGAATAATTAATTGCGGTACAGGTGTTATTCGCAGGAACAAGCGAGTGTGAATACACACTTTGGCCTATCTTTTCTGCACGCATGATTCATTCATCATGCTGGACTGTACTGTGCACCAAATCGTACGACACACAGAGACGTTAGAGTTCGGGGATACGACGTGTCACAATATCATCAGACACATGACGCAATCGGGCACATATACTGATGATGTAGACAACTATGCACAGCACCATTAGCTTTGAGCGATGTGTGTTGTGAGGTCTGGTCTGTGGGAAGAAGAACAACAACAACAACACACACACACAACCCACCCTCTGTACTGTTGGGCCACCAGTAGCACGTGTTCTTGGGTGGAAGAAGGGAACGCGTGTGAAACCCCGAAAACGTGCTTGCGCAATCCCCCCTCAGTCAGCGCTAATCACCCACGGCGTGTGTACTGGGTGGTGTGTTGGGGGAGGCATAACACATACGCAGTAAACATCGGCCGGACCAACGGGCCCTTAGAGCCGGTGTTTTGATTTTTTGTTGTTGTTTTTGTTCAAATATACTGTTTAAATTAAACACAAGACCTTCTTCGCAAGCTTGTTGTTCGTGTAGAAACATAAAGCTTTCGATTTTATCCCCTTGATTAGATTAAATGCCACAGTCATATTTTATATGGCTTGAAGGTGCTGATGAAAATAAGAGCAATATAATCTAAAACAATAATAAGTTTCTTACTACCAGTATACTTCGTTTAAATGGGAATTTTTCAGCTATTAATTCTACAAGAAGGAAATATTAATTTTATAAGCCAACTGTAACTTAACCTCAACCGGGAGGGCCCGGTGTTGTATACGATAGCGGCGCCGGTCTCCACACGGCAGGACCGTACGCAGGACTAACTATCCAGCTATGAGTAAAACCAAGTCATAATAGAAAGCTAAAAATAGCAGGCCCAAGGTCTTTACCATTTTACCCTACTGAATCATAGGCTCAACACAGGTTTAAGCAAGAAATGATCATTCCATCCCGCTAATCAGAAATTTAACACTCACACAAAAACGTGATAATTGCAAAAAACCATCCACACCATCCACTTCCTGCAAATCTACATTACCTCATTGTCTTATTCATCACACAAAGCGTGGAACAAAACGATGATCCCTAAGTCCCTTGCTACGATCCTCAAAGCTAAAGCAGTGTGCCACGCTACATCAACAGCGCTCTCGCATACCCCAAACTCTCTTATCAATTTTCCAACAAATGGGGGGGGTTTCCTGCTGTGTTCCTGCTAGGTCATCTATCGTACGATGTTGTGAGCAATCCCCCGGGTACGTTCCCTCTTGACGTAACGGCGTAGTAAGTTGCATATGAAAGGACCAAAAAAAAATGGCCGGAAAATCTCCCAATCCCCTTGGTGCCGAAGATAAGATACCGTCCAGAAACGATTTCATGTACCCACTCGCGCCCACTATCTCGAGCATTACAAGATTGTCGTACACACGGTACACGGGAATGCGCAATTACCATCGCTACGCTAGAAATGCACCACACGACTTCCCCGATACCGATACTGCGAGCCCATCTCGCTGACGTTCCGATAAGCCGTTACGTTCTGAAGATTGTTTTCATAACATCCGCCGGCGCTTGCCGGCGATGAAAAGCTTCGATCCCTCTCTCGCTCTCTCTCTCTCCTTTTCTGCCCCTCCTGTCTAATCAAAAACCTTTCAATTCCCACGTCCATTGATAAAAATAGCATTTGCAGGGATTCGTCGCCATTAATACGTGTGACAGCGCGTGTACCGTGCGTAATAGTAGAACGGTTGTTATCACACTTACCACCGGTGGGCTATGTTCGACACCACTCGTTGCATTTTGGCTCGCGAATCCGGACGATGTGGCCACCGAGGAAGATCCATTCGACGAAAGCGACGGAGGCGGCGACGGCACGGGATCGGACGAACGGGGACGTCCGACTGCCGGCGGGCCACCAAAGTTCACGTGCCCATTCAGTGCACCGTCATTGTTCGGTGGCCAAAAGTGATCGGCATGGCCCGGTTCGATGCCATCGTCCACGATCCGGATGCTGCTGAAGCGCCGGCTGCTACCGTTCATACTATCAGGGGTTCCATCAGCTGATGCAGCGGCCGTGCCATCAACCTGTAGTTGCGGTTGTTGTTGTTGTTGTGGAGGCTGCTGCTGCTGTTGCTCTTGCGTGGCCAAACGATCTTCCAACTCCCCGTTTGGATCGATCGTGATCGAAACCGTCTCGTCGATTGTCAAGCGGCCGGTACTGCTGCTGTTGCTGCTGTTGTTAGCGCCACCGACCGAAATATCACCCAAGCTGTCACGTGGCCGTTTGCGCGACATTCTCGCGGGCGTCTGCTGCTGCGGAGTTGTGGTGGACGATGCCAGTTTAACGCCGTAACACGTCGATTCCTCCACGTGTCTCGCACGAAGGCTAGTAACAGCTAATGCTTGGCGATGATTTGTCCTTTCCACGCCACCAGACGACGTAATTGAAATGTTGCGCGAATACCAGCGGCGTAAAACTGTCCTCAACCGGGGCAACTGTCACTAATCCCTGTAAGAAACGGAAAGAACGGCCGTATTAGCAATGGTTGTGCAGTTTTTATTACATGTCCAAACGCATGATAGCATTGAATAATTTATTATGAAACAGCACGGGAAAGGGTGTACTATAACTACGTTTTTTTTGGCAATTGCCAAATGGCTAGAATTACGACGAAAAGAGCACCGTGCAACGATGGTAAGACATTCAGAGCAACAATCAATTTTAATGTCATCCAACGTGTGTGTACACTATTAAGACGACATGGGGTGGAAGCTGTGGTCTGATTGATTCAAATGGCACATGTGCGAGGCAGCAGCAGCAGCAGCAGTGTCCTTCAATAACGAACAAACGGTTCCGTGATTGAGCTCCACGTGACGGTTATCCGGACGGCGGGCCACGAATCCCGCGCATGGTAATCGAAACAATCGCATACGGAACGATTCTATCGCGCTTTAGCTAATTTTTTAGTCATCATTCCGATCCAGGGAAGCTGATCATTTTGGTGACAAAATTATCACCTTTCACAGCACACTAGGCACGTCGTTCATTAACGCACCTCCCCGTGACAGTGGCTGAAATTGAAGGGTCTGAACAATCGTCTCGGTGGTGTTGCGCGGTGCAATAGCTATCACCACATAGCGTGTGTGTGTGTCTTATCGAAGAACATCCGCACGAGAAATAAATATAGAAAGCTCTCCGCTTCATTACGTGTGTCTTATTCTTATTTTAGTCAGACCAGAGGGAGATTGCGGATTTCGTATTAATTTTACGCCGCCCGTACACGCCCCTAAGTGGCTAAATTAAGGTATGGGGTGTGTCGACAGGACGATTTTTTATTTTGCTATATTATTAACATGCGGCAAGCAAGGCTTAAGTAGTGCATTGGTGCTAAAAATGCACGTTTCAAAAAATCTCCTGGTGCCTCGTTACACAGAAATGACATACAACAGTTCGACATAGTAGTTCCTAGTAGTTCGACAAACAAATAGAGGCCTTTTTGTCCTGGATATTGGACGTAGCTTAGCAAATGATAAACTAATTAAACGCTTTTTATTTCAAACACCCTTATGTCAATAATCAAGAACAGAGAGAACATCAACCAAAAGAGTGCAGACACAAAGTTTATCGATATTCAGGTATTATGAGCCAATTTCGAAATAAGCATCTTTTAACACAACCATTCCAGATTACAGCCAGTATTGCGTCGGATCAGAAAAGCACGTCCTGCAAGATAGAGCCTTACTAACACAGACATAAAAAGCAACGGAAACGAATCGTGTGAGGTGAATCATTCCCAATACGCCCAAATGTACGTTTCAAAAACCACGTGCCGGTTGGACTAGTTCCGATCAGGTTTCCCACCATCCACTTCTACCTACACTAGACCTTGCGGACCATGAACTCAACGGGCAGGAACCAGTTTCAAACAGGCATCAGCCGAAGCTGCTGAAGGCGGTTCGTACCGCCAACCACCCACCGATGGGCGCAGGGTTACACAGTTCCGTTGCGTGGATGATATGGAATGCGGACTCCGGAATTCGTCATCGAGGACGTTTCGGTTACCACCGATCCCTTTCTACTCGGCCATACCGTTAGCTCTGTGTTTCCGCTGCCTACTATGCTTCAACTTTATTATTACTATGGTAACATATTTAATGGTAGTGCCGTGACTTCGCTAAGAACCAAGAGATGCAGCAGCATCTTTTTCTTAACCCCTTGTGCATAAAACGCAAACCGTAACCGCACAGACGAATAAGGCGGGACAGAGGCAGGGAGGGGATTGGAAAAATCGTACGATTGCGTCATACGACCATCACGCGCAGTCAGCCGTTGTTGTGGCAATGTTTGTATTTGTTATTACCGGCTGTTCACGACCATCGTTGAACGAGACGGGCTTGCAGAGTGTAGGGGAGGGCGTTCTATATAGAGGAAAAGCCAAGCCCCGGATTGGGTTGCCAAAGGTTCGCGAGAACAATCGTACGATGGGCTTAGCTGCTGCCGCGCAATAGCAACAAAAAATCACCCTTCACTTGCGTGTTTTAGTGTGCATGTGTGTGCATGTGTGTGTAAGTCTAGGATCGATTTCTGAGTCACACGCAGCAGTCCCACACGTTTCAAAATAAACGGGAAAATAGGGTTGTAGGTGACCTGTTTCCATCGATTTCTATGATTTCACCCTGTATGTCGTGCGATGCCCCCATCAGTTCACATTCGTGCTGTAGCAACCACTCGTCAAATTCGTCATCCCAAGTGCTTTTCTTCACACATTCACTCACGGCCGCTTATCACAACTCCTGACCGGATCTGAACTTTAACCCGGATTCGTGGCAGACACAGTTCCGCTAGAAAGTATCCGTTCGATTACACTTGTTACTTAATCACCACTCGAGTCAGCTAGTTTCCCAGCTTATCTGCAGCTGTTTTGGATCTACGCTGTTATGCGATTTTTTCCCTTACTTGCTTTACCTTCCAGAACGCCAAAAACTCGGGAAATGTTGCGGTTCACACGTCAACACACACACTGTGCAAATGGGAGGTTGTGTCAGTTCGAAAACTTTGACAGCTGCACTGGTAGAGCCGAAGCTCGCCGAACGAAACCGAAGCCGAAAACCCGAGCTCGATGGTATGGTGCATTTTCGAAATTTTAAACCGGAATATTCGAACAATGCGTTTTCGAATTCTCCTAACGGCTGTTGCAAAAGCACACGTGTGATGATTATATCAATAAGCAAATTGAAACAAATTTGTTGCAACATTTTTGTCTTATTAATTTTCACCTTTCAGTAAATGTACTAAGGACAGTTCTTTTTTATCGAGCATTTTACACAGGTGAATGGCTCTACCACACGTAAATTGATAAAACTTATCAAATTGTTTCCTACCTTCTTGTTTCTCAACCACAAAACACCTTCCATAAGTCTTAGCCTGGCGAAGTCTCTTGAGTGAGGTATTTTGAGCTATATTCTTTGGTAAAGAATTCGGTTGAGACCCCATTTCACCCACCATTATTAGTCCGCAGCCTCCAAAATCCCGGAAACACACGCACAAAATATTATATTTGTACACCAAACACGTGATTTCTTTCCTCAAACAACAACGCAACGCAAACACATTAATTAACATTGAAAGAAACAAAATATATTCATTCTTACATTACTAGCAATTAGATGCATGACAGCGATAAGAGAATATTTGAAAACTATGTTACAGACAAATTTGGATAAGTTTGCAAAAGAATAAAAAAAAAACAAATAAGAAAATACATATGAATATAAAAAAGCTCTTGGGCACGTCTTATCACCTAATGTATGGTATTACATTGAAATATGATGGAAATAAAAGCTGAAGCACACTTGTACTAATCCGGTTGTGCTTGCGCGAAAAGTACGGTCTATTCGAAACGGCACTAAATTGTCTTTTAGTGGTAGGCAGGGTGTATAGGTTGATTTATCAGAAAACTGTGTACGAATCATAACTCTTTTCTCCTTACTACAACTCATTCAAAAATTACATTTTCCATAGCAAGACCGTTATGGTTCGTTTCATTTATCGTTCAAAACTATTTTTCCGAGGATTCTGTGTGTGCTTTCAAACTGTTGCCACATATTGCTTATAAACTAGATAATCATTTTAACGCAAACAAGTTGATAAAAAAATTCAAACGCTTCCAACCGTCTTCTTCAATATCCGGAAATCCGGTTTTCACATCTGAAAGGTGTGCCATCAGCGTCGCGTATTCCTCTCAATCTTTGCAAAATTCATGTATATCACACATTCTGAATTTATATAAGCTTATCGTTTTTTCTTCTTCTAATATATGCGCTTATCGTGTAAATTGTTAAGATAGATTTTTTCATCATTAGCAAAGAAAAACTCCTTCCACAATAACCACAGTAGTAACAAGTATTACACACCATAATGGGAGAAGAGATTATAAAAAGAAAAAAAAACACGAACAAAACCTCCAAACAAAACTGGAGTATCATTTGTATATATATATATATAACACGATATCATCGAATTTCAATCGATTTATCATCCACGGTTCGCTGTAATGTGTAATCTATAATAGAGTTTACTGCTAGTTATTTGCATGCATTATATGTTACTTTAAACGTGAAAGATGGCAACGTAATACTAATCTTTATCTCACACGACGGCCTATTTGCGCTCTAGCTAACCACGCTCTCTTCCCAGCGATGAGATAAAACCAGTTTATCCTATTGTTCACTGTGTTTGATGTGTATAGCACACTTTTTTGTTTAGTTAGTTTGTTATGTTTGAACTGCTTAAATGATTTATAAAACCGTCTCAAACTGTCATTTTACACTGCAACATTATATAGCTGCGAAACAAGCAATTGCGCATAGGTGGCGCTCAAATTTTGGTCCTTCATCTTGTGGGCAAAATTAAGCAAACAAAATCGCAAAAAGTTACAGAAAATGAGAAGCGTATCTCACACAAACATTCTGTTGCATTGCACATTGTATTTGTATGTTGTTTTGTATTTCACGATCATAAAGATACTAGCGATAGAGCAGACAACAAAAAAAACACTATCAAAAAGTCGCTTGTACAAGACCTTCCTTCTAAACAGAGAATAGCGAGAAAATATCACGTGAGTCCATATGATCGTATGGGCATGCAACTCAATTTGGGGATACAAGGAAAGGTGTCTCTGATTAGTACACGTTGTGTATATATTACGAATGAAACTTCGAAGCAGGCAGAACAATTGTGCGCTCCTCGCTCAAACCCGTTGCTCAAGCCGCCGCTCACTACACACTCCACGAAGCAATGCTTATTTCGAGGCCAGAAACATAATTAACCTGTGCAAGAGAAAAACGGAGAACACAAAACGTGTTAGTTCTTTAACCATTTGCACATCACACTACAACATCTCCTTTCGATGAGGCTTACCTGAAATTGATTGCTTTCGCTGCCAGCAGCCTGTTACATTCGGCGGTATCCGGCAGGGGTAGCAGCTTGAACGGACTTTCCGTTTCCGTGTCGGCGAAATCGTGCTTGTAAATTTGCGTGTCCACCTTAATGTCGGAAAATGGACCACGCAGCACAAAGAAGTGCATCGGCAATGGTGTCGTTGTTTTGGATTTCAGGATGAGCTTAAATAGAAGAGTTTGCACCACGATCAGTAAGATGCCGGCCACGTATGGCATCAGTAAGAGAAGAATCCCGTACCTGATAGGTGATATCGCGCTCGCAAGACTCGTGAGGATCACGCTGGCTTTTGTTGATGATCGCCTTCACTACCCACTGATGGTTGAAGGCGGAGAAACGGCTTGTTTCATAGTACAGACGGTGAACGTACTCATCCGTTCGGTACGGTTTCAGCTGTAAATCTGTAAGAACAACAAAACAACCCAAAACATCATTAGAACACAAAAACAAACCAGAAACAAACTAGGCTCGCTCCCTCTCTCCCTCTTTGTGGGTTTTATATGCATTTCGCAAACACTCTTTAAGCGTGTACCGTTAAATATGATCTTCTCATAGCTCAGCAAATCGATCAGCGTGAGGAACAGCTTCTTATCTTCGGCCGCCTTCACATCATGTGCCCGCAGCGCAACCATCACATCGGCGCCCGACTTTCTCGGATGGGCGCAATTGGTCTCGTGCGACGTCACCTCATGTATTGGGCCACGCCACTGGCAACCGATGCGTGCGTACTTGCAGTCCGTCGGACGATCTTCACACTCGGTAGATTCATGGTAATCGATCGATTTGTTCGGAAACTCCTTCGAACAGTACTGACATTCGGCCGGCAGCTCCGAAACCGCCTTCTCGACCGCCAAATTGCGCGACGAGTTGTTCTTGCTGATCTCCGTGCGACAGTTCGGACAGGTGGCATTCTGATCGCGCAGTCTGTTTGCGATTGAAAAAAAGAAGAAGTTATTCTCGTTGTGCTGATCCCGATATCCTGTGGTCACGGGCGTTCAAACAAGCAAGCTGCTTACCTTCCGTCAGCCAACAAATGCGTAAAGCATTTGTTTAATGATACGGCGCCCACCGAG
>KZ062113.1:0-28921 GCA_002091835.1 Anopheles maculatus
TTTTATTTCAAAACAGAACTTAGTGCGTTGAATTGATGAGTTTCGTTTACATTTTTATGAAGAGCAATTGTAGTTTGTATGAAAATTTAATTCCCAAATGTATGCGCATGTAGTAATAAAAACAAATTTATTCGCTTATAACTCGTCCTAGCTCGAGCATCGATTTGATCTTTATAGATCGCTTGTTGTAGCCTTTGCTAAATCGTACTTTAAGATTTGCACAAGTTTAGAAACGATTACATGAAACCGAACGTTCATTCCAAAGACCATTCTTAACATTGGTAACAATCGTTCTACGGGCGAGCGAGAGATGGGCGTCCATACATTCCGCCACGCTAAATCAGTTGGGGTAGCCTAGAACGCACGGTTTATTAATAGCAGGCCTACGAAACTGAAGGCATCATCACTGGCCGACCTTTTCGCATGATTCGTTTCAATCGATCGAACTATTCACACACAGCTGGCCAAACGTTAGAAAGAAGAGGACAGAAAGATTGGTTTGAAAAAAAGCAGCTTCAAGCAAGATGGTTCATCTGGGTCGGTCCCATCTGATGGATGTTGTATTGTACCGTGACGTAATAGCGCTACCCCGTAGCAACTGTATTTGCGAGAGCGAAGCAACCCGATGCAAGAAAGAGATCGACGAGGCGCACGTACCGCACCCAGCATGAGTGTCGTCCGGGCACGGTAAAACAGCAAATCGAGCGAGCGATGGTCACCGAACGAATACCGAAGCATTACGCTGCCAGAACTCGACGAGTAAGCACGGACGTACGGCTCTGAGCAAACGCACAAACCACCGATCCGCGAAGGAATCGTACATTCTTGGTTAAATTTTTTGTGTGCCCTTGCATTGAAAGTGCGTAGTGAAGAAGAGATCAGTGTTGTAGCCTGAGTGAAGGAGGCGAACTTCAGGCATAAAGTTTACAATTTGTTGACTAGTTCGTGTGTGAAAGTTAACGGCAGATTGCAAATCGTGTAAAAAATAAAAACAGAAATTTTAAACAAAATTATCACTGCATTCGAAGCTTTGCTGCTGTTGCTCGCGGTACGCGCTACAACCCTGTCGAACGAGGGAGAAATCGACAGCATATCGGCGGCAACGCAAGCGAGACAGAGCATCCCGCTTATGCCGTGAGCGTGTGCGAAAGTGGCAGTACATACATGCGCAACCGAGACGGCACGATTCAGAATATGGCGACGGTGGAAAAAATAAATCCAGTGTTTAGTGCAAAGTTGAATGTTTCTTTTATTGTACGGTTTTAGTGGGACACAAGTGTTTGAGTGAAGTTCGAAAAGTGGACATTAGTGTACCGAGCAGAAGTTTAAGTGCAAAAGTGCGATTGTACAAAGTATGGAACAGGTAGAAAGCATATCTTTTTCGCGGCAGTGCGACGAAATCGACCTACTCTCCAGTCCGGCCGCAATGTTGACTGGAGGCTGCGAACCAAACGCGAACCACCACTCGTCGAACGCAGCAACCGACGCTGCAGTTCTCGCGACTGCCACCGTGAACGATGGGGGCGCCAGTAGCGTTACCGAAGATGGACGACCGTTGGATGGTCGCGGCGGTATGGTTTCGCGCCAGGATTCAAACGTTTCAACGGTAGCCACGACATTTGCTGCCGATAATAACCATGGTAACGATGGTAACGATGGACCGGACCGACAAGGTGTGGTTAATAATCAAAGTGGCAACAGTGGTGGCACGGTAGCGGCCACCATAAGTAACCGTATTGCGGAAGGTCGATGTCGGCGCAAAAATCGTCGTCGCAAGTCAAATCGTGGAAAGTCGAGTTCAAACAGACCGTACAGCAAGACCAACTGGAAGTTTCAGTATCCGGCGGGGCAAGGTGGTGGGGGTAATCGCCAGGGGCAGGGTGGTGCCGCCGCCGCCGAATCCAGCAGTACCGGCGGTGGAATGCATGGTGGAAAAATGAATCACAACAAGCGGCGCCATCTGTACTCGGTGGCGGCCTCCCGCCGGATAACACCGTTCCTGAAATCCGATCAGCCACCGTTAGTGCCATACAACACCAACCGCTTCCTGATGGAGGACCACATGCCGCAAGTGCTCACCCCGTCAGGTAGAACGCGCGATTCTAGTTTTTCGATAGATTCAGAAGAAAATTATTTTTACTCACTCCCAGAGGATGAAGAGGACTTCCTTACCAAGGAGTTCTCCAGCGTGTACGAGCGGGAACGGTTCGATCGTCTGGAAGGTTTAAGCCATCCCGACCTCGTCCAAGAGTATATGAAGCTTGCGGCCGACTACGAGCAGCTGTCTCGCCGTAGCGAGACGAACGGTGCTGCTGGTGCTGGTGGTGGTGGTGGTAGTGGCGGAGGCGATTGTGAGGGCGGAAAGAGCGTGTGAAGGTGCTAGAGCGGGAAAATATAGGTGAGTATTTATGAAGGTTATGAAGTATTTATGGGGCGGTCCGGTGGTGTATACGATAGCGGCGCCGGTCTTCACACGGCAGGACCGGGGTTCGAATCCCGGCGGACCGCCTCCCCGTACGCAGGACTGACTATCCTGCTACGGGTAAAACTAAGTCATAGAAAGCCAGACATAGCAGGCCAAGACCGACTAAGGTTGTAGAGCCAGAGAAGAAGAAGAAGATTTATGAAGCACGTGTTGTCCGTGTAGCCTAATACGCGCAATTGAGTTAATTATGAATTTATTTAAATGATCCAAGTAGACCGAAAAAATGAAATAACATTTAATAGATAAATCATAAATGCGTATCCAAAACACAATGCTTTCTATTGTTCTATTACGTCAGTTTCTTTTAGTTCTATATTAAATATTTAGTATATTTTTCTTTGAATTTAATTTAATTACCCACAGATCTTCGCCGTCAGCTAGAGCACGCCATGCGAATGGGATTTCTCATGTCTGCTAGATCATCACCGCGCTACGGAGCCTCGGCCACTATCGCTGCAACTGATCGTATGGAGGTGGCAGACCAGCCACAACGCGCCCAGTTGGATGCCAGCACTAGCGAGGATAGCGAGTCGGACAGCTCGAGTTCGAGCAGCAGTAGCAGTAGCTCGAGCAGTAGCAGCAGTAGCAGCATGAGCGACGACGACGACGACGATGGAGATGAGCCAATGATGATGAATGGTGATATTGCGCAGCATTCACCGGTATTCATGAATGGTGGAAGTACTCATGCCAACGGTGGTGCACACGACAGCAGCGACCACGAACACCAGTTGCTGGATGGGGATGAGGACGAACAGCTGCTGCTGCTAAACGGTGCCGATGAGCTGTCACCATCTCCGAGGCCATCGCTCGCGGTAGAGTAAAGATTCCGCCTTAAGTTTAAGCAAGCGCGGAAGCCAAAGGCTCCGCGTGATTGCGACTTTGCTTAGGTTCTAGTGGTTCCCTGGGATATATATATGAACCAAATGTTAGTTTTAGGCGTTTGCTGTTTTAGCTCCTCCCTGATTAAAACGTTGCCCCATTTCGGATAGTTTAACCAAAAGAAAAGATAGAACAAGCCTCGCTAGTCGTCATATTCTCAATATTTGAGAGATTGATGTATGGGGGGGGGGGGGGGATGCAGACGGGCTTTTATGCAAAAAAAATGCTTAAAAAATTACTTGATTTTAATGCGTTTGCTTTTCACATAGATTGTGTTATTATATCGTACTGTGTGTGATCGTACAATCATACAAGAGAGATGAAATAGATACACCGCATAAGTATGACAACAGAAAACCTACTTTTTTCGTTTTACTAAACTAAAGCGCGACAGCATCAAGATCAAAACTGCACCAAAATGGGCATTATTAAGCAGTTCGGGTCGGAATTGCGATGGAAACTAATAAGAGCGGATTCGTGAAAGGAGGAAACCTGGAAAGTGTTGCAAAAAAAAGCGATGGATTGAAATAATTTAACTCGAAAACAAAAAATCGAACTAAGAATGAAAATTACAAACAAAACAAAAGAAAAAAAAATGGAAAAACCTTTTTATTGTAAAATCAGCAAAAAGTATGCAATTGTTAGTGTGTGTGTGTCTTTGTTCGGGCTCTGGAAATCGATTGTTTTGTAATCGAAAACCCCTCAATAGGACAGAGGACAGGGCGGAATAAACAGGACACACACACAAACGGGTGGGAGATATATTATACAAGTAATGTAAAAACCATATATACGTAGCGGATAATTTACATTGTACAACTTTAATAATATTAAAACAAAAAAAAAACCAATGCGACACAATGCAAATGATATGTGATTTCTCTTTTTCTCTAACCTAGCAGAGAGAATATTGTGTTAGTTTGATTATGGGTGAATCAAACAAACAAACAACACAAAAGTGGGAAGGGAACTATTTAAGGAGTATAAAAAGCGTACACTTAAATAAAGTGTATGGTGGCACACAATCACATTTGTGATTGTGGCGAACAGTGCGCCACATTTGAGAATGGGAGTTGTTGAGATGATGAACCAATATATGGTGGGTGATCAATGTGATTCGATAATAAAAATAAGATTACGACGAACGGGTTTAAAACATACGCCACAACTAATGGTGAGATATGTAGTATGTACTGTTATATATTACCAATCGAACGCATACGTGTGGAACAAATGAATCGCTTTTTCTTTCTTTGGGACACGTATCTATTTAAGATGCGGGCGCGCACGCGGGCTGCAATGATGCGCTTAGAATGACTACCGTGTAATACGGAAATCCGGGTATTGGAAGCATATTTGTGATGTTGCTTCCATACTGTTATGTGCGAAAGCGTGTGTTTGAAACGAGTATAGTGTGGTATTCAGCTGTCGGCCATATATTACACGTTTCTGATTGAAACTGACTATACTAAAACAGAAACGAAAGCCAGCAAAGATCGTTATTGGCCGCTTTTTTAGAGAGATGAAAAAGGGAACAAGAAAGACTATCAGCACCGCTGTGCTGTGTGTATCCACCGTCTAACCGACGACGGGTTAAGGTTCAAATATCCCAGCGGATGGAAGGTGGACGCTGAAAAGAACGAAGAAGGTGGAAAAGTAGATGGAAAATGACGCTTATCTTTTCGAAGAGCTCCTCGAAACTCGAAAATCGGACGTGTATATTGTGAGCATGTAATAATGGTTAAGATGATTACTAAAAACACACACACACACATACTGCTAGTGATATAATAGTGACCAGGCGTTGTAGTAAGGTGTAGTGGAAGAAATTTTCTGGTCGTAGAGTGTACTACTACATCCCGCATTTTGCTGTGGTGGCTTGTAAGACGAAACCATACCAGGCTGTCAGTTATTTTCCATTTTGGCCCGGAGGGGTATGTTCGTTGGGAGCGGGAGTTGGCCAGATGAGCGGGAGGTAACAACTAGTTTGTTTTAGTGCTGTAAGTTTATGTTGTTACACTGAACACGTTGGAACGGGGAAGGAATAAAGTGAAAAACGAATATTTGGAAGCATTTCATTTACTGGACATTTCTTGCAATAAACTTCAATCGAAATATTTTGTCCTGCGTAAGTAACACACAAAAGTTCTCTTAACTACTAATGATACGAAAACAAATAATAATACTTTGATTTATTTGCAGGGTGGCCGTGTGTCTTCATTTTTTAGCCTGCCGCGGCTTTGGTGTCGGTGCGGATGGGTTTTCCCCTTTATAAAATTCCTTCAGCAACTCCATCGCTTCCGTATCTCGAACCCCACCACGGATAGGGATGCGCGAGCTAAGCAACCCAGCCACGCCAAGCACGGTACATCCACCGAAACGATCGTTCTGACAGCCGTAGATGATTTCTTTCACGCCCAGCTCAATCAGTGCCGCGGCACACATAATGCACGGTTCGACCGTTACGATTACCGTCACCGAGCTAAAGATTGCTTCCGGTGGGATAACATTGTTCCGACGCGCATAATCGAGCGCTTGATCGATGCAGATAAATTCAACGTGGCGTGTGGCATTTTTCGTTTCATTTACCAGATTGCATCCGCGTGCAATAATTTCATTGTCTTCCGTGTCCCCACGCACAAACACACAGCCCACCGGAACCTCTTTGAGGTCGTTTGCAATGCGTGCCTGTTGCAGCGCGTCTTCCATGAAACGTTCCATTCGGTAGGATAACACAATCGTATCCGTTTGCTAATGCTAAGCGTATAAAAAAGATAATACTGTGGACAATATGTAAGGGAAGAATGTTGTTTTAGATCTTGGTGCCGTATCCTTCATCCGCGGCTCCAAGGTACGGTAGAATGCCGTGTTCGGTAAGCCAAATTTTGGCCTTCTCGGACCAGTTTGTGTTATTCAAGCTGCGGGGGCTAGGATGTGGCATGCAGTACGTTTTGATGGTTGGATCAATTTTGTTCTGCTTGGAAAGAGTTTTTATGCGATCTTCTGTGTAGCGCCCAACCGATACAATTATGTTTGGCTTAAGCAAAGTTAATGCCTTCGCTAGGTACTGTTCCGAAATCGATTGAATTTCTCCCTTTGATTTTCCCTAAAATGGAAAGAAAAAGGGAAATTAGAGAAAACGATAAATATTTTGTGGTGGATTGGGTAAAACAGGTTCTCACCTTCAGCTCACTGGGCGTTATGTTTCGTCCAGTCTGATGGAAAAAAGCCAACGGACAAAGATTGTACACGAAACAGGAACGGAAGAATCGGTCCGACGTTCCACACAATTTTTCGTACAAACCCCACCAACGCTTTCCACTCTGTTCTTCCCGCGTACAGGCTAAACCTTCTACCGGTCTGGCAGCTAGTTCCGGTATCGGTTTCGCTACCGTTCCTCGCAATCCCATCCAATCCCGTACGGCCGGAACGTAGCCGAATGGCACCTGAAACAAGCCACCTTTCGTTACATTGGGCACATTGTTATACATTCTCGAGCAGTAAATAAAAATCATGTAAAAGCTAAGAATGAAAAAAAAGGAAAACAAATTTCATTATCATCACCCCAGTTTGGCACATGCCCCACGGTCCTGGATTCATGCCGATAAACAGTACCGGCTTTGGACCGTCGAGGAAACGCTGCAGATAGGCGCAATGTATTTCCGAAGCATACTCGATCGGATCATAGCAGGCGGCAACATCGGACGGTAGAACGACCTTGCGCAGTGCTGCCGATAACTCTCGTTCGATAAGGTAAACTTGCTGCCAGTAGGGGGCAATCACACCCGGGTTCGGTATAACTGCATCTCCTTTTAACTTTTCCGGTCTGGATTCACTTTCATGCGTGTCGGACACGGACTCAGCCGGAACAGTATTGGCGCCTATCTTTGCTTTCGGCACATTTGCAAACTGGGAAAGCGAGAATTCACCAAGCGGGGAAGCACGTGTATCCGTTGCTTTTTCGTCTAGTTTTAACTTTTTGCGCAACATTAGTACAAACTTTGGTGCACTTACTTATACGGTGGAAATTTGTGGAATGGCGGTATCCACAGTGCGAGTTTGAATTGTTCCGTTTTCCAGGAAAGAAACATGCCGCCCGCGATAGAGAGTTTTGACAGCTGGCAAACGTAAATAAACAGGGGTTTCGGGCGAATGCTACAACATAATCAGGAATTTTAATAAAAACTATAACTTTTTCTATTCAAAACATGAATTTAAGAATGTTTATAATTCATTTGAATGATTTGTAGTTAGAAACGAGATTTAAAAGTAATTAAACATGCACAGAAAGTGAGTGAATTTCCTTGTTCATGATGAACTGCTTGCTAAAAGCCCTGTACGTTCTAGGCACATCAATTAATTTCAAATCGGGGGTTATGTAGAAATATGAATACAACTTTAATGTTTATGTTTTGATATTTTTAATTAACAAAAAAAAAGCTTTAAATGGAGTTTTATGAAATAAATGGTAGTTTCGAAACAAAGCCCTTTCCATCCAACTAGTCTACTTGATATGGTCATCGCTCGTTGCTATGGAAACGGTCGAGTTGCAACAAACATAGAATAATTTTCTGATAAGATAGTTTTGTGCTGGCATTGGTGGAAATCCGGTGGCTTTTCTTCAGCATGTTTTCGCAAAATATGATAATTCGCGATGGTGAATATACGAAAACAATATACACGATGGTAAGCGGGAGCGGGAATGTACTGGCTATTCGCTCATAACGCGATTCATTCCTTTCGCTAGATCAAGGAGGAACGATTCCAGGATGCTATAAACACGCTAAATACTATTCCGGAATCTTCAACAACCCGTGCCGGGTTGTCTCTGCTGGGCCACTGTTACTACCAAATGCAGGACTTTATAGAGGCGGCTAACTGTTACGAACATCTCATTAATCTCGTACCGGACGTGCAAGAGTATCGCCTGTACTACTCGCAATCCCTATTCCAGGCGGGTCTTTTTGACGAGGCACAGAAAATCATAGCAAACGGGTTGGATTCCGCTGTGTTGAAGGAGAAAGTGCTGCAACTGCAGTCGGCCATTGCCTACGGTAACGAGGATTACACGGCGGCACAATCGCTGCTACTACAGCGCCAAGACGGTAATGGGCAGGAGGCGAGCACAAAAAACGACGAAGGATGTTTGCTCTACCAGGCGAACATGTACGAGGACGCACTGCAACGGTACGTGTCTGCCCTGCAGGCTGGTGGGTTTAATCCGCATGTCGCTTACAATGCGGCCCTATGCCATTATCGACGCAAGGAAAACTCGCAGGCATTGAACTACATCGCGGAAATTGTGGAGCGTGGCATACGAAATCATCCCGAGCTGGGTGTTGGTGCGCAGGCGGAAACTGAAGGCGGTGCGCGAAGCGTTGGAAATCCTCCAGCTTTGGCTGCTTCCGGGCTGGCGCAAGCTTTCAACCTAAAGGCAGCGATTGAGTACCAGGAAGGAAACGGTATGTGCACGCCGAACATTTTAGTGCGGTGTTCATTTATTAATTTTTTTTTGGTTCCCAGTTGAAGGTGCCCGTGAGGCTTTAACCGATCTACCACCACGCTCCGAACCGGAGCTTGATCCTGTAACGCTTCATAACATGGCGCTAACTGACCCGACTGGCGGTGGTGCCGGTTTGCGTCGGCTAGCGTTCCTGCTCGAGCTTGGCCCACCAACCTGTCCGCAGGAAACGTTTGCCAATTTGCTGTTGCTTTGCTGTAAGCATGAAATGTACGACACGGCGGCCGATATCTTGGCCGAGCATACGCACCTCACGTACAAGTATCTTTCGCCGTATCTGTACGATCTGCTGGACGCACTGATCACTGCCCAATCGACGCCAGAGGAAGCGGAACAAAAGCTCGGTACTTTGGCCAGCAGCATCGGTGGTAGATTGCGGGCTCTGGCGGCCAAGGTGCAGGAATGTCGTTCGGCAACGGATCAGAACGCTCTCCGGATGGCTTTGCGGGAGTATGAGGGAGCGCTTGAGAGCTACCTTCCGGTAGCGATGGCACGTGCCTGGATTCCGTGGCGGATGGATGATTTTCAGGGTGCGGAACGTGAATTTCGTGCCAGTGCGGAGTTCTGTTCGGAGACGCCGTCCTGGCGGTTGCATGCTGCGCACGTACTATTTATGCGTGGTGACCGTTACAAGGAAGCGGCCGCTTTCTATGAACCAATCGTGCGCCAGAACTACGACGACATTCTATCTATCCCAGCGTCTGTGCTGGCGAACTTGTGTGTTGCGTATATCATGACATCGCAGAACGAAGAAGCGGAAGAGCTGATGCGGAAAGTGGAACGGGCAGAGGAACGTAAGGGTAATGCAACTGGCCAGTGTTTGCATCTGTGCATCGTTAATCTAGTGATCGGAACGTTGTATTGTGCAAAAAACAATTACGAGTTTGGTCTGTCGAGGATCGCACACGCGTTGGACGGTGGATCGGGAGCACGGCTGTGTGCCGATACCTGGATCCATGTCAAGCGGTGCGTTTTGGGACTGTTGACCGGATTGGCCAAGCAGACGATCGTGCTACCTTCGATCGCGTTGCAGGAAACGCTGAATTTCCTGCGAGCATGCGAAGCGTACGGCATAACCATACCGTCCGTGCTGACCGGACCGTTGGAAGACTCCGGGGAACAACCTCCGACCATCGGACTGGAAGCACGAAAGCTGCGTGCATTACTGTTGCGACTAATGGAGTACAAGTGAGCGGGATGTGGTCGTACGTTTTAAAATTTCTTATATGACACTAATATTAAGTTATAAAATCAGTTTGGGGTTTGAATTGAGTTATGTGCATTTGAAATAGTTTAACCGCGCGATAAATTTGTTCTCTTTTATTTTCGGAAAAACTAAATTGGTTTTAAAATGAGAAAAGTAGAGATTCTATTTATATCCCACTACCACCCGGTACAAGCACCAAGCTAAAACATATAAAATATTCAACTTAACTAGTATAACATGCACATAACATCCAAAAGACACAATTGAAACAACAAAAGAATTAACCAAACGATTATTCTGTGTGCGCTTGAAACGTAATGCGTACAGCCTCTTCTGGAGATTTTTCCTTCAGCCAGGGCCGTTCCCATACGGTTATCTTATACTTTTGGCCCGATTCATCATCGTTGAACGAAATGTAGTACGTGTACGTCATTCCGGCAACCACCTGCTTTTCCACACGATGCAGTTTGTATGATTTTCCATCATGGTCGGCTGTGGTGGCCAGCGCTTTTTCGATACGTTCCGTGTGTTCTTTCTTGTCAAGCTCCGGATCTTCCGATACTCCACCGCAAAGAGGTCCGCTAGCCATTTTGTTCTGGAAACAACAACGGTTACCTATGTCGAATGTTTTGGGATAGAAGGGAACGACTTAAACGAGTTGACTCACCGTTTTGCTACAGTCTGCTAGTGAATCATCAAATAGTAGAGATAATTGAGGGCTTTAACACAACCAGCTCGCAGTGAATGTAAAACAAAGAATGGAATTACGCATTCGCTGTACGCCGTGCTCCAACCAAGGCAGGAAATGTATCAACAGAATGTAAACATAAACACAAACACTCACTCACTCCCTGACAGCTGGTTGTGTTAGTAGTTGTGAAGCACGGTCGTACGTTCGATTGCAGTAGAACATCGAAAACATCGCACTGCAATTAATCGAAAACGGTTTGTTCTTTGTTTCCAAAGGATGAGCAATGGTTGAAGAATTCTAATGTTTTCCTCACTAGTGTGCAGTATCTTTCAATCGTAAAACGAACAGAAACAGAAACAAAATCATATATTTGATCATACTTTTCTATATTTGTTCGTCTGGAAACTAGAGTATTGTAAAAGACTGTGGTAAACATTACATATGCAGAGCGTATACAAGGGGGGGGATAAAAAATTGTAAATCGAGTGTATGTAAACGCTTACGCAAAACAAAAATAGACGAAAACGCACACAAACGCACAATCAAACCTATGCTAGAATGGCCGATGATGCCATTTCGCTGACGCCACAAGAATTATCACCGCGATAGATACGGTAGTAGCCCTGTTCGCCCCATTTCGGTCCCCACGAGTTCTTTATGATCCAGTACGGTAGGGTCTTGTTGAACATTGGATATTCCTTTACGCCGTAGCCCACGATCAGCACACCGTGATCGATCGACTTGTGGCTGCACAGCAGATGCCAGGGGTGCGATATGCCACCGCGGTAAAACTGCATCGCGTTCGCATTCAGCCCAATGGCGATCGGCCCATTTTTGATCAGATACTGCGCAATGAAGGTTTCGTTCTTGGGCATATCTACTGCACCCTTCACCTGTACCTGGCTGAGCGTTTTGTTGAAATGGCACGTCTTTTGAGCTTTCGCCTCGTACGGGTAGTCGGTTTCCAGCTCCAATCCGCCCAGTTGCTCGATTGCCCTGCAAAAGAAAACGAGATGTATTTATTTGTATGCAACATCTTATACACCGAGTCTGTTGTTTCAGCAAACCGTACTTAAAAGCATCATCCATGTAGCCACCACCACAACCATTGTCCACCTTGTCACAATCGATCAGCTCCTGTTCGGAGTACGATTGCAGCTGCTTCGTCTTTATTTGGTGCAGTCCCTCAATGTTGCCGATGGCACTGAAAGCCCAGCACGAACCGCAACTGCCCTGATTCTTAACCTCCGTCACGGCACCAAGATCGCGCCAATCGAACGATCTCGGCATATCGCCCACATCCGCTACATCCTCCTGCGAGGCAACGCGATTGGGGATATGGTTGCTGTCGGCGCGGTTCTTCGGCACAACCAATCCTGTGTGTGCCCGATACTCGGCCAGCGTCATATCGGCAAACTTGGTCACACCGTACTTTGCCGTACCGCGTTCGAATTTGTTCAGCTGCTCGATACGGAACAGATTGTTGCGGAATATGTTGAAGCGCATCTCGTGCTCCATCGAGTTACCGTACTGGCGGCGATGATGGTGCAAAAACTTTTCAAACTGTGCCCGCACATGCTCATCATCATCGATCTTGAGCGATCGTACCGAGCGACGCTTTCTTACGGGTGACGAAACCGTCGTCGGGGCGGTGTCTTGCTGCGACGAACTTTTCACATCCGGCTGTTGTTCCGTGTCGTCATCGCCGGTGCATTTAACGTTGTACTTACGCTGATCCTGTGATTCCAACCACACGCGCTCCCAGATGGAAATCTTGCACACCGTATCGGGTTCGGTCGTAACGCGGAAGGTGTACTTGTACAGTGAACCGGCGACTTGCTGCGTCGATCCGGCTAAAATTTCAAAATCACTAGAAAGCACCCCAAAAGAAGGTGACGTTGAATTAGTTATCCTTGATGTAGTAACAACATGAAAAATCAACTCACTTGTACGTTTTGGAGCGTTCCGAGTTGTACGTAACCATGCCGGCTCTAATGCGTTGGATGTGTGATTTATCCTTCAGCTCTTCGGCAGTCAATTCGTTGGAACTGCCAGTTTTCTTTGCGTGCCGTCGCTGACGAGTTGCTGCTCCGTTTACCGCCGTGTCCGGGCAGGACACGGTGTACTTGTACGCTTCCTCTGGATCCTTCTCTTCGAGCCAGGGCCGTTCCCAGGACGACAGCTTACACAATTTGCTATTTCCATCCACACTAAACTCGACAGCATACTTGTACAGCTTACCGGCCACTATTTGCACGGTACCGCTAACAATTCGGGCATTGCTAATGAAATCAAAATGATCATGGTTAATTTTATTTTAAAGAGCTATAGCTTAATTTACCCACGACTTATTTTAAATCCATTTCACGGCAACAAACGTTTCAAAACAAACAAAAAATGCGCTTACCCAGAGGTTAGTTATCACACTCACACACAAATTGGTTCTTTCGGTTGCATTTCTACGGCCGCTGAGCGATAATGATACAAAACAATCACAACTTGATCATGCTGTTGAACTCTTGTTTATACTTTTATATTTGTGATAATTTAGATATTTCACATCTGTTGAATGTGGGTAAAAACGAACGATCATGCAATACTTCTTTCGCAATGGTTATTTAAGTAGCAGGTAAAATGTGGATTTTGTTTGTGCGTAGAGGCTAGTAGAATAACAACAAGAGAGATTAGTAGAACGTTTACATACTGGAAGGAAGAAGGTGCTTTTGGAACTTGCACATATTATTAGCTGGGTAATTGGTTTGCTTACACTATTATTACAAAGTGGTTAATATTCGAGCTGCTGAAATTTTACTGTCATTAGGGTTCCATTTTGTAAGTGGTTAGTGGTATTCGTTATTACATCAAATTCAATTACATGCCAATGACGTTATTGCTTTTCGGTACTTACGACGATTCTTTCGATCCACCGTTTGAAACCAAAATCTTATCGACGCGCTCAATGTGTTCGGTAGCGGCCAACTCGTCCTGTGACAGGGAACGCGAACCACCTAGCGCTGAACGACGTTTACGTGATGTCTTTTTGGTTGCAGCTTCCTTTTCACACTCGTACGTATACTTGTAAGCATCTTTTGGGTGCGATTTTTCCAACCAAATACGTTCCCAGGACGTCAACTTACAGACGGCGCTGTTGTGTTGGACGTAGTAAACGTACACCATACCGGCAGCAACCTGGCTTGTTGCATTGATGACTTTCAACGAGCTGTTGAGAAAAGATAAGCAAGATACGTAAATCATACCGGTAAAATGGCCGGTGCGGGATTTGAGGATATGGTTTCCGGGGCTCCACTTACGTTCCGCGCGTAAGACCGTGAGATGACAGAATCTTATCGATGCGCTGCTGGTGCTCGGTATTACCGTACTCCTCGGCAGGCAGCGGTGACGCACAGCCCTGACAGTAGGAATCGCGCTTCGCCCGCTTTACACTGTCTGGACATTCGAACGATGATTTGAACGCTTCCTGTGGCGCTTTCTCCTGCAACCAGGGCTTCTCCCACACGGTCAGCTTGCAGACACGCTTCAACTCATCGTCCGGGAACATTAAACGGTAGGTATACGATTTACCCGCCACCAGCTGCATGGTTGCACCGACAATCTTCACCTTACGCTCGTTGCCGCTACCATCGACCAGTGCCGATTGCTGTTGCAGTCCGGTACGGACCCGTGCTACATGTTCCTCCTTTGCGTACTCCTCCGGCGTTAGCTCCTGGGCACCGCCGGTTTTCCGTACCTTGTTCAGTTTTTTCGGTGCAGCCGCCTCAACGTCACGGCGGCGGCGGCCGCTACTTTCCTCGTCTTTGTTTTCTGCACAATCGAAATCATACTCGGGTTTGTTACCGTTGCTGGCGGATGGTAGCGGTGTGAAGACTTTCACGTCACACGTACTGTACACCTGCTGGTCATCATCTTTGAGAGCGATCTTGTAACGATGGATGGTACCTGCTACGACCTGCACCGTTCCGAACAGTATCTCGAAGTTACTGAAACGATTTTTGGCATATAATAAAACATTTCATTCGACTTCGGATTCCGTATGCAACACGGCAACGAAACGAACCTATGCTTGCCGCTCTCATACCCAACCAATCCCAGCCGTACGCGCTCCTCGTGTTCCGGTTTGGACAGGTCAACTGGTGTAGCTCCTCCGACGAGTCTGTCACCTACATTATTAGACTGTTTTTGACATTTAGATTTAGTTAATTGTACCTGTTGCGACTCATCGCCATTCGCTTTCAACACATGTACCTGTGAAAGGACGAGACAAAATTGTAAAAGAATATTATTTCTCGAGGCCAGATGTTCAAGTAGATCAAGTTTTGTTTTTTTTATTTGTTTCTTCACCCTCTGCAGGAATGTACAACTCATTTACCTCAAGGGTACATTGCTTAGTGGTGTCCGGTATCAGTCGCCCGCGGCAAGACTCCGGAATTTTGCTCTCCTCTTCCGCACAGCGTGAGTTGGCCGTTAGTACACTCAGAACGTACGTTGTCCGGCTTTTGTCAGATCTTTGGGACACTCTCCGAGCGTCAAGCACTTCCAGCAACATTCGCTGGTATGGATCCGTATCCATCTCGTCCAAGCGCTGGATCGCTTGTGTCGCGATCACTTTCATCGATGCCTCTTGTACAGGATCATCTAGGTTGATGAGATTGCTGTCGGGCGTATTCGTCGCCCGTTTCCCACGGTATTGGGTGGTTTGGTATGCTAAATTGGCATAAGCAGGGCGTACATTATATTTTACATACTGTCGCACCCTGTGGTCATAACCGTGGCTTTCGCCTGATGAATAAAGTGACGATGAATATCCGCGCTTATCCCGACGATGTCCATCGTCCGCATTCAGCTGCTCGGCAAGCTGTTCCTTCGTCAGCACTTGATCCTCTTCGTTCGATTCACCGAAAGCCATCATTACTCGCTCGATCTTTGGTGCCTGCAGGTCAGATTTTGCATTTTGCTGAGCTATTTTAACATCTTCCTGCTGTTCATCCACCGGCGGCATATCATCCATTGGTGCGCTGCGCTTTCCCCGATAGTGCCCATAATAGTATGGTGGCGGACGACGGTTGTAGTAGTTACCACCACCGTAGTAGCCACCTCCGTAATAACCACCGCCGTAATAGCCACCACCATAGTATCCACCACCACTGTATGAGCCTCCGCCGAATCTACCGCCAGAATAACTACCAAAACTTCCTCCAGAGAATCCACCAGAAAAGTCTCGCTTGTCACGTCGCTGTCCTTCATCTGCGTTTAGCTGGCGGGCTAGTTCTGCCTTCGAGAGCTTCTTGTCATCATCGTCATCTTCTGAGGATTCACTGGACGATTTCGCTCTAGTGTTCGTCTTCAATGGTTTTACTTCATCGCTTTCATTCGAAGCGGAAGACGATGTACTGGTTCTATTAGCAGTGACGGTGCCCGTAGCAGCTTTGGAACTTACGGACGGTACGGGAGTCGTAGTGGTATCATCCGTTTTAATAGTCTTCACTGTCGTAGGTACGTTGGTGTCTATATCAACGGCGGCAACCGCAGCAGTTACAGTTTCATTTTCCACCTCATTTACAGTGGTGCTTTCAACGACTTCTTCCGCTTGAATTTGTCCGTCAACAGTCTCGCGTCTGCTTCTATGAACGTTCCGTTTCCATGTCGAATGTTTCTTCACGCGCTGAAGACCTTCCTCGTCGTTCAGTTCCTTGGCCAACTGTTCCCTGGTAAGCACCTGCTGATCGTCCATATCTTCGTCCGATACAGTTCCAAACACCTTTGCCGTTTCGACTCGAAAAGGTTTCAGATTTACGCTCGGTAACAATTGTCTCTGCTGTCCTTCGTCACTTTCTTGCGAGGATTGATCATCATTTCTGGTGGGCGTATCGGCGTTCCGTGGCGGTACCATACCCCGCACACCGCTCGGTCCCACATACGTATTATCACGCACGACAAATGCGGCCGTATCGACGTTCGCATCGCCACCGTTCGTGGAGCGATAGTAGCTGTCGATGCTGGCCTTAACTTTCTGCAGCAGCGAATCAAACACCGGCCGGTACTTGAGCTGTACATCGCGGCCTCCACCATTTGCAATCACCTCATCGAGCGCTTTTTGTATTTCCTGGTGCGTTTTGAATACCTCTTCGAACGTCGATTGCACTTGCTGATCCAACGGGGCTATCGGTGTGGTAGTAGTAGTAGTAGTAGCTGTAGCGGTTGTCACCGTATCCCGTACTTCTGCTCGATCTTTTACGATCCGCACTGGTACGATCGTTTCTTCGACCACCTCTGCAGCTCCGGCACTTTCTTGCTGTGGAAAATTTGGTTTGGCATTTTGAAGGGGAGCGCTAGCAAAGCTAAACAGTTCATCAATAGCACTTTTCGCCGCATCGCTTAAACCTTCGTCCTCGGTGGTTGTGGCGGACGCGAGTGAGCTATCGGTTGCCGGAGCATCCTGTCCTTCATTATTGGGTTGCGATGTTGGCGGTGGGGATGATATTTCCAACATTTCCACCTTTTCCACAATGATCTGCTGCTCGAGCTCTTCTATCCGTTGCGGTGTAAGTTCTTCAGTCTGACGCAGATTGGCATCAAACACGGGATTAAGCCTGGTGGCGGTTTCTTCTGTCGAAGGTTGCGTCATAGACGCCGAACTACTACAGTTCGTGTACTCCAGGGTACGATATTTCTCACCATATTCTGTCGTTATCCAGGGTTTTTCGAGGATCACTAGCTGACAAATATGTTTCTGGCCTGTAGCTTCATCTTCGGCACTTGCGGTAAGCTCGTACCGTACGCCAGCCACCACTTCACGTGTGGCCGAAAGGATTTCCACGAATTTATATTCGCTTGGTAAGAACTTTGTGGCAATGTACGTAAGTCCGCGTAATGTTGGACGCAGCTGCTCCTTGCCACCCACTGCATCGACGTGTATGGCAACGATGCCGCCCTCGCTGCTTCCATTGACCGTCGAAGGAGCATCCTGTGCGAGAAGGAATATTCAACTCGTTCGATCATTCCGCTAGTATCCGTATTCGCCCGATCACAAACACGTGCTGTGTTAGAAAGGAAGGAAGGCTCGTTGTTCTCGTGATCGCGAAAGTCCATTGGTACAAGCCACCAGGGAAACATACAGACAATACACCATACCTTGATGCGGCGAGTTTTTTTTTTACCCAGATGATGATAATGGTTGAGATGCTGATGTCGGTTCAACCGAAGAAGGTGACCACGTTGGAGAGTTATTACCGGGAGCGTGCAGGGAAGCCTTTACTGATGTTAGCACCGTTTACTGAACAGTGTTATTGGTTATGAGAAGGATGATGTCCGAAATAGTAACGTTAACAGGTCGATTATATGATGTGTGGAAGAGGAGAGCAAAGTTCTACGGAGTTATGCTGCCGAGTTACCGATTGCCAACAGACTACAGACACTTATCCTAGAGAAAGAGTTAAGGTTACAACAAAACCACACTAGAATGAGTACACGATAAGCGAGATGGTTCCCCCGTTTCACAAGCATTCTTAAAATAAACGAAGGATTCGGTGTTTATTTTGTCCCAGTTTTTGCATTCGTTCGTCATTTAAATTCTTCCATGCACAAAGGTGGTTCGAAGGTGCAGGTTTTTCTCTTTTTTCACATGCACAATATTTCCCTTTTGGATTCACCAAACTGTGGCAAACGCGGACAATACCAAAATGGGGCCGATCACCCCATTTTACTGCATACTATACATGCATTGAAGTATTGTGAACATCGAATGTAAACTTACGGCCTGTTCCTTCACTAGCTCATGCTCCAAGCGTAGCCCGGTGGTCAAACGGTTCTACGGAAATTGGAGAACAGAGTGTGATAAGGATTATTTTATCCGATCATCATGTACGATCATTCGCGTCAGCTGAAGCAGAGTGAGCCTCTTTTCGGCCTCTTCGGTTTTGTTGAGCTATATTTGTAGCGTCCGATCATATGGACCAGAGGACTAAAAACTTCATTAGTGTCTATGCTATAAAAGTATATTGTAGATCTCTTATCAACGTGCTTGACAGAAATCCACACAAGTTCTACACATACGTTGAACTTAGGGTAGAACTAATGTCCTATTGAACAACAAAAAACCCGATACTAGATTTCAAATGATCGACGGATCTAATCCACAGTAATTAATCTTTTCCGGATGTCGAGTAGAGGCGGATGCCACGTACTAGCGAGACCCTACTAAAGAGTACACGAAGCTAAACTAGGCCACTTCCTCGATCCCTATCCCTACACACCTCATCAATAACTTTTTGATAGAACAATTTACAATCTTGCTCGTCGATAGGGCACCCTCGTAGTGTGTGTGTTTCACATGTTGTGTTAATGAGGCGAAGTTTTCAAACATTATTATCGCAAATAGAACGGTTGGAAAGGAATACAACGAAAAAAAAAAACAACTACAACACATTCGTTTGCTATTTGTGTACCTCTCTCCTGCCTTTAGCAAAAGCTGGAGGTAAGTACTTAGCAGCTTGTTTAGCTTCAGTCTCGAACATGTTCACCGATAAGAACTGCGAGAATGTCATCATATGTGAGTGTATTTTTTAGTGTTGTTGTTGAGCTGGTTTATTTGCTATAGGTAGGTGAAAGATTTTCCTTGCCTCAGGACTATTACCCTAAAGAGGAACAATTCGGTCGACAATAGCAATCCGAACAAAGAATGTTAAAGTGTGTACAACAAACAAAAAAATAAAAGGTTCTTGAGCTCATCTGCTTGTTTGTCACACATTCTTTGTTCATACAGACGCGAGATCATTTGAAGCAGTAGCGAAAGAAGAGGTAGACAGCGCATATTCATAATTGACGAAAAGAAAGGATAGTAAAAAGTATAAAACGATTAATTAGTAGGGTTATAATGAATAGACAATGTATAGAAGACACTTTATGGTAACACCTGTAAACAATAGTACCACAGACGATGGTAAAGATGTGGATGATGTAAGAGGCAGTTTCATCATTACGAAGACTAAGTAATACACCAGAAGGGGAAGGTTTGATTCATTTAAGGCAAAGCTGTTCATTGATTAGAACCTGATGTTTCTGACAACGCAACAACGATTGGAATTCTGAACCGTTAGGTATGTAATCCAGTTTAACTCTCGCTAATAATATTTTCGCTCGGAATCCCCGTGCAATAGTAACACCGTTAAAATCCAATGTAGCATAACTTAGAAGAATCCATGAATCGTCATACGAGTGCGAAAATTCTCATTAATTATGCATTAAGTGGTGAAGTAGCTTCACAGAGAATACTACCATATTATTCACACGGTTCGATGTGTTTTTATTCTTACGTCTCGGAACAACGAATGTCCTTGAAGGTAGCTGCATCAGTTCTTAAAACCGGTTAACAGATACAACTTATAGCATCGCAATGTAAGAAATCAGCTGAAGATAGTTGTTGTTCAGCAAACTCCTTGTATGTACATGTGATCATCGAATTATGAAGTTGATCGACCCGTTTCAGTGTTGACATGAGCAAACTGTGAACAAATGCTTCATAGTCTAGCTATTAGTAAACAACGGACGATCGTTTACAGGTGTGACACATTAAATGATCGAAATTTTCGATAGTAAAACAACCACCTCCAATAAAACCAACCAACAAAAATCTAGTAAAACACAAAATGTACAAGTAACCTGTTCTCAGTGTAAAACTTGACATGATCATCATTATCACCGGTTCCATCGTCGTTTTACTGCTAAAATAATGCGTCTCTTTTCATTAACTGTGCATATTTTGTCCTCTAAACGTTTTGCCATTTAAGTGTATAGTTTACGAACCTCCTTTACGAAACCTGTACTGTAGCTAGTTTAGTACCCAGTGGTAGTGCAAATCGCCCATACCAATTGCAAACCACCAGCGAGATAGAGAACCCCAAAGGCATCATGTGTGTGTGTGGTTTTTTTGTTGTAGTGTCTTTACTTCTCTTATACGATCTCTCAAATACACCCATTCAAGCCGTAATCTGACCGAACGGGAAATGATGCTGTATCTCCCCCTCGTTTGCCGGCGATGGCAGGAAAGCCGCGATCATGAACTGATCAGCACACACAGCAGAGTGCGCGCGGCTGGAGTGTTTACATAACGAAACATGCTGTCTATCGGCTCACCATTCGGGGTGGTTCGCTAGCGATCAACCACCGCCCCAAGGAACTGGGTGCCTTTGATTGTGCTGCGCAAAAAAAACCGAGAAGAAATTAAGCGATCGGATCCCCTCCGAAATGCGATCATCATCTGGGTCTGCTTCGGTGGCTTCATTCGCGAACAAAGAGAAAACAAATGGTGACGAAATGGCATTGGATGAGGTGAGGTCACAACAGCATGTTGTACCAGCACACCATCCAGCAGAGCACAAAGAAGCTGAGAATCGCTTAATATCCATATTTCGCATCCGAACCAAATGCAAACAAGCGGCATCAAATTTACTGCGAAATTGACAGAAAACGCGTAGATTGAGTTGTGAAAAACTGTTTCCCACCACCACACCTGCTTACCTGCACTTCCTCCTCCGCTTCATCTGCTGTCTGGCCATTGGTGTTCGTGGCGGTCACATCAGCATCGGTGACGGGATTTGGTTGCTCCTCGGAACGGACCGTCACCGTCAGGAGCACCAGTGCCGTCGATAGCAGCAACAGCAACTGCGGAATGGAACGCATTTTGCTCCACCCCAATATACACAGTTTTTGCACGAAATGTGTTCTGGATCGCTGAACTGATTAATATGTATTATTGCATTCGTACGTGTTTTGCTTTATCGCTACCCCGGTTGTTACTGGAAGTGGGTTTTAGTTAGCACTGCACAATTTGTACCCTCTACTCCGCTCGTGGTCAGTCGGTAGAATTCAATTAGCTACTGCGCCACCACGGACACAGTCACGCACGGTCACACCAACACTGAGGGAGAGAAATAATAAACAAACTAATCGGTGGACGCTGGTTCGTCAGCGTCAGGAAGGAAAAAAACACTCGCGATTCACAGGGGAAAAGACTGCACAACCTTGCGGCCAGCCTCACCAAACGATAATGTTGTTGATGTCGGGACGATTCATAAATAAATAGCCAGCTGTTTGACGTTTGCTGTTGTTGTAGTTGTGAGTCGTTTGACAGTTGCCCAGTAGCGCACGGGGTGGATGCTGCAGCTTTTCATTGTTGCATGACGTCACTGTAGTTGCGGATGCTGTTTTCGGATAATTTTTTAATCCCATTTCAAACGATTGTATCTTTTCTCGCGCGTTTGCTCCATTCAATCGATCGCGCTGTATACGAATTTCAAGCTTCAGTTCGTTTATTAAGAATATTAGAACAATTACACAATTCAGATTCGCTTGCTTACGATGTTTTTTCAGTTCCCTTTGCACCGCCGGTGTTGATCGTGTTAAACAGTTTGTGCTTGGCAATCTGAGCCATAAGGCCGTGAATCAACTCAATCGATGCACGGCTACAGTCACGGCTTGCCTTTGAAAGTTTATCTTCCGTACGTTTCTCGTTCGGATCGAGCGAACCACTTGCCATGAACTGACCACGGCCCAGGCTTGCCTCGCTCAGCTCCAACTTTTCCGACAGGTCCAGTATCTGTCTGGTCGTGTAGTCCGGGTTGCTCAGTAACCCGGAACTCCCGAGCGTGTTCATCCAGTACTTGTTCCACAACGAATCAAGCAGCTTTCGATCGAGGGCTGACTTGAAATACGTCACATCCAGCTGATAGTACTGCTTGCAATGCACACCAAAATCTTCGATTTTGCTCAGCGGGATGGTCTGATACTCGGACGGTTCTTCATTCGGTGGTTTGTAACCTGCAAAACATCAAACGGCACGTTATTTAACATCTTACGATTCTTCTCCCATAACCACTCACCTTTTGGATAGGTTCGGAATGCTCCTAGGCACACCTTTCCGGCGGATACCGTTCTGACGGGATCGATCACAATTGCCACAAACGGCTCCTGGTAGTTTTGGTTCAACATCTGCGTGTTTACGTCAATGCCGGACAACCAGCAACCGTAGCCGGGATGGCTGTGGTACCACCCGATAGCATTCTCCATGCGTCCTACCTCTTTAGCCGATTCAATGTACGCTGCCATGTACTCGTACGCTTGCGATTGAGCATTGACCCTCGTTTCGGTACCCTCGACCGGCAGCGCGAAAGCATCCATCACCACCATCGTATCCTCGATCACCTTTCCTAGCAGCAAACCCATGACTTCGAGCGCACCGCCCGAACGCGAATGTGTTACCATTTTGATTAATGCCAGGGCCGAAATTTTAATATCCTTAAAGAAGTTTGGATCCTTCTCCCATGGCCGTGCGGTTAGAATGCGTTGCTGCTGTTCAGCATCGTAGCGAAATATTTCGTCGCTGGGCGGAAGAACAACGATGTTATTCTCCATTTCCCAGGTTTTTCTTGCCATCTCCATGATAGCTGGTGTAGATTCTGTGAGCACTTTTTGCGGTACAATTGAGAATGTCCGTAATGCACGTCCTGTTGTTTTCACTAGCAGTGTTTTATTTTATTATTCAAGACTCCACTGACAACACACAAACACACGGCCATACGGAGAATGACAGCGATGACAGCTGGTGGAAAAACGCTTGACAAACGCTTAATTTTTGAATTTGCATTGTGCGCGAAGAAAACGGCCAACTGCGCTATTACCACGTGGTGTGTGCATTTTTAATGTTATTTTCTACAATTAATAACTATAAAATTATTACATCAACAGCTATGAGATACGGAAACAAAAGATTCACAATAAGTTTTGTATTAAATATATATTTGTGGAAGTGAAAAAGTTACAAAGTTTAATTATTTTATAAAGCTACATTATTTTATAATATCAAAAAGTTTTAGATATGAGAATGTAATTCTTGGAAATCTATTTCATATATTTGAACCTAAAAAACAGAAGAATAAAAGAGAATGTAACTAGTTTTTGCAGAAAGCCGCTGTAATTTATCAACATTAGATGAAGTTTTCTTTATGAAAAAGCACTTAATAATATAACTTTAGACGTGTAACGAGCTGATTTGTAAGTCATTATCTCAACCTAACGACATTTGTAACATACTTTTGCCGCTGTATAATGAGATATACAATAATATGTTAATACAAGCATCATGTCATAAAAACATGTTAATGCATTAAACTACGCTTTCTGGGAAAAACGTGTCTCACCAAATGATATTATACGCATTATAATCAATGTGTTCCAGATTCCAAAGCTCTCCTGTTATTCACATTCAAATAGGGATTCTCTACTCACATGAAAATCGAAACAAAAACACCACCCTGCACACCATGTTGCCAGTGCAGTCAGTGAGGACCTTAAAAAGAAAGTAAAAGGAAAATATTCTTGTCTCCATAATGCAAAGCAACAACGAACAAAACCGGGGGAAATCTTTCTTCGATGCACCGCTCAAAACCGGGAGTGTGACATTGATGGATTGGATGTGAGCGAAGTGTTTGGCGTCTCCATCGGTACTCGCAAGGAAAAAACACACATAACTCGAGCCAAATGTTTGGATAAATTTGGTTAATTATCGTACATTAAGCTTGGCTGATGAAGATTCCGTTTGGCGTAATTTTGATGTACCCGGCGATAAGCTGGCGATGATTTATGACAAATTGCAGTTTACTTGCTTGTTCATTGTGCCGGTAAAGGAGGGATGATGTGCAACGTTCGGTAGGATAAATATTTTGCATAAAAGGTTTCGAACGATTTGGAAGAAAGATTCGGATAAATAAATCTGTTATGTGGTATATGATTTTTTTTGGTTCCAATGAATCACCATTCCCGTAACGCTATACCCGACCATTTATTAATAAGTTTAAATCCTGCACTAGACACACTCGATTTGTGTGCATTTGTATCTTTGCTCTTATCGTGATGGTTAGAACAATGGAGAGAGTGTAAACTGACACTTCCGAACAGATTGACGTAGGTATCCAGCTGAAGCTCATTGTTCTCGACAAAAAATGAAGATAATGTGTCCACGGTCCAAAACCAAACTATCTGATTGAGCTTCGTGTGTCCCGTCTACGCCCTGCGATGAACGATAGCTGTTTTTAGTGCAACAATAATTCGAACCAAGTAGGAAAAAAAACCTGAAAAACTTAACCTACTCACATCAATCGTGGAATCCTGCAGAAGCGAAAAGAAGAATGGTTAACAGATTCATCAGTATCTTCTCTTATCGTGTAGAAAGCAAACGTTTTCCAGACAGCAGTAAGTAACTGACACAGAGCGGCAGTCTGCAATATCGATACCAATAATTCCTTCGCCATTTGCCATTAGTACAGCCCCTCAAAGAAAAAATAAAAGATGCTGGAACAGTATGTGCGATGCTGACAGGCAGATAATGCATAGTATAGCTTTGAAGCGTGTAAGATCATCGGTGTATCGGAGGCGTACAGAAGGATAACGATTTTGTGCGCGGCATGATTGATGGCAGGCTTTTCTGCCCTAAATGCTGTGATGCTCACGCGCGCAATATTTAACAACAAATTGGCCCCACACATGATGAAGTTCTTTTTGAATAATTTTGCTTTACACGCAGGCAGCCAAACAACACCGGGCATCACGCAATTCGGGTCGCGTGGAAAGGTGTACTACTTTAGAAAATAATATTTGAAATTTAATTTATTCCCGTATGTAAATAGCATTTCATATACGGATCGACTTCACAGGTGGTACAACCGCGAGCGAATGCTGATCGATCATTTCTCGCGATTGAGATGGGTTCACGTTACATGGCAGGTGTTGGCAAAACTTGCCGCTTGATGGTACATCGTTATTTTTTTCGTAGTAATACCACAACAAATTTCTATGCCCACCTCTCTCAGCGTAGAAGCATCTATATACAAATTTTTATGTTTCAAAGGATGTGGCTATCAATGACGTCGGAAAAAGCTCCCCGTGGTCAAGTTTGTTTATTTTTTTTTCGTCATCCCTGCCAACAACAAACAGAACACTGTGTCGATGGTAGTTCCCAGTAAAGTTAGACTTATTGGACACTATGATGAGAATATGGGTCACTGTGAAAAGTTTGCTGCTTCATTTTTAGCTGCTTCGCTTTGTGGTACATTTATTAAAAAACAGTGATGTGCGTATTTTTATCAGGATTACTATGTAATAGTTCACAGCAAAATAATTACAGTTTGTTCACAGTCCATACAAAGACACATCAATAAAACGATGAAACAAACAAATGCAATGTAAATACGATCGGTGTAATGATGCTGGAACTTTCATCAATGGGTAACCACCACCGCCGCCAACGAGCGAGGGTTTGTTTATTTGATATGTTGGGATGAAATGATCTGTAAAATATTCAATGACGTCAAACGATACACCCCGAGATTGTATCTATGAACAATTGGCACGTGTTACGTCGCGTCACCCGACTTCGGATGATGTGCAGTACTGGTGAAAGAGGCGTATTTTTGAAGTTTTATCTTTTTCGCTTCTAATTACAAACATCTGGCTCTGAAGTTTCATCATCTGGAGTTTGGGATGGTTAGTATTATTGGAAGAATAGAAAACAGTATTTAAAAATGGTTTATCGGGGTTTATCGGGGAGCGTACCAGTACCAGTTCAAAATATGCACGAGTGTAGGACCGCAGAACGTGATACCTATGACTAACGTTCTTCCATTTTATTATAAGTAGGAGCAGCAGTTTATGAAGGTTCCTCCATACTTTGACGGTTACGGAGGAGATATATTCATATCTCCTGCTCCATTAACCAATTAAAATACTTGCCATCATATTACATTACTCATATACGCCTCTGAGACATGTACTCCATTGAAAAATGGCGAGTTCTTCCTAACCGCATTCGAGAGGAAGATGCTTAGAAGTAGTTTTAGACCCGTATGTGTGGCGCATAACGATAGTCCAGCAAATTAGACTCACCAGGCTCCGTTGACTTGGACATGTAATGAAAATAAAACCAGACAATCTAGTCCTAAGTCCCTCTTTAAAATCTGCGTATCTCGAGTACAGCATTAGTCGGAAACTGACTGTTATTTGAATTAAATTCGGTAGAAAATTATGTAGAAATTGCAATATTTTGTTATGCTTCACTTGCAGCGAATATTGCTGCAGTAATTTTAATTGTTAACAGAATCCTTCAATTGGTACAATTTAGTTTTCTTTTAGTTTGGTTTGAGGATGTAACGAATGTGCATAGCACGCTACGCGACCGGTAAAAACGTTACACATGTAACGCTTGCGCGATTTAGTATATTCACAATGGGTACTGATATTGCGTATACTGGTCAAAGCACGAGGTGAAATTTTTTAAATTGTAAATTTATATCCATTGGCCTGAAGTTAAATAGAATGTCAAGAAGCAGATTGGTCTAATTAAATAGTTTGTGATACATGATTCAACAATATCTTTGTTCTGAAATTTAATACTACCTGTACTGTGCTGTTAATATTTCAAATTAAATTTCAAAGCCCTTTTTCAAACCTTTCAAAGGTGAGCTCAAAGGCTACTTCTAACTTTCAATTATAATAACAAGCAATAAACTTTCATCCCTCAACAATACGTCCTCAGGCCGTACTTCAATAAAAAAACTTACATACCTTAGAGGAAGGACAGGAGGGAAGACGAAAAATAGGGGAAGAATTGGGGTATACTTCTTCTTTCTTGGCCTAACGACCTCTTAGGTCATGCGTGCCATTTTAGGCTTACTAGACTTATTGTTACCGCATAGTTGGATAGTCAGTCCTCACTATGGGGGAACGGCCCAGATGAGACTTGAACCCCGGTCCTGCCGTGTGAAGACCGGCGCCGCTGTCGCATCTACCGCCGGGCCGCCCCTGGGTTATTAGAGAGAGCCATGTGCCATCTCTCTGATTATAACTTACTCGACCTCCTTTACTCAGCCAATTGGGGTATAAAAGACAGTAAATAAAAATTTAAATATTAGCTAGACTGTTATCAGGTACTGGGATGGCCCGGCGGTAGATGCGACAGCGGCGCAGATCTCCACACGGCAGGACCGGGGTTCGAATCTCGTCCGGACTTCCTCTCCGTACGCAGGACTGACCATCTACTGCTTAAACCAAGTCATATAAAGCTTTTAAAACCTACTGAAGTTATCAGGCATACATGGCTAATTCTGCAATGTTTATAGAGACAATAGGAAGGATACAATTATGTCCAAATATTAACCTGGAACCATCATCTGCCATTTCGTCAAGGAAGAAATAAGCAATGGAACATAATAAAACGGATAATTGTTTATAACATTTAAAACATTATTTATATATTATTTATAATTATTTATAACATTTAAAACCTACTAAACATGCCATTCCATATGTTATATCAAGTTAAACAATTCCATAATTTATGTAAACTTTAAGTATGAAACATTTTTTTTTCTTAGTAAATTTTGTTTTTGTTTTAACCTATCCAATTATTTATAATTATTTATAACATTTAAAACCTACTAAACATGCCATTCCATATGTTATATCAAGTTAAACAATTCCATAATTTATGTAAACTTTAAGTATGAAACATTTTTTTTTCTTAGTAAATTTTGTTTTTGTTTTAACCTATCCAAATTAGACCAGAACCACATTACCCCATTTTACTCCATATTTCTTCTGGTGGTATCAAATTTTGACCGCACGTATGCAACGACTCCCATCGTGCAGGGTAAACAACATGCTCGTCGCGATGTTCTGCGTTAGGATTTTACCGCTTCTCAGTTTGACTGCAAACGTCCAACTGCTCGGAAGTGGGCACGATCGGGTCGAGACGCGTAAACGTTTTGTGCTGTCGCTTTGCTTCGCGGAAGAACGTTCGGTGCACCAATTAAAGATCATTTACAACAACCAATGTTTCATCGCACTCGTTAAATGTGTGGCCGTGTTGCCAGAGATAAAGTAACTTGTAAAGAAAAGTAACGATTATTTTACAACAAAGTGTGATCAAATCAAAAAGCATTAGTGATCCTAACCGTTGTGCCCTAAAGTTTCACACTCACACACACACACATCCGATGTAATGATGATCGTTGGTACCATCTGCCCAGCATAAAATCCGCACCCGCGTAATTACATTTTTCTTCATTTCGC
>KZ062113.1:30835-77465 GCA_002091835.1 Anopheles maculatus
CCAGGTTGTGGTGCATTTGGTACCCTGAAACTGTATTATCGTTCGTTCGTGATGCATTCGACCGAGAAGAAGGGTGGTCGGTGAAGAGAAGGGCGACCCCCGAAAATGCGAAAAGAATGGAAGAAAAGCGATACATAGTCCACATAAGTTCACTTACTTCACATCACTCGCTGTCGCTGTGCATTCGGAGTTCTGTTCCTTTCTGCGAGCACGGTACATTAATAATTCCGTCCGAGCGCACATACAATGAATCAGCTGCAAGTTATAAATGACAAAAGCACCGGGGACACCTTAGTTTATGATCGATGCCATCCGTACAGCAAGCCAGCCCCCTTTGCATGGCTCTGTGTACCTCGGCAAGGGTGCGAAACAAAACGAACGCGAACGAAAGTATGCGGTCACATTAGCTGCGGGAGGATCGACCCGGCGGAAGATAAACAAACCAACATACGCGTCCAACCAACCCGACCTGGCCACCCCGGTAACACGATTGCCGTACGATCTGCGATCCGCGTGTGTTTCGGGGGGAGGTTAGTGTTTCGCGGCCGGTTGTTTCGTGTACGTTCGTCTTTTACGACGTTTCACGTTTCATTGCCACGGACATGGATGCGTGCGTGCTTTACGATACGGTGGAAAATTCGGTCAGCGGAATATTGACGTAATCGGTGTACTGCTCTGACCGGTGGTTTTGTGACGGTGAACAGACGCGTGAGGATCATAGACGAGTTAACCTTTCATATATTGTCTTGAGCCGGTACGTTTCTTTAATGGTTTAAATTCAATTTTAAGTATGATGTAAGATACAGTAGTGTGGTGAGATTCATTGCCAGAGACTTTTAATAGAACATTGTAACTAACTTCTAAACATACTAAAAAGATGTATGTAAGTAATTAATTTGTTAACTTGACAATTTCTCAATAGAAATTAGACCATTGCTTTAATAAATTTGTGAGAGAATAGTGCGTCAGGAATCCAATATTATCATCTCAGTTTGATTTTAAATGTTACTTATGATGGTTGATTTAGTCACAGTAAACCTATGTGACACTGTATCAAAAACACACCCAAAATTTCCATGTCTGTAAGACAAGGGTTTACTTTAGAAAGATAGTCACTAACTTGCTTATCAGACGCTACAACCACCTATCTGTTTTGCCTTCCTCCAACAATCGTCGATACCGCTTACGATTTAGCGCCGTCCCATCATTTTAGTTTTGGCTTTCCATTCCTCTGTCCATGTAGATGATCTAAAAGGACTTGATGGGCTGAGTAATCTAGTACTATTTTTATGACATGACTACACCGTGCCTTGCGAATTTCATTCGATGTACGATGATAAGATCACGATGATGAGATGTAACGACTCCGCCATTGTCCTTCAACACATACGGGGACAAAAATCCTTCTGAATATCTTCTACTCGATAGCGGCTAAGAGGGTTTCTTCACTGTTGGACAGAGTCTATGTTTCAGTATCTCAGCATTTATGTTGTTATCCATGCTGAGTTTTGAATCCTGATAGATAAAGTTTTGAACGATTTCAAATGTACGATCGTCGACATCGTGTTTGTTAGAAGGGCCGCTGATAGTGCCACCATAATTTTGGCTTTTACCTGATTAATCTACAACGTGAGGATTAGATGCCACGTAGGAGAGCTTCAAACCAACTAGTCTATGTCAACGATGTCTCCCAGAATCTGGTTTGACTTATAAAAGATGATACTCAACCTTCAAGTATCGGATGACCTTCTCTAACGTCAGATTGAAGAGGAGACAGGCAAGCCTAATATCCTGGCACAGACCCTTGGTGTTAGCAAAAAGGAGTTTCCATCCACTGGCAAGCTTGGTCAGTATTCAAAAGTAGCTCATTACGCCGTATACTATTACCCTAGCTATGCTGTCATTTGTGAGATTTACAATCAATGAAGACATGGTTTAAGTGGCCAAGCATGCACAAAAAATGAGGATTCTTGCATAAACTATTGGCAAACAAATCGTTTGTTTTACACGAGTGAAATCTTTAAAGCAGTCCTAGCTTAGATCAAAAGTGGTGATGTTGGGAAACTACAGTAATGCTAACGCATCACTCAATTTTTCATGCCTACTCGTAAAGACTACGGAATCAGAACTCTAAATGCAGTCCTAGGCACAAGTAGAAAGAATGTACATTTTATGAGCCTATGTGTCTGTGTCTTAATTCTAGCATGGAGATCGCAAACAAAAATAAATCTTGGAAACCATTACGTCATGTCACAAAAAATGACAACGAACAACATAATTCATAGGCTGTTAACAATGTCAATGCCATTTATTCGTACCTACCACATCAAACGAATGGCCTATTTTGGAGCGTGCAAGATGCACACGGAAATGCCCTGACATTGATAGCCAAGGCAGCCAAAGTTTGAACACTTGGAAATGTTCTCTTCATGAATTATTTGATTTATCTAGGTACTATCTAAATTTGATTGTTGAAGAACGACACCAAATCACGCAGGCATAACGGAAACCAAAATTAAAATATTGCCTCGCACACTTTAGGGTTAACTGTACGAATTCCAACGAAATGATAGATCCCTTTTTCCCGTGCGTTCGTTGCAAACTTTTCGTTGGTCAATGACACACGCTCAGGAACGAAACGCACATATCCGCTGTTTGTAAAGGAATTTAAGGAAGCTCTGTTTTGCCTTCGACCGCGTATCGGATTTCCATATGCTCCAATTACACGCCACCCCATGGGGATTGCTCGCGGCGTGAGCTAAAATCTGCAAACACCAGAAACAAACGGTCAAAACCCTAACCACCTGCCATTCATGCCGGCAAACCGGAATGTGTGAATGTCGCGCACGGCAAGCGCGAAAACGTAAACGTCTCGGGTGTGAGTGCGTGTGTGTGGATGGCGGAAATGATGTAAATACGATACCGAAGCAAACGTGGTGGAAAATGATGCGCCCATCAGCGGCATCATCGGTAGGAAATGGGCGCCAGCGCCTGCCGAGAAGCGAACGGAGAGGGAAAGTTGATGGGAAATGTTTTATCTTTCGGAAGAATAAAAGTTAATGATCTATCTCTTGCAGTAGAAGCCCCTACCCAGTTCTATCAGTTTCCGATTGTAACGCAGGAGTAATGTCCTACATGTGTAAAAACGGGCATGAGTTAGTCGATCCTGTTTTTTTTGGCTTGTCTGTGTGTGTTGAACGAGCGTATGTGCCAGCCTGTATGATGTATGTGTCTGTGGTGAGAAACCAAGTTGGGGTTGGTTTGTTGAAAACTTTTCCTCGAAGCTTTCCCTGACATATTGACGCACACGTTAAGACAACCCGGGTAACCGAAACGTTAACTCATCGCAACATTAAAGCGAACCAACCAACTCTCGGGACGCATTTCATGGTGGTTAATATGATAAATAAGCAAACAGGGTGAAGCGGAGATAGTGGTCGGTCACATTTCCCACACAAAACATGCCACCACGCTCTACAGTTTCGGTCGGCATCAGCCTTAAAGGGATCGTTCGTTCCCACTTGTTTCGATGTTTCGAGGGAGAAAAACCAACGAGAAAAAAAGACTCCTAGTCCTTTCCAAACCTGGTCATCGTGGCGGGAGCAGAACGTTGTTTGCAAAAATGAATCGATCGGGTGAAAATTGCGAAATGTGTACGGCGTTCGGATGGAGAGATGCTTCGAGGGAACGGCACACGACGCACACAAATTCATGCTTTTCCAGCTCATTTAGCGTAGCGAAGAAAAGTACGGCAGCCCGCTGACAGTTGGCCGGGCTTGGAAGCAAGAGCTTGTTGCTTGGTCGGTGGGCTAACTTTTTCACTGTTTCGCTGGCCTGTTCGTCGATCGATGTGCGAAACGGACTACGGGTACATTTGGATACAATTTTTGAGCATTCGATTTTATCGCCGGCTTCATCGAGCGGAAGCCATGTGCCGGAGCGTTTGATGCGATGGTTAGTGTCTTTAAATTATATTTATTAGCATTTTTTGGACACTTGCTGCAAGCACGAGCGGTGCATGCTGTGAGGCGGTACGAATGTTTGATCATACAAGAAGTTTATTGTTGCTTTAGTTTTAAGACAGGGCATGCATTGGATATTAATTTGGTATAGTTGGAATTTTTGTATAGTTTTTACTAGAGCGTTATATTTCGATTGTAACGCATTGTAACGCGCATCTCTTTTTCTCTACTTGTTTTATATCATTTAATTGGATGGTTTGGTTCCTTCCATTGCACATACTTTTAAGACACAAAATTATATGTATTAATCGCTAATTCGTATACACTATTATGACTATAAATGCATTCGTCTTCATATTGTAGTATGTTACCATTGGACTATAACTTCAATCATAATACGATATAATCAGATTTAAGGAGGTACACTTCATATGCAATTTTGATGCTCAAACTCATGAATAGAGCCAACTGATTCATAAGAGATGATGTAAATCTAACTATCTGGTGATTGATTTTTTGAGGTTTACAAAAGGTATTCAACGCTTTGGCGTATCGTACGGCAATAAAGAAGTAGCACAATTAACTCGTATCATGCATATGATTGAATTGGTAAACCTTCCTTTTACTTGTAAAATACAAATACTGAGTAAAATTTTTGTCTACTCCGGTTCCGAGAGACGAACTCCGTCTCTTTTCGCCTGTACAACGTTTAAAGTACTGTAGTATGGATGTTTCTTTGCCATCACGGAACGAAAAGCATAGCACAGGATCATACCACGTTTCCTCTTGTGAACAGGTATCGTAGCCTGCTCGTTGAAGCAAAAGGTGAATGTGCATCGATTACGGTTGAAAGCACGAAGCTGTCTTTTGACAGTGCACCTTTGACCCTTTCACCTGCACAAGGGTTTGCTGAGCAATGCGAACATGAATAGAAGCAGTGAGGCAGTGGTCATGGTTCGTCGTCGTGAGATTCAGAAGGGAGTGAAAATGATTGCTGCTAGCTTTTAGGTTTCAGTGCAGGTGTTTTATGATAGGAACTTGAACTTGAAGTGTTCATTTTGATATCGTGTATTATGGAGAGTACTGTGAGGGGTTATTCTCTTGATCTTTGGTTTTTGTCGTTATTAATATCGTATTTAATTATGTTTTAAAATGAGTAAAAAAGAGGTATTAAGTAAATCAAACCATCTAAATAGATCTGACTGCTGTCTAAACATCCCACAATTTCCGCCTTCTAACTCCATTCCAAAACGTCGAGATCCTTTTCGAGTCCAAACAAAGAGGCGTGCCAACCGTAGCTGTTGTCTGAACCATTAAAAACAACCATCCCACTGGGAAGGAACACAAAAAAAAACGACGTTACTACCCGTGGGCAGGGTGACACATTGCATTAGGCGCTACTCCAAATTCCGAACATGTTTTTCGGGCACACCGGCAACATTCTCCTACCCGAAATCCATTTTGTCCAAACGGTCGCAACACCTCGCTACGGTCTAAAACGAGTGAGAATGAAAAATCGGATTTTTTTGTTGTTGGTTGTTGCTCCGATCGCATGTGCCACATGTGTGATTGGGTGCCTCGCAAAGGCAAGAGTTATGCTTTCGGAATAGCTAATAACGATCGTAAATTATGGCACCATGGTGGCCTTGATCGTACGACCGTGGATGTGGGTGGTGGTTCCTGCTTTTCTACCAAAGGTGTTCCGGTTAGATGGGACTCCAATTAAGTGGTAGCATATGTTTGGCTCCGATTGCTCAACATTACGAACGGTGCTGTAGCATAGCGCCCGAGAGGTGCATGCTGCCGCTCAAAACGCATCGGGCTAGGCTTGCCTGTTTAGTTTGACGTTTGGTACGTTGGCGTTCGTGGGTTGTTTTACTAATTATAAATCCACCTCTATGCCTCACGTTGCAAGCGAAGCATAGCGTTGATGTTGTCAGAAGTGTTGTAGAGCTTATAATTAAATTATATATAAAAACAAGCAAGTTCACTAGCTTTGAATGGGTTCCAATGACAGGAATAGATGTAGCAATAGTCGTTTAAGGCAAGAGATTTGAAACAGTTTTGAGCAACTATTCAGCAAACTCTCGACGAGGGTTTAGTCTTGATTAAGTTGTTTGTTTCACTTCTATAATGATTAAAATTACATACAATACATAACACAGAGCTGGTACCACCAAAACCATAATATCATCATGAACAATGTCCAGAAGTCTTACTAAAAAAACCTGCTAGAATTCCCAAAGAATTCTTTATTCTCTAGCAATTATCCCGTAAAGTTATATCGTTCCATTGCCTTGGTTTTCAAAATTTTCACATTAACATCTTTCCGACGTTTTCAATCAGACATGCCAATTTCCTTTGTGTTTGATTGAACTACCATTTATCGAGCTTACTGCAGGAAAATTAAACCCCCAAAAAGGGGAGGAAAAAGGCACACAAAAAGCATGAAAGGAAATGTCATTGCAAGCGCGAAGTCATGAACTGCACGCAAACCACCTTACACCGGGTCCCGGTTTGACGAGTCAATCTGTATGCCGTTCCGAACCTCCACAATTGGCCCGAGTCACGTCCAGAAGGTGGAAATTTTCTTCCCGAACGGGTCTCCCGTTTGTTGCTCGGCGGGTAGTTTTTTTTCTTTGCCGCACAATCGTTTCGATTGAATTCAATCAAATGCTGCTTGCTGGCACTTACGGATTTATTTTCTTTTCCCTTTCCCGAGAAGATTGAGCAATCCTTTAGCCAGATTACTACCTACCATAGTGGGATGCTAGAGCGTGTCAGCAAGGCAAGCAAGAAGCACCTATACCTAGTGTCAGTGATTGCTATTAGCTTGCACATCTTTTTTTGTCCCCCACTGCTGCTGCTGCTGCTGCTGCTTTCAACGGCACGGGAGGAAAACCCGAAGCAAAAGTGGTCCGAAATCCTCGAGTTAACTATCATCAATTTGTACAGTACACGGATGTTGGGACACCCATCGGGCGTCCGGCAGGATGCTGAAGGGTTGTTTGATCCTTGTACGTATCGTTTTGGCTCATCCTTTCGGAGGTTGGCGCTTCGACGGGTGTACGGGTGTATCATTTGCAAGATGAAATTCCGGTCACGTCCCCGTCAAAGCACACCGGAAATGGATATTGGGGACATTCGGAGATGGAGCGGTAAGATTTGCACAACGCAAGTGCTGTTGGTGCTGTTGCTGCAGAATGTTTTTCTCCGGTGCGTGCTGTGATTTAGCAATGAAATGATATGTACAGCATAATGTGTGTGTATGTGTGCACGCGGAAAGGTTGAGGTAGGTTAGGGTGAGATGTATGGTAAACATTTTACGATCTTCGTCTTTTGGAGCCGACGCTTACGCATGTGGTGTTCTCAAGCCGGGTTTTATGATGCACCGTTTAAGAGTGTGAAGGAGTCAGTATTAAAAAGTCATTGTTAATCAAATTACTTTTCCCCCAAGGCTGTAAAGCACGTGTGAAGATAGGTGAGACATGTTTTCGTAACGCAAGTCGCATACCGTTATTAGGCTCAGCGAATGGTGTGTTTTGCATTTTTATTGTCTTATACTATATTTTATGGGCTAATGTGTGGTTTGAATTGAATAAAATAATTGTTTAATTGTTTAATTGTTTATTTAATTCAACGGACCACGTGAGGCCCCCTTGAAGCATAATTAGCAACATTTTACACAAAAAACATGCAGTTGAACTTGTCATATACAAATTAACCTAAAGTCGGACGCACAGCACGAATAATGTTGTGAAACGCGGCGCGCGACATGTCCGGTTGGTGACGATCACAGACAGCGTTAAATTCACGGCACATACATAAAAAAGTTTAATGCTGTTTCTCGGGTGAGCTTTCTATTAAAATTAAAGTACCCAAATTCTTTAACTTTACCCACTTGTTTAGAACGAAAATGAACGTCAAACATAAACCTCTTATCAAACATCACCACAATCAAGCGCATAAACAATCACACAATAACACTCATCAAAACTGTAGCTTTATTTGGTGGCAGACTATACCATACCCGAGAAAGAATCAATTGCCAAATAAAACGCGACAGCAACGTCTTCGCATCATTGTAAAGAACAAATCCTTACGGATTAATAATCGATCCGATTGCGAACCGTCCAAATTGGCTCGATTTCATTTCGGCGAAACTGCTGCTATGCTTTTCTATTCTACTTTTGAAATTGTTTATCGCACCACCCAATAGAAAAGCACACTGAGGCTGGCTTTCGATCCGTCCGTTTGCCACACTTGTACGTCTGCACAGGCATCTTCCAACGGGGGATGTGTTTTTTGCTTGTGAAGATGAATTCCGAATACGAAAATACAGCTAACAATGGGAAGCATCCGTATCGGTGGCCAGGCAGTTTGTCCGGTGGTACTGATGCTGTTGCTGCTGCTGCTGCTGCTGCTTGTGAGTGGTTTATTGTCCTGTAATAACTTCCTCCCGTAGCCCAGCCAGCGCATCGTGGCAACGTGGCAGCATTGGCATCAGTTTATCTGTGGTCGTTTTTCATTCGCATCTGTTGCGCGTTTTGTGAAACCCGCATCACACACATCCTGCAGCAAAAGACACACGGTTCGGTTAAAGCATCGTTTGCTCCTTTCAGCTTTTCTTTCGGTTTTTAGCTTCTTTCAGCTTTCAGAACTTTTCGCTCCGTTAACCCGTGGGGTTTTACTGTAAAGGATAAGTTTCGCACGATTGTCAAACGAAACGAGTGCTGCTGCGTTTCGTACGAAATCTATATATAAATCGATATGATACTGGGATTGAAACACTGCTCTTATTTGCTATAGACATTTCGCAGCTCCGAAGGTTCCGATGGCGGTAATTCGCTTCTAGCAACATTTTTAAACAGCTCGACAGCTCCCTGCCGTTATCTGGCTGAGTAGAGTTGTGCTGGTGTGTGGTTTTTTTCCTTTACCAGGATATGTGCGTACCGGCGCATCTACGAGATGCTAGGTGTGATGTACTAGATGTAGCCGTTGCACTGTTCGCTCCACAACAATCGCTGAACGCGGAATAAACGGGCTTATGGAAGACGCTTCGGGACACTTGGAGCGAAAAGTTTGTCCTGGCAACAGATACCGAACCGGCCTGGTTGGTTGGACGTAATGCTTGGCTCATCCACGAACTGTTTTGTCGTGTTCGTGCTGACCTAGCCCCTGCATTACGGTCCGCTGGGTGCTTTATTTTATCTGCTGTTGAAGAAGGGATGATTTGTTTCCCTTGCCCATGCCCACAAAATTCCGCATTAGCTGACAGGAATAGCAAGCAAAATTAAAAAACTTTTTCCCCTTTTAGCTGGCGCTGTAACTTGGCGTTGGTTTGGGTTGCTTCGCCCGTTTTTGGTTCATTGCTTTGCCACGTGTTCTTTGGATTTGTTTTGTCAATTGTTTGTTGGTCACATCGCTCTTGTACTGTGCCAGTGGAAGATATGTGGAGTGATTGTTGTAAGAAATGTTTGGGTAAAGGATTGAAAGTGTGGAAGAAATCGATTGATTAGGTAGTGTTGGAAGTTATTGAACGGAGGTATTCGGTGGGATCAATTCGATTCGAATTTCTGTTTGAGTTTGTAAAAGCCCAGTGGGTTAGTGTGCATGTGGGGTTAAGTTTAGAAAGGATTCTTAGTTGTTCGTAGTATTTATTATGTATTGTGAGAGTAGATGATGGCAATTGGTTTGAACGATACAGAGACCTCCTCCTGCAGCAAACGAAGACAAACAGCTTTATAATTTGGCTGTGTAGTGCTTAAAATGTAGCAAGCTAGTATTGTAGTACTTGTACAGTAGCAAACCCAGACCTTGAAGAATATTTAAAAAATATGGCAGTATTGCTTAAACTTCTTCTACTTCTTCTTTCTTGGCCTGCTCCTAGGAAGCACGTCTAATACACATGGCTTGGTGTCCAATCGTTCTCCAGGAAACTCGATCCATGACTGAACTCCTCTATCCCCAGCTGCATCCGATATCCCTCAAGTCCGACTCCACTTGATCCAGCCAACAAGCTCGCTGTGCTCCTCTACGCCTCGTGCCGAATGGGTCGCTGACGAGCACCTTCCTGGCAGGGCATGAGTCCGGCATCCTCATCGCGTGCCCCAACCAGCGTATCTTTCCGGCTTTGGCAACCGTCAGGATGTCTGCATATTGTTTAAACTTATGTATAAGAAAAATCCTTTACATCAGTTTGAAGACCTTACATTCACTTATCTAAACTACGGCTATTAGTTATTAGGATATCAATTTTCTAGCTTTTTAAGGTCTTGACAGACTGACCTAGTAATGACAAATTGTGCTATTGCAATTAATTGGATTGGACAAATTGGATAGCGCAGATTAATCCAATTTGTTTTTGGAAAATTTAAACAGTTTGAAGACAATTCAAATGTAAGGTGTAAGTTGAATAATAACTGATCATATTGAGTTCCGTTACTTGATCAAGGCTGCTCCCGAATAATCACGGTTATGTATGACAAGAACAAGATTTATTTCTTAATTCTTTGCTCCGTTACATTTAGTTTCAAAACAAGTTAAAAACAAATCGATTTGTTTTTGAATTGAACTTAAATTAATTATACTTCTAGAAGAAACAAATGCTGAAATAAAAACCGAGTTTGAATTACGTGTCGCCACACGAATGTAAGCATAGTTTAAACACATCCAGCTGTTCATGTTGGCAGTCCTGTTGCCATTGCAATTGATTCAGATTGGAACAAGCAATAAAAAAACGAAGCATCAAAATTCTCGTGACTCACCATTGGTACACATCACGCGCTGGAATAAATATTTAACACCATCCATTCGTTTCGGGAATTGAGAGCGAACGTAATGGGCCAAGATTTTATGACAGATCGAAATTGATTTGTACTCAATGTAGTCATCCAGTACAGTATGGGGCGGTGCGAATTCCAGATGTGTCAATTTGTTTCGCTTTCTTTACTGTTCGGACGTCTTAAACGGGTGGCATCATTCGTCATATACACATCCCGAATTTGGTTTGCTGGTTCGTGCCGGTGCATTCCTTTGCGTGACCCTGAAAATGACCCTTAATGGACGGTTAAACGTCTACCAGCATCGCTTCACATCATCTTTCTGCTGTATTGCCAGACATTCAGCATCGCGGAAGATACCATAGCGGGTATGGTTGCGCTGTCTCGTATGGGTACGATTTTTGTGAGCGCCTGAATGTACATCCAATGTGTTGCACGTAACGAAACGGTTGCCTCTTTTATCCTGTGAATGATTTTATTGTTTCCGGCGGGTGTAATGCTGTAAAAAGCACGAACATAAGTCGCTCGCTAGTACGCATCCGTGTGCGAGTGTGCAAAGAATGGGTTCCATTTGTTGCAGCAGTGCATGCAGCTGATGTACAGCATACTAAGACAATCGCGACCCTGGAAGATTGAGCCACCTTCAGCAAAGGAAAGATGAAATGTAAATACTTATAGCGATTTTTTTTGTGTCGGTACGCGCTTCCTTTCTTTCACCAAACGCAATCAGTAAAAGTTCTTCTGCAAAACCTTGCCGTGCTTGCCAGGGGAAGTCTTTTTTAAAAAAGATGACTTTGTCTGCCAATTTCCGAGCGTTGAACGGGATTTTGCGAGTGGCAAGCGGCTTGATTTATCGTTTCTGACGGTGGTTGATGAAAAATTGACCTTAAAGCAATGTTCACTTCAAACAGCTTCATTATCTGGCGCTTTTTATTATTATTTTGTGTTCAGTCCACTTTTCCTTCCTACACTCCAAAATGGAACTACGGAATGAAGCACCACCGAAAGCGAGATGTGTTAAATGGACAAATTTCACGAACGTGTCAGGTGACGTTTGCGTTGCAGCGACAGCATTTGCAATTTTAACGGACAGTGCGGAGGCTGCGGTCGTGTGCATCGCACGTAATCGAAACGCGTTGGCACGGGCCCATTCATCGCGACAACCTGTCTCATCACCTCTGTTTTATCGTGCTGGAGCGCCGGAATATAAATTGCTGTAGGCAAACATTTTTGCAAAAATTTGACAACCCGACAACATGGAGACCTTTTCGGTGTGGGATGGACGTAGTGGAGCAAGCTAAAATGACGCAGTGAAGGCAGAAATCTTGAACGATATGGTCTGGGCTGGGAGGCGGAGTAGCTGTGCGAAAGAATGCCACTTCATTAGTGGTTGAAAATTCTCCAAATTTCTTGGGAAATGGATATTGTTGATAGTAGCTTTATTTTCGATTTCTACGATGAAAGGTATGCTGTATGATTTCGTGGGAATACAGTCAATTACATTCAATTAAGCATTAAAACTAAAAAAAACATGATCATAACATTTTCTACCCATCCTCTTTTTCAATCCAAAATATTTTTAGAAAAAAAAAATCATAGATCGAACGTGATTGGAAACCACTTGAGCTAATTGGATTGGGGCTCATATCGAAATCTAAGAATAAACTCCCGACTTTTCATATCAGCCTACTATCGCCAACCAGTCTAATGATGGTTCCGATGCCTATGTTTACGCAGTCGATTGCACCCTCAAGAAGTGCTTTGTTTTCATTAACTGTAGACCAACGTCCGTAGCATACCGTTCTTAATTTATCAAACAAACACGTAGGTTGAAAGTCTGCAGTCTGCAAGTTTCGGCATCTGTTATCTACTGTACCGGAGCTTCTCGGCCCCATTTCACTTGTTGCTTTGTTTGCTTCTGTCTTGCCGACAGCTCTTTTTTTTCGGCCTGTTGTTGAAAGAACTTGAGTTGAAATCAAAATTGCTCAACCATCGTATTTGCTGACGGGCTTATCTTTTCGCACTGATGCTGTACGCCCCAGGCACCAAAAATTAGGTGAGCCGCTCGTTGCGACAGTAATGGTATTTAGTGTAGTGCCATGTTTTGCCACCCTGCCCTTGGACTGGTTTCGACTGTGCTGATCAAACACTGGATCGATGCGCATCCGTGCTAGATGTGGTGGGTTTCCAACGGCGGAGGGTATCTAGTTTACCGATGGTTGCGAAATTGTGGGTGTTGCTTTGTGTAACGCCCGTGGGGAAGCTTTCTTTCATGCGCTGGCTCCCTTAAACTTACCGTTCTGAATGACGTCATGAAGCCCAAAGTGAAGGTAATGTGCGATTCATTCAAACCTTTGCCTAAAATAGTCTCACCCCGCGCGTACAGTGGGAAGTTTACTATGAATATTAACGATTCCTTTGGGTAGCATTGAAAGGATGCTGAATGGGTTAGGAACTTTGGGTCGTGTGTGGGGTTTTTATCGTCTCGATAAGCACTCAAGACAAACAACACAACCTAATAATGGTCGACCAATGTTAACGAGAACCAATCATTCGAATACTCCCCTACCAAAAGAACCAAAGACGTGGGTCTTCACCGATTCGTTGAAACGAGCAAGGTGACTAAGCATAAGCAATTACCAGGTGTGATTAAGCCGCTGACAGGCGCGGCGAACTTTGAGTACGATTAATGTACAGCGACAAACGCCACGTTCGTACGGGTGCACAGTGTGAAGTGGCGCGTTGAGCAACGCGTCTTGGAAAATTGCGCACCAACAAGCAAGAATCAAACGTGAAACCAAATCATCTTACAACCATTAGAAAATAACAAAACAAACCCGACGAAACCTCACCAAAAAGGGGAAAACGGCAACGGCACGCGAATATGTGCGGGGAGCCACTAACGCCAGGGAGAATATATAGTACGAAAAGGTAGCAAATTCGATGGCCACCATAAACCCACGCTGTTGCGCAAACATTTGTTCTTTCTCTTTCGTTTCGAGCTCTCGAAACGCAGTTCGCGACTCATGTTGCGGTAGCGGTGGAGTCGCGTGTTTGCGGTTTGTGGTGGTCTTTTGCTTGCTCATCGTCTTACAATCCGCGTCTGCGAGGTGTTAATTTGCTACAACTTACCTGTACCCCATTCAGCTGGCACCATCTCGGCACACTTCAAATCCGCACTCGACACGCCACCGACCCTTAAACTCGCACCACCAGCAGGAGTGAAGGCGATTGCACGTAAACATGGTCAAGAAACAAATCTTGTGGTGGGTTTTTTTTGTGTATGTAGGAATGAATCCTACCACTCAAGAAGCACAGCTTCCGTAAGGTGGGTTTCGAAGTGATTTTTGGATGAGCTCATAAACAGGCAGACGAAATTAGTGAGCGGAACAAATCAAACGGGACTGGCCTAGGTACATATGGTAGGGTTTTGTTTGGGGGATCTACCTATTTGATGTACGAATTTCTAAGAAGCATCGTTTCGTTGCACTGTTGCGTATAATATCAGTTAGCAATTTATTTTATCCCAGCGTACCGCGTGCGATTGAGCGTACCAGGTCCGCATGAATGAACGGCCAATAAAAATAAACACCATTAAAAAAGCCACAAGTATTGGCTTCTTAGATCTGCCTGCTGTCTATATCGTGCCGTTGTGCCCCCAATTTAATAATGTGCCGATGTGAATGTGTGTTGTGCTTTTCCGCCCCCATCCGGTGCGGATGTTTTTCCCGTATCCGAATACCTTTTATCACGTTCCGAGCTCATTCACCGGCACATAAATGTATTTATTAGCGAGGGTTTATCGCAATCTTCAAGATGCTACTTTTGAAGGAGGATATGTGTTCGAGAGAGAGACAGAGACACAAGACGCATTATTCGCACCGTTTGCATTTTTTCTAACACCTATCATCTTGTTTTCTTTATTTGTCTTCAGGTGGCCAACGGAAGTGAAAACCGTGAAGCAAAGTGGAGCGAACCGTAAACAGCAAAGCGTCCGCGTGATTCATTCGAAACCACCTTCGACCTTCGATCGTTGAGTCAGCTGAGTGCCGACAGGGACAAGGAGCAGCACGAGTGGGAAAGCGGAGTGGCCGGAAGGTTGATAAAGGTGGTAAACATAGTGGCAGCACCGAGAAGGGTGTGGGTGGTGGTGGCCGGCGTAGCTTGTGGTGCTGTTAATAAGCCAGCAAAGTGTGAATACCGCAAGCGTACCAGCGTGTCCACCGTCGTCCCGTGGTGGGCCGGAAGGTGTGGGGAGTGTGGGGCGGGCACATACGCGTGCACAGGACGATCATGTCCTTCGGGTTGCGTGCGGTCACGGGTGGGTGGGTGCCTCGTCGGACCAACCCCTGCACCGTGTCTTACCGGTGGCCGCGGGACAGTTGAATGGTGCTGCGCCGAAGAATGTTGCATCGTTGGTCGGGGACAGTGACATCGCGTGGTTTAAAGACGGTCCGGTTGGTGCTGTCGGTGGGTCTGGTGGTGGTGGTGGTGGTGGTGAGCCATACAAATCAAGCAACTGGAACAAAACGACGTCGAACCAACGGTCAAGGACGAAGGGGAGATCCGCGGTTCGTGCGGTAGGAGCGGCCACGGTACTATGGATTGCCGTGTCGCATCTGATCCTCGGCAACGTTGCGTACTCGCTGGAAAGCGACCCGCACAGCAACAGTAACGCTAGTAACGCCGGATATGGTAACACTTACAGCAATCGATTCGGACGGCTACTGCTGAACGGTACACGGTCGTCGGTGACGGTTGGCGTAGTAGCGACACGAGGTTCGTCCTCGTCCAGTGCTGCCACACACACTACCAGCACCACCACCAACACCGCTGACCGGGATCTGTTCGATGGCGGAGTGGAATTCGTCGCTGCCGATGGCACCGCTTCCGCTGGCTTTAACGATTCCAGCGAAATGCCCCAAATTCCGGAGTACATCCGGGCGACGTCGATGGTGTTCTGTATCATTATCATGTGTCTCGGCGTTATCGGTAACATTATGGTAAGTGACGGGGTGGCGTAATTCACTGCACACATACATACAAACGAGCACAGTCACTGTAATATGCCGTTTCGTTTCGTACAGGTTCCGATTGTCATACTCAAGACGAAGGATATGCGCAACTCGACCAACATCTTCCTCACCAATCTCAGCATCGCCGATCTGTTGGTTCTGCTCGTCTGCACTCCAACCGTACTGGTGGAGGTCAATTCGCCGCCAGAGGTTTGGGTGCTCGGCGAAGAAATGTGTAAGTAGCAATGGCCAATATTGGGACGAAAAAGAGGGGGTGCGGCGTTTTCATCTCTCTGGTCGTACCGGATGTCTTGCTAAACGCACATTTCCATGCTAGCGGAAACGAGGGTTTCAACGGGTTTTCCGTTCGGAATTACATTGATCTTGTTATCCACAAGGGTTCTTGAACTTGAAGTTGGTTGTATCGCTTTCAACGAAGATTTTGCACACAGATACTTCGTTCTGCAGTAATTAAATAATACTCCATTTTAATGATGTATGTGTCACAAATTTATCATTACATCTGCGGTATTTAAAGAAAGGAGCTATTTCGGTATCATGCTTCATTTGTAAGTCAAATGAAATTAACTTATTAACCTGAGCCAAAACTTTAGTCGTTATGCCTGAAGGCGTTTGGAAAAACCGTCGTCTGACCTTTGACGAACTTTTGCTACGACAACCGAATGCTTCATAAAGTTTGAAAAGTTTTTCCCTTGCTTTCTCGGCCGATTGTGGCTTCACACCTGAAAGACTGCAGTGCTTTACCGGCAGCTTCAACCACACCCCATCATGCACGGCAGGTGGTCTTGTGCATTTTATTTCGCGATGGTTAGGTTTGTTTTTGCGGCTTTGATACTCCCAAAAAAAAAAGAACTCGTGTGTAAAAGAACATCGAAAATGGTTGCACCCAGACAGAAGCGCATTTGGTGCATACGGATTTGGGGTTGGCTACCCGATACCATTGGACTGCTCTGATTTGCATACGCTGACAATTTAAAGCAAATTGTGCAGTCTCTTGGTGTGCAGCCTTCCGAACAATAAGGCTGATGCATTGAGCAACAGTTGTACCGGTTCGTGTTATCCAGACGTTCGTAGCGATACGAAGAAATTCGAAAAGAATTAATGCGGCCCAAAAAAGCAAGCAACTCACTTCAAGCACTGGTTCACCAAAATGGTGGGAGAGAATCCTCACCCCATTCTTCCTACTTGAACGAACTCCAGCAACATTATTAACATAAAATATTACCCCATTCGGTGGTGGTTGGCACACGATAGAATCGGTACTGGGGCTCGATCACTTGCCTGGAGTGTTGGTGCTGGTTTTCATTCGATATTTCCCGGTTATCTTTTCGCATGGTGAATTTTCGGTGCGTTTTACAGAATTTGTGGTGTGCAGAATGTAAGCGAAAGCACAAAAATTCAAATCATTTCGTTGACTGGTTGACGTTCGCGTAAGTGATACATTTCTGCAGCAGGGTATCCCATGGGATACGCTTCTTCCTACATATATGCCCGTTCAGTAGGTGTTTCGGCTGTTGAAAGCGAGTAACGCAAGCGAACCACAGAGAGAGAGAGAGAGAGAGAGAGAGAGAGAGAGAGAAAGAGAGAGAGACAAACAATACTGCCAAGTTGCTAAATTGCGTCCCATGTCAGGAGGAGCGCAACCGATTCTGACACCGCCAACGCACCGGCAAAGAAAGGATACGGTTCGCGATGCGTGCCCAGGACAGTTCCAGAATCCCACAGCAAATCTCTCGATGCCAATCAACGGCACGGGCGGTTCCGTGCGGGTTCCCTTTTGGCTTTGTCTACCACGCCATTCTACAACCATTTCGGCGGCCCGGAAGCGACTACACTACCCAAAGTAATTCATATTACGGTACCGTCGGGGGCCACAAGTTCGGGACATAGGATCGTTTTCGGTTTGCCGCGTCTAATCCCAGACCTGATGAATATGTATTGAATAATGCCGATCTTGGTGGCGTTTGATGGTTGTGGGCCGATTTTAATACAAACCCATTTTGGTGGGTGGATATCTCTTGGGCAACTCTTTTGTAGCAATGAGTGTGTGTGTGTGTGGATGGTGAAGAAGAAGGTCCAGTTAAGGAGACTGTGTAACGCTTCACCTAGCGCCATATTTCCGTAACACTGATCCCTGGACGACGATGAGTTTTTATAGATGACAAGCGAAGAAGGCGTTCGTGCATCCTGTGCTTGTACACTGACTCGGCCAAGACACGCTTTCTTCAAGGTGATTCTCTAATGCGCAAAGAGGAAGGTCACTCCATGCACAAACCAAGCGAGCAAAGAACATCAAAAGACAACAACGCGAAAAAATGTAAGGCTCCCGAAAACCTCGGGCAGACCGAAGCTTCCTTCGGGGCGAACGTCCTGCTGGCAACGGAAGAAAGCGCACGGCGAGAGTGAGATAATTTAAATGCAATTTCACCACGGGGTGCTTTCGAGCCGCCGGAGGTGCTGACCGCGCCGGAAATTACAATTAATTTTGGATATGCTCTGGTTGCGCTTTCTTTCCTTTCGTTGCTACCCTAAACCCCATCCCCGATCCCGGCCGTGATTTGTGTCCGTTTGAGTTGTTCTTCTTCGGGGCCACGAGCAAAGGAAAAGTTCGAGTTCAATCCGATTCAGCGTGAGGACGTTCCGTTGCTGTTAGCTCTCGTCGTTGTTTTTTTTTCGGAGTGTGCTATTATCATCCGTTTAAACTCATTCCCTTCAATTTTTGCCCCCTTGCTCGGTGTGCTCCATTGTCAGCAGGCTTTCTGGTGCGATATGCCCCAAACGGCAATGTCCTGCCCTGGAATGCAAAGTATAACGGCTACTGCTCTGGGCATGCGGTGAGAAATTCGCAACGGATTCTTTCTACCCAAGGTATCGACCGTGGTCAGGCAATAAACCGATTACCTGGTGGCACATAAATCTGCCATCCGTAGTGAACCAGCGTGCCCCCAGTGTGTGCCACAGTACATGTACGCGGTTGTACGGGAGAAAACTTATGAAAATGAACAATCTGCATGCTCTTTCGGGAGCTAATCGGAAGTTACTAGGTATAGGATGGTATGGACATCTCCCGCGGGTGTGTTCGTGTGTGGTGGGGAGAAGACAGGGATGGGATGCAATTGAGTGGTCCATAAAATGTAAGCCAATGCACCGTCGATGATCGGATTGTGCTCGTAAGATGCTTAATTTAATTTCTCTCCCGCTCATTACGCCCGGGTGTCGGTGATGCTGGTTGCGATGCCTGGGATATTCTCGAAGGAGACAAGGCGACTACGGAAGAGGAGTGGAGCTTAGCTTTGGGTTTTACGGTCATAACAGACTCTTAAAGTTAATCAATTACCTAGACAACCATGGAGATTTCAAACCTCTTGAGAAAAGAGGAATTTTCCTGGCTTATAATTAAACGGGCGTACTTGTAGCATAATGTTTACTTGGCACCGTTGTTTTGCAGTCGGTTGGTATATTGTAAGCAATAGGGTTTAAACAAGATTCAAATAATTAAGCTAGTAGTTTAAGTAGTTTAATTAACAAGTGTCATGTTTAAGTTCATTTGCTAGATTATCGTTGGTATTGAAATTCTGTTTTGAAGGCTTCACAAATCCGTAAAAAATATTTAAAAGTAAAGTTCATTTGCTGTGTATAGAAGAAACACACCGATTAGAGCAAGAGACTGTTAATAGCGACAGTTTAGTACATGTTTATTTTATATCACTATACCTCATATCACTGAAAATATGTCCAATATCTGAATATTTTTGCAAGAATTCCCCAGGTTGATTTCTCTATTTAGCAAATGATCTTTCACTTCATTTGTTTCAACTTTTAGTTAAGTTTACAAAACCACAAACAACCTCCAATGCAATTCATCTGATCAAGAAAGCATGTAACCTGTTTGCCTCTCTAAAATGCATTCCACACACTTCTTTATGTCTTCTTTATGTGGAATGTTGTGTGTGAATCATTGCTCCATTTCGTTCTTGCGTGGGAACTTCTTTACTTGGCTGTGTGTGTGTATGTGTGTGGTTTTTGAGTGGCAAATAATGTTATCCTTTCTTGCTAGAAACAAGATCCAGTTGTGGTTTCTTGCTTTACTACGTAACTCGATTTTCATTCATCCCTCGCCAGCCACACGAGGTTCAAAGCTGAGATTGAACTTCAGGTTCAAAAGAACACTACATCCCTTCACATAGGATCAGGATTCCGTACCGATCAGAAGCTCATTTAAGGGTGTTCCAGTGCCAACCGAACGGGAGAGTATGGCACAAACGGAACATCGGAACTAAGATAAAAGTGCATCGATTTATGTGTTCACCCGCATTTTCCCAACCGTTGCAGTTTGAAGTGCAGTGTGTGTTGTGTAAGCTGACCGCCATCTGTTCCTTTTCCTGTGGAATTTCTCCCATTCCTTTGTCCCCCTTCTTACGACAGAACTGCTCCACTAGAAGCTTCACCATGATTTGGGATTAGATTTCCAAGTGCGTCCGCCAAGAGTGTCCACCCGGTCAGTCCCAGTCCTTTGTGTGCGACTGTTGAAGAAGACGGAACAAAATTTAGGTCATCAGCAAGATCGTTGCGTTACGTCCCTCGAACGCCATTGTGCCCTTTACGTGCCCTGGTGCCCTCGAATGCTACTGAAGCTGACCACCAGCATATGTCCATTCGTCCGTTTGTCCGAGATGGCATCACAGTCGGGTACCCCATTGTCGGTTTTCAACCTGCCAAAGCTTTGAAAGCTCTAGCCATTTGTTGCCCCCGAGTACCATTAAATCGACTAGCCTACGATGGGATAATGTAGCCCGGCGTCGGATATTAGTTACACTATCCACCCAAACGTAGCCAAACGCCGCAGCTCGGAGGGTCCAGAGCGAGATGTCCCAAACGGAAGTGGGAAAAACATTAACCACGCCATGGAACGGTTTTATCAGGCGTCATAAATCATCATTACTCCAGCTGGTACACGAGATCCATCTGGGTTAGAAACTACAACGTGTTTTTGCTCTCTTTCTCCTTCTGTGGGTTTAGTTGTGTTCGCCGTTCTTGGCGTAATTCAACAAGAATAAATCAATCGAACGTTATTAAAATGGTGCCAGTTTTAATGGAAAACGATATTGGGCACATACGAAAAAACTGGGTCACCCCTTGTCGACAATATGAAGCATGTTTTTTAGTGCAACATTACATCATCTGACGAAAAAAATCTAATTCAAGTTTTTCTTCACCGTTCAACGATAGTTATCGCCATAAGAAAGATAACAGCAAATAGGAAATGCTTCCTCAGGACATATTTTTCGATCTGTACGGGCAGGAAAATGGAAAAAAAATCTCTAAAATGTATCGTTTTCCATTGTGTTCTTTTGTGTTGGGTGGTAAGATATTTTCTTTGGAACTTTCTAATACCTACGGCGTCTTTTCTTTTTCGCTGGGTGTGAGCCGGTAGGAGCTTTCTCACGAAAGCACAATGCACAGAGGAAAGGCAACTACAAGACATCGAGCCAGTTTGGACGTGCCTTCACCAAATAATAAAGCCTCGAGGACTAAAGGTATCCTAAGCTGCCGCTAGCTAACTGTACTGCACGTGTTTCTGTTCGTGTTCCACGAAAAGACAACAATAATAATTCATTGCATTATCGGCAGCTGAAAGTCACCTTTGGTGTCAGTACGCCACTGTATACAATCATCTTTGCGTGATGTTACTGTTCTTTTTCTGCCTTCGTGTGAGCCAAGGTTAAGCTTAGAACATCCTAAGGCAATACTCATTCGTTAGCCCCGTTCAACAGCTCCACGGTGGTAAGGTAAACCACACGAAAATGGTACTGCATCGAACTGTACCAGCACTTCACTAAATGATGCACGAAGCATCGTGTTTACGTTGCACCTTGGTGCAAGTGCATAAAATTGGTGGCGTCGGATCAACGCCTTCGGCACGATGATGCTAAACCGGATCGGTTCCGATATCGGATTCTGTTCCTTATCGACCACAATCAGCTGAAGAGGACGGTGGCAGTAAAATGAAACTCCCGTGGGTGGGTTGTACCAAAGCAGAATGATGCGATGCAGATTCTTAGCACACGACTGCACAGTGTGAACGGGATGCGGTGGAATTCATTAAGCTGTTTGAACTTTGCCCGTACCCGTATTACCTGTCAACTTGCATCCCCTGCTGGGTGTGTATGATTTTGGGGCAGAAGAAATCGAAAGAAACACGCGAACCTGAATGCATTTTTGCCTGGGTGCATCTTGAAGGATAGCATGAATGTAAAGGTTTTGCTGAGGACATTGGCACCAGGCAGCCTCCCAGAGAGTGTAGAGTTCTTTTCAGGTGATGATACTTTCCTATCGTCAATGAAGATGAGCAACTCGCGCACACACACAAAAAAAGCTCTTAAAGTTGTGAAACAAATATTCAAATAAAACATCCGCACCGCATGACGAAAGTTTGATGATGCAGGGTTTTTTTTGCGCAATATGTACTCCCCGGCGAGAGTTTGTTTTTTGTTGGGTAATGCAAATTGCTGCACAACTGTGCAACGCCATAACGCCGGGCTCAATTCACCCCCGGTGGCTGTTAGCACATACCATCGGTGAGATTCTGCTACTGGAGATTCGGCGATGAAAAGAAGGCGTCGGTGACGGGTTGAGCAATAAATAGTAATTAGCGCCGCCGTGGAAGTGGAAAAAGTCCAACGACCCGGTACCAACAGAGCTTGCACGCACGGTTTAAGGTGTGTATTAAAGAGTGGTTACATTTTAAAGTGGCTTCTGACACTGACAATTCCTAATGTGACTTAAAACCCACATGAAACATGTGCATCTATTGATCACCGGATTGCTAGAAGCGGCAGGATCGCAACCTACACCACCATCAACACCCAGGGGTTTGTTGACAGGGAACGGTATAAAGCTGCCATAATGCATTCCTTACGCTCGGCACCGTTAGACACGGGACACGGGTGAAAGATGATCACCGTCAGGTTGGTGCAGCGATTAAGAGACGGGGAAGAACTAAAAACCATTGATACATCCGAACGAAGAGGAAACCAAAATGCCCAACATCCAGCACAAGAGACCATCGTAAAACTTACAATCATAAGCAACTCGCTTCTCTCTCATCTGCAGCCACATAAATTAAGTCGCAGCCGTGTGAGTGTGTGATTTTTTTGCGTCTTTTCTGGTCCTATAATCGTGGTGCCTATCTGCACCGAAACGTTTCCGTATGCAGGCGCCGTAATGCGAGCGCGGTCCGCTCGTGCTTTATGTGCTGCACCGGAGCCATACTAATGAGCTTTTCACACTGCACTGGGGAGTCAAGGAATAAAAAAAAGATCCCAACAAACGAGCAGAGGGCTACGAAGGGGTGTGTTGTTGTTGTTTGGAGCAACAAGATAAATGCACCTTTGTGCATCTTCATCTCGGAAAGCGCACAGTGGTGGTGGTTTATTGTGATGCAGCGAAGTAATTGGTTATTGCATGCACAGCCAATCGTTCGGAAGAATCGGCAGGCCTTACCTTACAGCCTAATTTAATTTTATTGAACGCTAAACGGTTCCCCATTAGCACAGTCGGGAGTGGTAAACACATTTTTTATACGTCACCCTTACACCATTTCGTACGCTGGATGCACGGGTTACAGGTGTTTACTGGGGGGGGAGTTTGTAAAATTTCTGCCTGGTAGTAACGGTGTCTTTTAGGTTCCTATTTAAATGACCCCCGGCTCAAAATCACCCTTATAAATGAACCTCATCGATGGGTCGGCTAACAGGAGCGCAGATGCACCGGTATCGTCCGTGCTTCCGATCGTGCTCTTTTTTGGGCGGCACCGTGAACTGGTGAACATTCTAGCCGAAGGTAAAATAAACCAAAGTTCACCATGGCCATACCACGCGCCGGTCGGCTAAGGCAGGATGAATTGGGGCTTCAGCATCTCGCCAAAACCAGACGCACCGACACGGACGCTTTGTGCGGCCGTGAATCGAGCGATGGAATCATTTCGGTGCGGTGAGGTGGTCATTTGTGGATGAATCGGTTTGTGCCTCAATGAAGGGGGAGCAATTGAGGCATCATATCTTGGGTACAGAACTCGTGTAGGAGCGTTTCTCCATGGAGATAAGGAGCGAGGTATTTAAATGAAAGGAATAGATGATTGTTATCAGTGAAATGGTGGTTTATCGCTTTTTTTTTTCTATATTTCATTAGTGTGATGTGATAAGAAATGAACAAAAATAATAATGTCAAAACGAATGAATCTGTTTGCGAATAGGGCTCTAGGTCAAGGTCAGCAAACTGCGGTTTTTGTTTTAGTTTTACTATTTGGAATTATTATTGCTTAAAATTTAAAACTTCAGGTACATTTTAAGCCAATTCGTGGTATATGTATGTATATGTAAATTTCTACAATAATCCGACAATCTAGGACAGTTAATACCACTTAGTTGGATAGTCAGTCCTCACTCATTCGATTTACTTCACTTTATTGCGTTAGTTTTTATTTATATTTTAAAACCTTGAACTTAAACACAAGTTTGAGTTAAGATAAATGCTATTAAGGTGATCAAATCAGCACAAATACTTGTTTTGGAAGCTGCTCGCTTTAAACAAGAGCAATAGAATAAATGGAAGACGAACGTTTCATTATGAACGAACTGCGTCGAGCTTTAAATGATTCCTCTTAACAGATAAACTGTTGCTTTACTAAAAATAAATAAAGTTAATATTATATCTTCCTAGTCCTTCAACAATTTCAAATGTCTAACTACACTTATACTACATGTAAACTAATCTTAAAAACATTGTTTTACTGCAAATGACATATAAGGCTTTGTTTTTGTATGAAAATTGTAATAAATAATAGTTTTGGAACAGAATCTGACATTTTTTATTAAAATATTTTCAGTTTTTTTTGTACAATTTGAGTCAAGAAAATATTTAATCAAGGTAAAAGCATTTTACGCACATGTCTTCAATGCTGCTGCTTCTCTCGAAGGAAAGATTCCAATATTCCGTAGCTGTCTACCAACATATCATCAACCAGAAGAACGTAAGCGTAATGTAGTTGCTTACCAACATCCACTTCAACGATAAACCATGCAATGTTAATTAAGCAATTAAGTAAATAACTCCCACCAAACACACCGAAACGGCTCGATGCAATCGGCAAATGGTTGACAGGAAGCCTTCTTCCACGTGCTTCAAAATCCTCCTCCTACATCACCACCACCGAAGAAGCGGTGTTTTGAAGCTTTTTTGTTTTTTGAATATCATTTTTCCATCTTCCCACACTGAGCTGCAGATGCAGTACGGTGTTGTGATGCGAGTCCGCTTTTGCATAAATATTTTGATCTTCATATTGACGCGTTTGCTTGTGCGGTGCACATACAAACAGAAAAGAAACCACCGCGAAATGCCACACTGCAACCGAGAGCGGTAACGAAAGCGGTCGCGTGTCTGTTTTTTTTGCCTGCCATCAAAGCAAAACGGAGCGAGCAAACGGTGCTCATGAGCTGGCATACCGATTTGTCAGTGGATCAAGTTTCTTCCCCCTGTTAATCCGGATCGTTTGAAGCCGGTTGTCAAATGCTGCAAAACTTCAATCGGCGAAGATGACTTACAGCCTGCGTTGCGGTACCGAGACGAGTCGTTGCCGTTGTTTGATGGGTCAGGTGGAGGTCGACCGCAAAGCGTGTCTTTGGGTGTCGTTCGTTTAGATGTACGATTTGTATTGGTAGTGTGCCAACGGAAGGCATGCAGGCAGGTTTGTGTACACATATCTGCTGCTTTGGAAGTCGCTTTTGTAGTTTTTTCACCTTCCTTTGCATCACATAAACATCCAGGTTTACTAATCAATGCAGTATGTTCAAAAGAATAGTATTCTGATGAACGTTTCATACCCAAAGAATGAACATCCAAATGACAAAGCCAAGCTTGCTGCTATTTATCCAACAAAAAAATGCAATTTTGTTAGCAACACCTGAGCAAGTTCCTTCCATTCTACCGAAGCCAAGCTTGCATGGTGTTTTTTTTCCGCTTCACAGGTGAGTCTATTATTTTTATCGTTATTCGAACCACAACAATGCGAAAGCAATAAATAGCATGGAACGCGTCGGTTCGTTCTGTGCACCGGAACCAGTTTCGGTACGGGTCGCGCTCGTCTGGCAGCTAGTGGTGAACAAAAAATGAACGTACAAAACGGTGTCATTGGGGCGTGTAAATTGATAAAATTTTATCATCATTCACAACACCCTTCTCAGCCTTCTCAGGTTGGGTTGAGAAGGGGTTAAATTATAATGCGGTGTCGGCCACCCATGGGAACAAAGGGAAAAGGTGGAAAGGATGGGTATTAAGCACGGGGAACAATTTATTGTTTTTCAATACGGTGTCGGAAACGATTGCCAGAAGTGTCCCGGAGTATTAATAGTTATCTATGTGTCTCGTATGCACATGTTTTAAAATATTACTTTAATTATATGTCGGGTGAGAAAACCGGTTCAAAACAATGCATACAAAATGTAGCAAAAGAATATACAGAATTAAATCAATAAGGGAAAACACCCACTGTTAAGAATGTGTTTGCAATCATAATTTTAATTCAGGCAAAAATATATTGGTTGCTACTGTTTACCAGCACCCGGTACACTGATACGATTGACGATTGTCCTACCACGGTCAACCAGTTTCCCAAAACCGCCAGTCTACTTCCAGGCCGAAAGATATCAAACAACAGTATGTGTACCGCGCAGAGGGGGTTGTTGACGACAGTCGGCTGATGATAATTACCTGACGAATCTAATTAAAAACCGGTGAACCAGAACTGAACCGATGAGCAATCTTCTAGGAAAACGATGAAAGCAATTTGAGCAACGTCGTCCACCTACTTGGGAAAACTGGTATACGAGAAGAGCTTTTTTATTCCTTTTGAACCGTTCGAATGGTTTTCCTTCGAAAACGGAAATCGGGAAAGAAAGTATAAAGTATGAGCTTAATGAAAATGAACATGGTAAATATTGCGAACGGGTTTTTTAAGCGAGATGGAAGTAAACTTTGTTACAAAGCAAAGTTTTCCATCGTATGCACTTATCTATTTGCTGTATTAGAGCTACGGCAAGTGAAGAGCAGTGTAGATTTTATATCTGAAGCTCTTTTTCGGTGGTTAAATAAAAAGAACTTTATTCTTTTTATTTATTTAATTATTTCTTTGCAGAAAATGTATTTGGCCTGATGCGGCCTACAAAATAAAATACAATAAACAAAAAGCAGAAAACATCCAGGATATAAATCAACATTTGCCACAAAACAGTTTCGTTTTAGAAGTTGCCACGCAGAATTGTTTTAAGATTACTGACACTGATACTGTAATCTACGGTGTGATTGATACTGTTGTACGCATGAATCAGTTTGAGAAGAGGTTTATTCTCATGAAATTCTGTTAATCTAAATTCTTTATAGAAAAGTGGTAGGTGCCGTAGGTACCGGCTAGGAGCCTGATAATTGATTTTCCCAAGAATGTACCTAGCGTCGATTAATCCGATGGTCAGCTAACGAAAAAAAATACACTGAGTCTCTTCTGTGTACTCTTACTCTTCTGTGTTGTAGAGATTCCAGTCCGAACAGAAGGCACCTAACGTGACTACGATAGAAGGTTAAATAGGGTACGAGGAATTTTTTTATGTATAGATTCTAGTCTATCAATACTATGTTACTGTGAAGGAGTGCAAATAATGCTGGCGAATTCAAGTGTCGAACTATCTATTGTGCAATAAACCCGATTTTAATCTGTAAGGGTCTAGCAAATCTTTGCCAATGCGTAAAACAAAACCTAATAAGTTGCGTTTATTGCGTTGCTTTAGACACAGTTGAATAGTAGTGTCAACCTACTATCTAGCAAAAATCCTAAAGCGCGAACCACATTAGTTCGAGGAATTGAAATTCCGTCTGGTTTATAGTCGTATAAAGTAAGTGATCTAATTCTGTAGAACGATATTACAGAACATTTATTACAGTGATGCTCATCAGGTTCAATGAACTCCACGATAAATTGACAGATAGACAGTTTTGAAGAACAGCACCGTCGTCAGGATAAGAAACAGTCAAAGTATTTTCAAGTCGTCAGCATAAAACAGTTTGTAGCAATCGGGAAACACATTGACTATGTCATCAATAAAGATTGCAAACAACAGAGGTCTGAAAATGCTGTCTGGTGGCACCCCCGAAGTGTTGGTAAATCGTACAGTTAACGATCCGTTGATTTTTACTAATATATTGCGATTGGTTAAGTAACTTGAGATCCATTGGACTAAAGCATCATTTACTCATTTATTTATCATAATATTGATTTTTTATTAAACTTATAACATCATAAATAAGATATATAACATCAATAATTTTACACAACAAGAAGGAGATCTGCCCCACACGCATAGTCGCTTGAGCCGAGCAAAGGAAGTGCCATATCGATCTTGGAAGACCATCTTCTGTCTACTGTGAGTGGCTCACGCTCATTATATGCTCACGCCACACTCACTGTTTTAAAATAGATGAAGCAGAAAAAGAAAACTTACTTGGCATGCTTGAATTAGTTCAATTTTATTTCAGAAATACTCCATTTAAAACATATGCAGCACATGTTCCTAAGCTAATTCAATTTTTCCTTAAGAAACTAGTCTCAATATTACATTCGTTACCAGTTTTTTTGTGTGCAACAAGTGGACATGAATGTGTGATTAACGTTCACATACTTTACAATTGCGGAATTCATCACCACCCCCCAATGAATGAGCAGACCAGCGATGGGCGAAGAGTGAATATTTCTTAAAACTAGCGACAAACACAACGCAGCCGCTGATGTGAATCTTGCTTCATTGCATTCATGCGTTCGTAAACACACTAAATGAACGGTATCGATGAAGGGTAACAGGAGCGCAGCCGTTTCTAATTTGACTTCATGTGCGCTTATTCGTGATTATTTTCGTGAACGTACAAATGCAAACGGTTGGCAATGTGGTGAATGTGGTGTTAGTTTATGAATGAATTTGAACAACAACAAAAAAAAGCGAGCATAAGAACGTAAGGTGTGGTAAAAGTTCATTGCAAGCTGAAGGTTATCGTGCATGAACGATCCGTGTTTGTTTTCTTGTGCTGATGCTAACCGGTAGATAGGAAGTGTTCAGTGAATACTTTCAATAAGTTTTTTTATAGGTTTTAACTTTAATATTTGAGTTTGTTGTTTGCTTTACAATCTTTACATTTTCATTGTTAAAAATTAAAATTTTAAGATAAAAATACTATTTTATATTTTTAAGAATTATACAGTGTTTCTCACTTGATAATGCAAAGTTACCTATGATTTTTGCAAACGCTACATACGATTTCGTATGGAGCGTTTGCAAAAATCATAGGTAACTTTGCATTATCAAGTGAGAAACACTGTAAGAATAATTAAATTCTTCACGATTCACGAAGCTGATATTAGCGATTGTTATTATCAACTGAGCTTTATAAAATAAACTTTAATCTTGATAAGAACTATAAAACAGAGGTAAAATTGAGAATTGAAATAGAAACAACCGCAGCAATGGTTTCTGCGTTACGTTACGATAGTCGCTAGTAGTTACTGAGGTTATCAAGATCTGTCTAAAAAACCTTAAATTAGGATCGGGAAATCCTCGTTCCGCTATACAGTGACTCAAACGGAAATTCGGACATCTTAAATTCGAACAATTGCGACTTTAATAACAATTTTCCAAGCCTAGGACTAGGAAGTCATGGTAAACTTTTCCTTATTTCTTTATACAACTTCATAAAAACGACTCACAAAAAACTTATTTAAAACTGATTTCCAAATAAGCAAAACGATTTTTTTTTTCGCAATCTAAATGGAAAACCAGACGGTTCCTTTTTTGGGGAAAACTATCTATAATCTATATTGGTTCCTGATTCAAATGAATTTTTAAATTAAATGCTGTAAATTGTTCTCAACTCATAGCATCTGGTTTAAGATTAAAAAAGAGCAAAATATAGCAGAAAGCGTTGAAGAATATTAAACAGATCAAATAAGCCAACACACAAGGGAACTTTGTTTGTTCACTTGATATATTTAGCAACCGATCAAGTCATAAACGGTAAGCACACGATCTGGATTTAAACAAGTGTTTAAGCGAACAGAGGTGGCGTTAAAAAAAAGGCTCAATAAACGGCCGGAAAAGGCGTAGACGTCAAACGATAAAATGCGCTACAGCATATTACCTTGTGGCTGAAATTATACAAACGAAAAATTAATGTTTTTCCAATCAAACCATCCTTCACCCTTCTTATCCCTGCAACTGTTGGATTTGTTTGCACTTTTCCAGCAAATATTCGTGAATTCGTGCTATTGCGGCATGGCATATGAAGATGAGGAAATTGCTTCCCAAACTTTTGTGCAAATATTTGCCTGTTTCCCGCAATTTGTACACATGATATAGCCATCCGGCTGTAAAAAGACAATCCTAATTAGGCACAGTTCATTGTATCGGCGTGTGTTTGCATTTGCTGTGGTATTTAAGTGATTTTAAGGCTTTGATTAAATCAATTCTTTCTTCCTGGAATACCCGTTTCACTAATCGTTTCATTCAACTTGTTCGTTTCAATCATTCTTAACACAGGCAAAGCAGTACCGTTCGTGGAACTAACGGTGGCGCACGCGAGCGTTCTAACGATTCTGGCAATATCCTTCGAGCGTTACTACGCCATCTGCGAACCACTGAAGGCGGGCTATGTTTGCACAAAGACGCGCGCCCTACTAATCTGCCTCGCGGCCTGGACCGTCGCTGCCATCCTGACGAGGTAAGACTTAACCACTGACACACACGCCCACTAACTGGCTTAACAGCGTCCTGAGTGCGACCGTCATCATCATTGCCACGCGGTCACACGATCACCACTCTGGTGGATTGGGGGAGATCCTTTCAGCAAACTAACAATCATCCCATCCATCACAGCAAGTGGTTTCGATGTTTGCTTGTGTGTCTAACCGCATATCCGACCGCCCGCTGCATGCATTGCGATGTAACAAGCGTTACACGAGCTTTTCCCACTCTTTAATCAAGCGTGTCATGTGTGTCTGTTTGTGTGTGTGTATATCTTTTAGGTTCTGTGGTGTATGTCATGCTTATGTTTATTTATACGTTCTATGTAGCACCATCATCTCGGACGCACCCTCTCGCGATACATCGAGCAACTTCCAACGAGGAACAACCCGTTGAGCACGTTCGATCCGATCGATCATGTGTATGTGTGTGCAGTGTTCGATGCAAAGACAGTGGCCACTTAATCGAGCAAACGAGTTAACTCTTGCAATCGTCGCCGGTATCTTCATCTCGTTACGCGGATCGATTGATTGATTGTACGCTACTGTACAGGGTACTGCTCCCGTATCGTACTGGCAACTCGTTCGATGGTTTTGCCTCCCGATGCCTTCCTTTCTGCGTGAGAAACTGATCTACCGTGCCGTTGGACGCGCTGGACATCTATCGCTGGCTGTCGCTTTGTGACAAGTCTAGCACAAGAGTAATTGCTTCGTGGGTGAAGCAGTTTCTCGCCTCTGTGGGCTCACGATATTCGATACGGCTTGACTGGTTGCAAAGTGCACAGCATCGTTCGGGCAGTTGAGAAAATGGAATCGACTGACACAATAAGGATTACCAAGGATCGTAAAATGTGTTTCCAAAGGGTGTACCAGGTTATTCCCTTGGGAATGAGGTTGCGGTCAAGATATTTGTGATATTGAAGCAAGGGAATTTAATGGGTATAATTTAATGAAAATGATGCATTGTGTATTAAATTTTTGACAATCCGATTGCATTGTCATGAAAACGTCTCTTTAGTTTCTTGAAAATTTGTTACCATTTTATGATATTGAGGAAATAGAATTTTGGAACTTTATTTCTGGAAAATTGCATGGTCAAATGATTTGCCATGGCCATAAATTGGTGAACGATAAACCTTTAAGTGTGCATCATTGAATGAACCGTACTCCAATGACGCATCAGAAGTGCATCAAAAACAGAAACAATAAAAACATCCTTTGTCGATGTTCGATACACCCACCTCGATTCCAAAGGTGGAGGTTACCATAGCGAACGGAATGGCCATTTCATAGCAGGAATCAGTGGTGGACCACAACTGTTGAACAGTTTGGCACTCCGATCATATTCTTTTCGGGTTGTTTCGGGATGAACGCGAAGGGAAAATGTGAAAAGTTTCAGCGTTCATTATTGTCGTGAAGTATTTATTGCCGTGCAGTGTTGGCCGGCCGGAGGCAGCCAAACACACGAGACGGGGAGAACGAATACGAATCCTGGCGTCCATTTGTGCCGACGCGACGAATATTAATGCAATCGCTTGCATTTCTTTAGCCACTCAATGTACCATGAACGGAAACGGCACGGCACGTTCATCGTTACTAGCAAGTGTGACCAGCGACCAGCGTGGTGATGGCGCGCTTTTGTGGTGCCATTATTTTTCTTGCTCTCCTAAACGAAGCATCGTTTCGTTTGATGGGTCGATTTTTCATCACGCACGGAAGAAAGCAGCCACCGAAGAAAAGAAACTTCACTGTAAGCTTTTAGGGGTAAAGATCATGAAGCGGTGGTAAAATAAATGCAACCTTTCTTAGCAAACAAACGATTTTGAAGAAACGGAACCGGATTAAAAGCTATCCCTCACGTGACTTTAGGTTCCATAACTTTACAGCATTTGTGTTTCCGCGTTACTGCTTTAAAAAGATGACATTCGCTTCACACATTGTGCCACGTTCATACACGTTCGCGCTCCATCACGAAAGTGTGATGGAACTATTCCTTCGCGGCTTAAGTAAATAGAGTTAGTTAACGCTGATCACGTCGTTTAAGGGGATGTGCGAGTGTTGTGGAGCGTAACATAAAACGAAAAGCGTGGTAGCGTGGCGTCTGAGTTTTCCGGCAATGGCGTTCTTTTACATCCTCAAAAGAAAGAAAACAAAAGTGTCAACAATGAAAGCTATTCAGCCCGTCGAGTGTGACATGAAACGGGTCACGGCAGTGTAGTACTTCGCCTTTTAGCATTCATGAAACGATACTTTAATCTTTCTCCTTTTTTCTGTGCTATTGTATGTGTTCGTTTGTGTACTTTGGGTTTTGTCTTTTTTGTTAAATTAATGGCTGCAAAACTAAGCCAACTGTAGCGAAGGGAGGAAACAGTGCGAGAAGAAATGACGAAAAGAAAGTTTGAGAATGCAATTGAAATTAAAACATTAAAAAACTTTAAATGGATACAAAAAAAAAACAGTATAAAAGGTTCGTTAACAAGGTAACAGAATGAAGAAAAAATGCGAATGATCAACACAATAATTAAAGGTGAAGCGTACGAACTGCTACTCATCGTGCCAAAAATGTTAGCGGACGCTTAATTAGTGTATCCTTATTTCATTACGGTGACAATAAGTTTGACCACCGTACATTTTTATAGCAATAGACCAAAAGTTCCAGGAACTGATGCACCGCCATGTTACGGTTGTTGTTCCTTGTGCAAATTAATTACATTACTTCATAGTATTTTTTGGAGCGTTACTTGTGTTTTTTTTCCTGTAACGCTTTCTTCATCTACTTCAGTAAAGTTGTGCCGAGCGATAAAGACACATACAAACTCACCCGTCAAAGCTGGCTAATAACACTCGCAGCTCGCAAGGGTCGAGATCCCCCCCCCCATTTCGATGTAATTATGACCGAGCGGCAGACCAAACTTGTTTATTGGTGTGCTTTAATTGATCAATTTCATTTGAAGTTTTGCACCAGCACCCGATGCGGCTGGAGGCAAGTTTTCATTTTTCATTAAATAAACGCTGGCGGGAATGAGCGTATTGCACTTCGAAATGAAGCAGGAGTTTCGTACGGAGTTAGAAGGAATTTTATTTTGAAAGTATTTTTATTTTTAATACCAACCACTCATCCATCCATATCACTAAAGAACGTTCGGACGGGACTTGCTTCTTGCACCCATAAAACGAGTAGCTCGAGCTGCCCTTTGTGACATTTGGGATGTTGCCCTTTTTTGCTTTTTATTTCGTCTCACATTACTTCCTTTGCAGAGTGCGCTCTGGTCCGCGGTAGAATTGTGATTTAACGCTTTGGTGAAGTGGTCGGTCAAAATGAAGAAACGCTCATTTTATTCATTAGACGCCTTCTGTTTCTTTTTTTACATCTTTTTAAACGTCTCGTGCGTGTCAACGTTTTCCCTCAATGGCACCGGCTGAAAATGGTGCTACGTCTTCTCGGGCGAAATTCATCGCTAGCATAACCACGGTCAACATGGCCAGACAACGAGAACACGAACGATCGAGTGGATGAAAAATAGCTAATTCTAGCTTAAGAAAGACAGCGCAGATGATGTTTGATGCATAAAAGATGATCCAAAGCGCAAGCTCTAGCAGAAGGTCGATTGCCAAATTCGATGACGGGATTAATACCGGTTATCACGGATTATTACCCACCCACGGGGGGAGAGTAGAGCATCGTACGAACACAAGCGAAACAATCGCTCACCGATGACAGGGCAGAGCAGCGAACGAGACGAGATGGGATGCAATTAAAGTGAAATGATGAGGCAAGCTATTCAGCCCGTCGAGTGTGACATGAAACGGGTCACGGCAGTGTAGTACTTCGCCTTTTAGCATTCATGAAACGATATTTTAATCTTTTTCCTTTTTTCTGTGCTATTGTATGTGTTCGTTTGTGTACTTTGGGTTTTGTCTTTTTTGTTAAATTAATGGCTGCAAAACTAAGCCAACTGTAGCGAAGGGAGGAAACAGTGCGAGAAGAAATGACGAAAAGAAAGTTTGAGAATGCAATTGAAATTAAAACATTAAAAAACTTTAAATGGATACAAAAAAAAAACAGTATAAAAGGTTCGTTAACAAGGTAACAGAATGAAGAAAAAATGCGAATGATCAACACAATAATTAAAGGTGAAGCGTACGAACTGCTACTCATCGTGCCAAAAATGTTAGCGGACGCTTAATTAGTGTATCCTTATTTCATTACGGTGACAATAAGTTTGACCACCGTACATTTTTATAGCAATAGACCAAAAGTTCCAGGAACTGATGCACCGCCATGTTACGGTTGTTGTTCCTTGTGCAAATTAATTACATTACTTCATAGTATTTTTTGGAGCGTTACTTGTGTTTTTTTTCCTGTAACGCTTTCTTCATCTACTTCAGTAAAGTTGTGCCGAGCGATAAAGACACATACAAACTCACCCGTCAAAGCTGGCTAATAACACTCGCAGCTCGCAAGGGTCGAGATCCCCCCCCCCATTTCGATGTAATTATGACCGAGCGGCAGACCAAACTTGTTTATTGGTGTGCTTTAATTGATCAATTTCATTTGAAGTTTTGCACCAGCACCCGATGCGGCTGGAGGCAAGTTTTCATTTTTCATTAAATAAACGCTGGCGGGAATGAGCGTATTGCACTTCGAAATGAAGCAGGAGTTTCGTACGGAGTTAGAAGGAATTTTATTTTGAAAGTATTTTTATTTTTAATACCAACCACTCATCCATCCATATCACTAAAGAACGTTCGGACGGGACTTGCTTCTTGCACCCATAAAACGAGTAGCTCGAGCTGCCCTTTGTGACATTTGGGATGTTGCCCTTTTTTGCTTTTTATTTCGTCTCACATTACTTCCTTTGCAGAGTGCGCTCTGGTCCGCGGTAGAATTGTGATTTAACGCTTTGGTGAAGTGGTCGGTCAAAATGAAGAAACGCTCATTTTATTCATTAGACGCCTTCTGTTTCTTTTTTTACATCTTTTTAAACGTCTCGTGCGTGTCAACGTTTTCCCTCAATGGCACCGGCTGAAAATGGTGCTACGTCTTCTCGGGCGAAATTCATCGCTAGCATAACCACGGTCAACATGGCCAGACAACGAGAACACGAACGATCGAGTGGATGAAAAATAGCTAATTCTAGCTTAAGAAAGACAGCGCAGATGATGTTTGATGCATAAAAGATGATCCAAAGCGCAAGCTCTAGCAGAAGGTCGATTGCCAAATTCGATGACGGGATTAATACCGGTTATCACGGATTATTACCCACCCACGGGGGGAGAGTAGAGCATCGTACGAACACAAGCGAAACAATCGCTCACCGATGACAGGGCAGAGCAGCGAACGAGACGAGATGGGATGCAATTAAAGTGAAATGATGAGGCAAAAAGCAAGCGGAATCGTTAATCGGACGAATGATGGTGATGATGTTGTCCGCAATCGTATGGGAACGGCATCGACCGGTATTGAAATAAATCTAGATTCACCGGCAGTGCTAGACCCGCGAAAGGGAATAAATCGTGCCAATAGAAACCTCACAAAACCGATCGATTCGGTTCGGCGTAACGAAAGTGAGCGAAATTTATAGCACGATCAACATCATCCGGTTGGGCGAGTGGCGGTTGGACCTGGTGGCTGGGAGAGCATAAATTGTAACGATGGACACATTTTATGCTCGATGAAGCTGCGCGTATGTATTTGGAAAACGATTGGCTCTCGAGCCACATTCGCGGCTCGTTGTCAGATATATACATCCGAGCGTGAACACGCATCGGATGTACTGACAGTCCTGACAACCATAATTCATCTGACATCACGGTTTTAGTTGGAGCACACACACCGTGTTCCTGGTTTTGTAGCTCCGTATCTCTGCTGTTGCGAACAAGAACGCTCACTTCAGAGGCATAAATAAGCCTTTCCGTTGGCGGTTTTGTTTCGTCCCCGATCGCCGAGTAGATCAATTTAGATTGGTACGGAAGCTCATTTTCTACGTCCTTTGCAATAGAATTGATTGCGGCGGATGGAGGTTTCGGTTTCGTTTTTGTGGGCTGTCAACAGACAGCCACATTTGAAGCCGATCATCTACGGAAAAGCGAAAACACCACTGTTCACGCGTCTGGATGGAACGCAAAGATTACAACCGACCAACCGGTTAAGGGCGGATCGTGCTAATTAGAACGCTTGTCAGCTAACAAAGCGTACACAGTCCCAACACACTTCGCGTGTTCTCCCGGCAACCTAGGCTTTTTGAACCGCTGAATCGGTGGCTTCACGTAAATGGTATCGTAGATGACGCTTGCCATCCCCGGTCGACCTGGTTCTGTGTTACGTTACTACGCGGAAACGCAGATCTCCGTTTGCGTACGCGGGGTGTCCTTTTTTAGGCAATTTATTTCGCGTCATTCGAACGCGTTTTTCTCTGTCTCCAAACAACGCCGGATCACCGAGCGAATTGAGGTTAAACAATCATCCGATGATTCTCTGCCCTGTGTACGCTACGATGAGGACTGGGCCGTTTTTTTTTGTTTGTTGCATAAAATGGAAATACGCCTAAATTTAGATAACCCGCCGTGCATTCTCTTCGATCGACAGTGAAGAAGTCACTTTTTGTTTCCGTTTTCGCGGTGGGTTTTTGCATCTCTCTTTTTGCCCTTTTTTTGTCACCTAACAAGGACGATCGATTGGACGATTCCCCTGTCTGTGTTTCACTCACTCTTTTTATCTCTCTCTCTCTCCCTCGCAACAGAAGCTTCTTCTGTTGCCTATTTGGTTACAGTCGCCGATGTTGCCACCCGAAAACGAGCGGCCGGGCGTGTAAACAATGGGTAGAAAATCAACAGTGAAAGGAAATAAAAAATGAACCAATATTCCAATGCCATCTTTCGGGGTGTTTTTGCTTCATTTTTCACGGCGCGCTTAAATGTCCGGGGTCACTATCAGTAAATATGTAAGCGTCTGTGTGTGTCTGTGTGTGAGTGTGTATATTGACATCTCACAGATGGATGTACAAATGGATTGGAAAATTGAGCTGAACTGAACAACACACGGCCCAAAATGGTCGCACTGAGTAGTGGCAAGGGATTGAAAGCGCTGGGGAGATGGTACGCTTGAATACAGGCCACCCGGAACATAATTTGGTTTTGGGCATCAAATTTCAAGAGGCGTTGATTGACGTTGTCCTGTGACTGAAGCGGCGCCTTAGATCGTATGCTTACGCACCAAATCGTCGTGATTGTGTGCTTGCAATTTCACCGCCCTTCTTTTTCCTTTCTCACTCTTCCACTCGTTAGCCATTGGGGCGGGCAGTGGTGAGGATAGTAGACTTCAATTTCGGTTTTGTAGACGATGGCAAGATTGAAGGATGTCGTTGCGTTTGTTGCGTAAGCTTTATGCCCCACACGAAGAAGATTTTCCACACCGTCGGCTATGGGGTCTTCCCGTCATCGGTGTCAGTGTAGTAGAATTCGATTAAGAAAGCATCCACATCCTCGCTTTGTAGGCTAGAGGTCCTATCTTTCTGGCCTTTAAGGTTACAGTTGTAAGCAATAAATGAGAATTCGAGCTTGTGGGATGACTTCATTTTGGGTGTGATTTGCTGGTAATTGTTTAATAGTAAGTGTCGAAAGATAATTGCCTGAATGTTTTGGCAAAGCGGATGCTTTAATCGGAAATATAATTAGTTTAGTATTATGCACTACAACTTCCGCGTTTTGTGGTTCGTTGCAAACTTGTATATAAACGTTTAAGCTTTTTGATTTTGACCAATCCGATTGTGCGCTTCCGTCCAATGTATGTGCGGAAACGCTGAAGGCGATACCCGATTCCTGTTATCTATTCACCGTACCCGACCCGGAAACGTTGAAAGCAGATGATGATGATGATCCCTTCAAGAAGGCCTATTTTTATTTCGCTTGCTGGCTGAAGGACTGGCCCATGTTGGCCCCTAACCAGACCGAAGTCTGTATCCGAGTGCCCATACGCACAAAATCTGTACACAATCTCACTCCATAAGGCCCATCATTTACAGGATTTCACTGGAAACGAACTTGATCGGCTGGAAAGTCCGGAACCCGCGAAGGAAATCGGCTTCATGTTTTGTAGCTCTTGTGTATCGAGCGCGTGCAAACGCTCCGTTCTGGGGTGTGTCTGTGTGTGTAGCCGATGTATGTGCCCCGTGGTGTGTGATGATGTTAGGCGTATGCGTACAGAAAATTTACGGCTTGCGGGCCAAAGATGCCGTTGTTTGGCGTTTGTTGATTGAATTCATGGGTTTCTTCTACGGAGTGGTTTTATTTTCTGGACGCCCTTTATTCCCTTTTCGGTTAAGGTAGACCGGTGGAGTTGGTGGCGTTGGGTAGGTCTTTTTTTTTTTGTTGGTCTTTTACCATTTGCGTTGTCTAGTACTGTTACGGTATTTTATTTCGGCAATCGCTTACGACACGAGCATTTGCTCAAGTGGTTGTCGCGCCGCTTCGGTATGTCGTGGACGTTAATACGACTACGAGTGGAACAAGAGTGAGTGAGAGAGAGAAAGAAGGAAAGGAAACTGAGACCAGAAGTGGATGATTGCATAGATTTGCTCGAGAGGTTCGTTCACCCGACACCCAGAAGGGCAAAACCGACCCAACATCACCACAACAGCTGATTTCGGGCGGATTTAAGTGAAGCAGTGAAAGGGGATACAGGATTAAGTTAGGCAAATAAAAATAACACAAAAAACCCCGTTTCCAAACATACAAAAAAAATCGGATTGGGATACAAGGAATGGGCGTGAAGCAAAAAAAACCGTTTTGACCAGTTTTCAAGCGAAGACAACAGCCACAGCAACGAAAAATAGCATTGCACAGCGAAATGTAATGCCGTGGGTTTGATCGAATTCGTCTTTTGGAGGGGGTAAAAAACACAAGCACACTTAAAAGTGAGAATGGAATTTCGATTTCGCTTCGATTCATTGTTGTTGAGTGGGAAATTGATAGCAGTGTTGTCGATCGATATTGAGGGAAAATAAACAACAAACCTAACCCAACTACGGAGGCAGAAGGTGAAGAAAGATTTTGTGCTAACGTGGTAAAGTGGTGACATTTCAACCGTGAGTTGTTGGTTGTTTGTCATTACCATGCGCTTGCGATATCATGCATAAACATGAATAATTGTATGGAAAAAAATATGATTAAAAGTTAAACAGGGTAGCCTGTTAGTATTATAATGAAGTCGAAATCAGTATTCCTTTCGGCTGAAACTGAAGCAAGCCATGAGATAAAAATGGCTTGTAAACTATCAACGACCATGCGCCTCCATCGAGCTTTTAATATGACATTTCATAAAACTTTTGACGATAAGGATAGCTTTGGCAATTAAAACTTATTTTTACTTCCTGTTTTTTAATTTTTACTACTAACCATACTTCATCTCAACGTCATAATCAATATGACTATTTCGATGATTCGATAATGTATTTTATTATGTGTTAGTCTATTTTATTAGTATAAGTTCATTAACTGCTGCATTCTAATCCGATACATCGGTACCGGTTTCTATTCAAATGGCCACAGAAACAATCATTTAACCGGTCGCGTGGGTTACAAACACTAAACTGAGACTCTGTGGTTGACCAAAACCATAACAACTGGGCCGAACATAAAACCATTTACAGCACACAGACTATCTTGCTGTGTACGGCGATAAATTATCTGTAAGCTTTAAACCTTAACGGTGGACGTGCATAGAAGACGGCGTGGCTGAAAGCAATACACAACCAAACTGCTGACCAGCGAAGAATGTTGTGCTAGTGCTGCTGATGTAAATTGCTACCAAATATTCTGCGTTTGCCTTTCTCCGCTTAAACTGGATGATGCAATTCATCCAAAAAGGTATTTTTATGATCACGGCTTAGACGGTAAGATTGTAGCCTCAGTTTCGCGATATGCAAGAGAGTGGTTTTATTGCTTGGTTTTTGGGAGGAATTTATTTGCAGATAATCGCAGTACCAACACGCCTGTGACGACGACCAGCGAGAATTCTTCCTCGGAAGAAGGAATGTCGGTCATTAAAAATTCGTAATACAGTTCTTGGTTTTTTGTCGCTCGTATCACTCATCTGCAACCGATTGACGGTGACAACCGTACAACAAAGACGCGGTAATCATGTCATAATTTGGGCATGGTAATCAAATGAGTGTGCAGCGGCTTTGTCTGCGGCCGAACCGGTACCGGGGACCGGAACTACCATTTGTGGTGACGTACGAACGATGAAACAATTTACCAGTGCCCTAGTGACCAGTGTCTTCGGGGCCAAATCCGTGTTGTTCATTTGTTTTTGTAGTAAGAGGAATGCGGAATTCCGGCAAGCAAGCAGAAAAAAAAATGCGAAAACAAATTTAAATATTTCAATGTAACGGTAGCCCCCGGAAGGGGATAAAAAACAACAGCAAGATTCTTCAAATGGTTGTGATGAATCATTGCATACCTTTTGTAGATTGACAGAATGTGTCAGATTGTTGTTTTTTGCTTTGTTTTGGTTTAATATTTTATTAAATACATCTCTGTTGAGATGGTGACATGAGGATCGTCCATTTGTCAAGGTGATTCACTGCTTTATGAGAGTGGTTTGTCATTTTGGCATAAGTAACGTCACAAATGAGACACAACCGACGTATTTTTGAATTTTATTATCTGACACTTCCTTCAGTCACTCCTCCTGCACGTCCACTACCTTCTCGCTTCTACAATTAACATCTTTTGGTGTTTGGTTTTGTCTATAACCGTGTGTATGTGTGTATGTGTTCCTTCCCCCCCCATTTTACTCTCCCCTTACAACTGTCGTCCACCAACCGTGTTAATCGCCGCGTCCATCGGGCACAGTCCGATCCTTTTCTTCGCCGAGTACAGCGTGCAACCGTACCTGGACGGAAGCCGGGCAGCGATGTGCCTAACGAAAGCTTCCAATGGCTGGACGTTCACCTTCTTCCTGATGACGATTTCGCTGTTCTTCGTGCTCCCGCTCGCCATACTGATCGTACTGTACGCAATCATTGCCCGCAATCTCATCGCAAGCGATCGGTCCCGGCTCAAGATACGGCTAAGCAAACCCGAACTTAGCCACAAGGCACGCAAACAGGTGGTACTGATGTTGGGCGCGGTCGTGCTCGCCTTCTTCACCTGTCTGCTACCGTTTCGCGTGCTAACGCTGTGGATCATTCTCGTGCCGGAGGAAACTTTCCAGCAGCTAGCGCCGGAACGTTACTACAACCTGCTGTATTTTAGCCGCATCATGCTCTACCTCAACTCGGCCGTCAACCCGATCCTGTACAATCTGATGTCGTCCAAGTTCCGGAAAGGGTTTCTGCGGCTGTGTAGTTGTTCGGGTTGGGCCAGTGGAAGACGCAGTGGCCGAAAGGGTCGCAATCGGTCTGCCACGTTCACCACCACGACAACCACCACTACCACCACAACGAGCTCGAGCTTTGGCGGTCATCCGGCGCTCGGTTGCGAACCGAGCACCGATGGCCATCCAATCGACCGGAAGAATGGGTCGAAAAAGCTTACATTATCGCTGGACGATTTGCGCCTTCAGCTGCCGGCGGATGGTGGATCCTCACCGCCGAACTCCTTCTACCGCATCAATCTCGTCCGTCAGTACTCGAGTCCGCTGCTGGCATTTTCGCCGACCACCCCTGTTCGGCCCAGTCCCTGTCATCGGGCTGCATTTAAGCGTCAGTTCAATGTGACCTTCGACGAGCCGGCGGGACTGTTAGCGTCGGCTGAAGCCGAACAGCTACTGTTACGCATCGAACATCCCGAACCGGTACTCTTACCACGTTCACCAGCTTTGCGCAAACCGCTGCGGATCAAGCTGCCACGCTTCCATGGGCCACGCCGGTCGAATGTGCCGAACGGAGACAGTAGACGTGGTACGGTGAAGCAGCTGTCGCTGGACGAAAGTTTACTGACGGCAGCCATCGCTGGGCGCAAAGTTTGACAATTCAACCGATTCCCGATGGTGGTGATTCGATGCGGGTGTTTGTATTGGGGAGCTCACGAATGGGTGAACGCCGAGCATGGAATGCGAGTCGACATCCCGTAGTGTTGTCGCTTTGTGTGGTCCTCCTGGTCGGCGTTTCTAATTGAGTTTCGTTGTACGAACCCTGGGTGCAAAACCCTCCAATTCGGGCCGGGTGGTCCAACAGGACCGTCCGCGATTCGCTCGTCTCGACCCGGAGTGCCCGGAGTTGGGCGGAAGAAGAAGCGTTTGAAGGTCGTGTACCGGGACACGTTGAACACCAGTGGATTGTTTCCGCGACGGTCAATGACCTTCCGTACGAGGTGCCGAAGAAAGCCGGTCTTCGATTTCCAGTCAAGCGCTCGTCACAGCGACAATAGCCAACAACAGACCAACAGAAAAAAAGGGCGGATGGGATTACCGATACGTATACGCTCGTCACACTTGTGGGAAAATGGCCAGCACGGATGGGGCCACACATAATCGTCACCCGGCAATAAGCTGTACCGTTATCGTTGTGCCATGTTCGAAGGGATCCCCCGTCAACCTGTGGCGGAACCAATTGCCTTTTCCCAGCTCTCCCCGAAAACCCCTCAAAATAGGAGAGTTGCTCATACCAAAAAAAAGGAAGAAAAGACAAAACTACACTACCAAAATGGCCATCCGTAAATGGTCGATCGCATTTACTTAACCATTCGTAAGTCCTAGTCCTTGAAAAACAGAGAGAGAGAGAGAGAGAAAAGTGAAATGCACCGGGAGCAACAAAAGAGGCGTATGCTTACGAGTACTGTAGCGTGTCATCGATAGTATTGTCCGAAGTCTAGGCACAAGAAACTTCGCAAGAGTTTGTTTCTGTTTCGTGTAGCCATGTTATTAGCGGAGTAACAGCATGATTATTGTTGATGAATTTTTGCGTTGAGCAACCAGTAGACCAGTAGTTTTATTTAAAAGTTGTTTTTCTTTGATTTGATGTAGTTTTGAATTACTAAATGTAACCATTACCGATGTAGGATACACAGCAAACCGGCAAACAAAAAAAAGGGATGATAGATATGCAATTAATGATTATTTATACACAAAATAAAATGTAGCCTAACGAATGTGCGTCGTCGACGACCGGATAAGAGCAGTGAATTTAATTAAATCATTTTCGGTTTTATACATCACAAGCAACTCGTTTACCAAACTTTGATAAAAAAGACATTGACTGATCGCTTTCAAAACAATCGATCGTGCAAAAGAAAATCAACCCCGCAACTAAATAAACGCTCAATTCGATGAACCAGCGATTAGTTTCGAGATGCCAGAGCGTTTTGTTTACATTTTCCCATTTTCGCGTGATTGAATTGATTGCGCGCGTGAATCTTAGCTTCCGTCGCTTTTCTTCACAAACTTTGTGACTAGTACCATTTATTCCTCGCCCTGTGGCGGGTTTCAATGCAATGGAAGCTTTACCAACAAATCCCCTACAATCGAAAAAAAAAACAGCAATGATATCGTCGTTAGCCAGCAGCAAAACGGGGATGGGAACTTGGGAGCAGATTATAATTTACCGTTTTGCAAATAGAGCGGATCTGTTTATAGCTGCCATCAGCTTCGTGGGACGATGCGCAAGATAAGCTGGCGGGTGTGTCAGATTGTTTTGACTTTGTTTAAATACTCGCAGTGGGCAGTGTTCGTTGCCCAGCCGGCTCGAAACGAAAGGAAGCGCTTGGAAGAAAAACAAACATTAGTCTTCTGGCTGGCGCTGCCAGTTAAACACTATCCATCATGGTGTACTTTAATCGTTGTTAACAAGCATTTTAATGCCATTTCAAATAGCCGAATTATGACACATACGTTTGCGTGTTGTGTAAGCCGTTCTTTCGGAAACGCGCGATGTGATTTGTCGTGCGTACAGTGGGCAGACAATTTATGACAATATTTCAACACCTTCTGTTTCCGCTCTGAATCCCGAGGCCCAAGCTAGGCGTTACGCAACAGACAGAATTGTTTTTTTTTGCTCTCTCTCTCTTGCGTCCTATAAACGCAGCAAAAATCTAACTCAACTTTAGCAAGTCAGGCTTGCACCCGAGAAAAAAATAAAACAGACCGGAAAAAGTTATCTCCAACCGACTGGGAGTGTTCCATCTATTACGGGATAATCTCTGCAGCTGACAGTTTCGTTCTGCTGGATACAGTGTCGGAGGTCTGAAGCATTTATCTTACGGCCTTGAGAGAGAGAGAGAGGCCGAAAGGTTGTGTTGTGGGTTGTTTGTTGCGTTCGGCAGCTAATTTCAATAACATGGTATCGAATTTAAATCGTTTTTACGCTTAAGTGGAAACCATTCAGCAGGGCGTTTTGTTTAGGCGGAGCGAGTCATTTTCAGGGAGTTGGTTCCGTCACGCCTGATTCCCACAGTTATTTCATCAATGAAGGTATCGAAAAATTGTTGTGTTCAAATGGCATAATGTTTAATTCATTGTACAATACGAAATGCTCGCAATCATTCATTAAAACTGACCGCACACTTCAATCCTCATTTAGATGTTAAGTCATGATAGTTGATTATGCAGTAGTATCGTATAATAACTTCGTCACCTCATCTGGCACCTGGTTAGTAAATGTTTTAGGAATGATGGAATGGTCATGATGACGCATGTAGTAGTAAATGGACCATTAGCACTAATTGATCTGGTAGCGCTACAAAGAGCAATTAGAAATATTTAGCAACACAAGTAAGAAGGGTAAGATATGTTTTGTTTAAATTTAATATTCTTCTAGCACCTATCATACATATAAATGTTATATCATTCTGTAAAAAGGCATTCATATCATTTCAAGGCAAGCACACGTACTCCATCCGGTAGAAACGATACACGAAGGTAAGTTAGTGGGCAGCATGACAATGCTATCGTTGGAGGTGAAATACAATCATTCTTGCTACATTCTTCTCGTAACACACACACTCACTGAGCAAACGATTAACTGCAGAACATTTTCGTGTAGCAGAAGGAGGCATTCCTACGTCCACTTTCCTCATGTTCATGAACGCGTATCGAGCCAAACATCTGAGAATGAAATATTATAGTTTTGTTGACACTTTTGCTCGTTTGACAGCATCGTGCTGCCAGCGTACAGCAGTGTCCAATCTGAAATTGAAATGGAACCGCCTGGGAGCATGAAAACCACCATGCGTCTCCATGCTGGCACACAGAACTATCTGTTATGGTGAGCTTTTGGGGTACAAGTTTTACGTTAACAGGCATGCAAATAATGAAGGCATTTGGAGAGTAAGTGGCAGTTATTTAAATCTAAAAACTAGTTCATGGTTTTACTAGTAGTCTCAACTTGACATGGGCTGGAAATGGTAATTTTGAACGACTGGGTGGATTCCGCAGTTAAGTCATGTGGAAAGTGAGAGACAGTGAAGGCGTTTGGTAAACTATTTTAAATAAAAACTTAGCTCAATCGTTTCGCTCTTGATGATGGGTTCATTTTTTTTTTGCTTGAAGAATGCTGTCAAACAATTCGCCCTAAGCTCGGCTCGGCTACACCATACTCATACAATCAATTCAATTATTCAGTAACAATTACGATAACGCAACATTTAGCAGCCCATTTGAGGGACTGTTTGAGCGAAACAATAATTTCGAAACGATAAAATGACAGACAGACAAATGAAATACCGATGGAAAAACGAGACAAACACGTGCTTCAAATGCGAACAGTGCGCAATCCAATATTACATTGCTCGAGGCGTGATAAAACTGCCTTCACAACTGGTATCCATTTTCAAACTGTACGGTATTTATTTACCGTTTATTCTATCCCCCCTCAGAAACGGCTTCTCACATTCGCATGCTCGCGCGCAATCTTAGCTGTAAAGCACGATTTCGCCAGAAACTTTCCCGGTGTAGAGATTAGAAAGTTTATTTTCCCACCCCAGTTCAGCCAGTTCCCTATTTTCCAGTGCTTTGGGTGTGATGAAAAGTTTTTTTCTGTACTCTCTCTTCAGACGCTATGCACAAAGTTTTGCTCT
>KZ062113.1:80760-104284 GCA_002091835.1 Anopheles maculatus
GCTCGGCTACACCATACTCATACAATCAATTCAATTATTCAGTAACAATTACGATAACGCAACATTTAGCAGCCCATTTGAGGGACTGTTTGAGCGAAACAATAATTTCGAAACGATAAAATGACAGACAGACAAATGAAATACCGATGGAAAAACGAGACAAACACGTGCTTCAAATGCGAACAGTGCGCAATCCAATATTACATTGCTCGAGGCGTGATAAAACTGCCTTCACAACTGGTATCCATTTTCAAACTGTACGGTATTTATTTACCGTTTATTCTATCCCCCCTCAGAAACGGCTTCTCACATTCGCATGCTCGCGCGCAATCTTAGCTGTAAAGCACGATTTCGCCAGAAACTTTCCCGGTGTAGAGATTAGAAAGTTTATTTTCCCACCCCAGTTCAGCCAGTTCCCTATTTTCCAGTGCTTTGGGTGTGATGAAAAGTTTTTTTCTGTACTCTCTCTTCAGACGCTATGCACAAAGTTTTGCTCTTGATTGTGTTGTGTTTCTTCTAGTGCTGGGTCTCTTCTTGTGCCCACCAGTTGTTGGCGCACACAAACTGTAAACCGATGCCATAGTGAATCGGGAAAATGTACCAGCTACACAGACTCAGAGGTTGTAATAGAACGCTAGCATTGTGGAGTGATTTTGGGAAGCTTCGGGCACGAAGTGTGGAACAATGCTTGACTTTTATCAATCCCGTCATCGCCCATTGCGACGAAATTAACGCACGATGTGGAGACGGTGCGTGTGTGCATGTCGGCTGGAATCGCCGCATCGCACTTGGCAGCATACATACAACCTGCATTAAGGATTCGCAAACCAAGGGAGGGATCTAATGAGAAAGTACATTACGATGAAGACGCAAAGCCAAAACGTTGCCTTACCGCCTTAGGGATCATAGGGTCGTACCGGTTGCGTTGTAAGGGGCGAACGGGATTGCGATGGCGATCAACCCAACAGACTGCGGGAGAAATCCGACCGAATGGCAATGAATACATTATCGTGTCTAGGCGATGAAGGTTAAGACAGTCGTGAAAGGCACACACACACATTCCCACAAACAAAATGGCCAAATAATTTAGTTGCTAGTTTTACCGGTTAAGTTACCGGTTTAAGCAGAACAGGAATAACAATTGATTGTAAATTCGTTTTAGCTTTCGAGCGTTTTGTTCCGACAGTAAGCTCTTTAAACGTAGATTTCGCGTACTATTTCTCTATAAACACCCTCAGCTATTACATTTATCGTTCTTGGAAGGTTTCGGTCTTGTTTGTGCACTGTGCACACAGCAAACATGTTGATATTTAATGCCACAGCACACGGTACACGTGCTTCATCAACGTAACAACACATCAACACAACAACATAGTAAGTAATTTTCCAACTTGTTAAACGACTCGTCCAACATTAGCAAGTACGTTGCTGTCACGCTGCTTGCACACTCCCGTCACGTCCACTTTGGGTTCGTTTTAGTTAAAATTTTCAGTACATCATGAATTGTGTCCCTTTCTCCATTACGTGGTTAATTGTAGAGGCGCTAGAGAAAAAACAAAACGCTCTCAACGGATGGCTTTTGGCCATCTCTTACACCTATCGTTCGTTTCATCGTGAACCTTCGTGGAAGCGAGCGCTAGACGCTTGGGATGAATTAATTGAATCTGCCGCTTTTTGCGTGAAATTAATTTAGCAATTGCTGCCGTTAGAGGCAGGCTTTGTCACATTACCCTGGTTCCGGTTCTATGTGGATGTAACTGTGCGTTGAAAGGTTTCGTTCAAAGGTTAACAGCGGATGAACAAGAAGCTCGTGTGCAGGGATTCGTTAGGCTTCGTCGTATTTGTGCTGTAGAACACAAGATTAGAAACTTCATCCTCATCTATGACGCAGTACCTATTTCGATGATGTAAAGATAATGTTACATCGGAGGACAATAATCTAACTAAATCCTTTATCAGGTATGGAGCCTGTCAGTTTTTGTAAGGAAAAATCTTTCCCAAGATGCAGTTCTGTTCTGTCTAGAGATCTTCCGAACATTACGCCTAACAGTATGCAAAATCCGTGTCAGATGTTAGCTTACGTAGACATCTCATCTGAATATGATGTAAGGTAGAGTTAGCTGAACTAGTATGTTGTTTATCGAGAGCCTGACGATTCCAAAGTTTATACAGCTTACCTCCAAGCTCATGATTCTAACCTGCAATCAACGTTTAAGCTAGCATGTAAAATAATTGAGGAAAATTGAAATGGGGTTTCCTTTACACCAATACGTTTACCGATAATGATAAAGCTATTTACCTCTATTTAATATCTTTACGTTATTAGAAACAAAAAGTTTGTATCTTTTCATATAAATTTATGAAAAGGAACTTCCAAAATCAAGCACTGGCTGAAAATACCGAAAACGGTTGTCAACAATGTAATTGCATACTTTCTGGTGTTTTAAATTAAAAAAAAAACAGGACTTAACGTAATTAAATCATTCACAATTTTCGAATACCATTTATTATTTATACACTACTTGATTGTAGTTATATGCAATTGCATCCACATTAGTTCACAGTTTTGCCAAGAGCATCCTAAGGTAAGAGCAACATCGCAGCAATTATTGGACGAAATAAAACCCTACCCAGGTAAGTGAGTAGAGAAAACATAAATCAACTCATCCGCACAACGCACGTTTTGTGAACCCGATAATGACTCCCGAAAGAAGCATTTAATGAAGCAAGAAAAGAAATCATCCTTAAGATCCAAATCTAACTAAATCCTTTATCAGGTATGGAGCCTGTCAGTTTTTGTAAGGAAAAATCTTTCCCAAGATGCAGTTCTGTTCTGTCTAGAGATCTTCCGAACATTACGCCTAACAGTATGCAAAATCCGTGTCAGATGTTAGCTTACGTAGACATCTCATCTGAATATGATGTAAGGTAGAGTTAGCTGAACTAGTATGTTGTTTATCGAGAGCCTGACGATTCCAAAGTTTATACAGCTTACCTCCAAGCTCATGATTCTAACCTGCAATCAACGTTTAAGCTAGCATGTAAAATAATTGAGGAAAATTGAAATGGGGTTTCCTTTACACCAATACGTTTACCGATAATGATAAAGCTATTTACCTCTATTTAATATCTTTACGTTATTAGAAACAAAAAGTTTGTATCTTTTCATATAAATTTATGAAAAGGAACTTCCAAAATCAAGCACTGGCTGAAAATACCGAAAACGGTTGTCAACAATGTAATTGCATACTTTCTGGTGTTTTAAATTAAAAAAAAAACAGGACTTAACGTAATTAAATCATTCACAATTTTCGAATACCATTTATTATTTATACACTACTTGATTGTAGTTATATGCAATTGCATCCACATTAGTTCACAGTTTTGCCAAGAGCATCCTAAGGTAAGAGCAACATCGCAGCAATTATTGGACGAAATAAAACCCTACCCAGGTAAGTGAGTAGAGAAAACATAAATCAACTCATCCGCACAACGCACGTTTTGTGAACCCGATAATGACTCCCGAAAGAAGCATTTAATGAAGCAAGAAAAGAAATCATCCTTAAGATCCATTTTCGGTACTTCAAAAGTTTGATTAATTCTCGCTTGTTTTCCCCCCCTTTCGCCAGTCCAATCCTGATGATTTCGTCGTACGAGTACGTGGAGTACATTGATGGCAACATGGTGGCAGCCTGTCTATCGCCAGTGGATAGCTTCTGGCCGGCGTCCTTCTTCGTAGGCAGTATCGTGCTGTTCTTTATCATCCCACTCTTCATACTGGTCGTGCTGTACTCGGTGATTGCGAAGAATCTGATGGACAACCCGAGCATTATCATGTCCAGCGCGTCCAGCGGTAATCGAGGAAACGTTTACAAGTACCGGAAGCAGGTGATCATCATGCTCGGCGCGGTGGTGGTAAGCTTCTTCGTCTGTTTGCTACCATTCCGGGCGCTTACACTGTGGATCATTATCGTGCCGAGCGAGGCGATCGTTTCGGTTGGTATCGAACGGTTTTACATCCTGCTGTACTTCTGCCGCATCATGCTGTACATGAACTCGGCCATCAATCCGATCCTGTACAACCTGATGTCGTCGAAGTTCCGTAATGGATTTTTACAGCTGCTCGGATGCGGTAAGATTGTACGATCGGACAGCATATCGAGTGGGGCACGCAAGGGCGGCGGTACGTTCCACACCGGTTCAACGAACCTGAGCAGCTCGCACGGTACGAGCTCGAGCCAGCGAAAAAGTCAGCGCGAGGAGAGCAGCAACGGTGGCAACAGCATCCGGCGGCCTACGGTACAGTTCCAGCAACCACCGGTGAGCGACGAGTGGCATCCGGCGTCTAGTGCAGGTGCATTGAGACGTCACAGCAGTATCATATCGATTCGTGCCGTTCCGAGTGTGGGGAAAACAAACGGCGCGGACTCAAAGCAGCTGGATGGGGTGCTGATCGGGCCGGTGCTCGAAAATGGTAACAAAATTGTAGAAGAAGAGGAAGCAGCAGATGAAAGTGTCGCCAGCAATGTAAGAGGCAACAGTTCTCTTCCACATCAACAACAACCACTGCCAAACAGTAACGGTTTCCATAGGTTTAAGGATAGGGTTAGGTTGAACGGTTCGCGACAGTCGTATCGGGCAAAGTTAGATTTTCACCACTACCGTGGTAGTTATGTAGGTCACGGTCATCTCACTGCCATCACCAACGGCAGTACCACTTACAAGGTGGAATCCACCGATGATCCCACACCGCCGCTAGACGATGAACAGCAGCAGCAGCAGCAGCAGTACCGAAGCAATGACAATAATCGATTCTCCCTGCTGAAATCCTACGCTACGGCGGCACTTGCGACGGCTACAACGGCAGCCACGTCGACGGCGGTTGTGGTAATGATGGCCACCGGTTCGGTTGATCTTGATCCCACCACTGATCACAGCAACCGTATCGAGCCCGCCGGTGACAACATAAGCGAGACGGACCAGCAAACGGAAGCAATCGAACGGGAAAGGAATGGAAAGGAATCACCTACGGCGTGCATAGCATCGTCTTTTGCCGTTGGTTCAATGGAATGTGATATTTAGCTCCTGGAGCGAAGAATGTTGTGCTCGTAACAGTTTGGAATTACATACGGTTTAGTGATAAGAGGGAATGGACAAAACAGTTGCAAACTGTCGGTAAATCGGAAACGGGGGGGAGGAATGCATATGAAGGCGTTATGAACGTCGAATGGCTTTACTTTTGTGTGCAATTGCGTGCCAGTGTGGTCTTGTTAGAAATCGAGATTGAATGTGAACTACCGAGCGGAAAAGTGAAAGTGGTGCATACCAAGTATTCCACCATTTGTGTACATTCGAAAATATTTATACACAAAGAAGCATACAAGATCAATAGAAATAGGATGCGGCCGAAGATTTTATGTGTAACATTTATCCCAAAATAAAAACTCATACCATGATACGGTGAAGGTTCGTAAAAAAAGGATTTACGTTGATAAATTCATCGTAAAGGATTGCAAAACACTTGAGAAAACAAAACGCAAATGATGCATTATTGCTTAATTTATGCCTTTTTATCCTGTTTTGCAAAAAAAGAAGAAATACTCCAAACTTCATCTCGCAGTAAACAACAAAAATCCTTCCTGAGTGCGATCATTATCATTATAATAGTGATTGCGCACAGCCTCGCAACGGCGGAACACAACTAAGTAACTCCATAAAGCCACTTTTATGGTTTCTTCCCACGTCGATTTACGCCCGATTGCATCAAACGCCCGGGACAAACGAACGGGCTCTCGTGGTACAACAGTTCGCGATACAAATCATTTGGCAGCAAACTGACTGGCATCCATCCGTTTATCTACTATCGGAGCACGCGCCCAACGGTTCTTTATTGCGCGATGAGAAGCTTTTCTTTTGATAGTCTTCCAGGCTCTGCTGTGGCGGTGATTGGCGTGCAACGTCCTAAATTGTGTCAAGATATATTTAATTATGCGTAGGTTTTGCCGCACAGACTCGACTCCATTCAATGAATTCGTGGCTTCGTGATAGGCGACTGGACAAAAGGAAATCATGAATGATGTGTCCTTTAACGGGACGGCTTCATTTAGGGCGAAATGACATTTGGGTTGGTTCTAATTGCATGAATTATATTGCGCTCAGGAGAGCCGTTCTGGTGAGTGTTTCGCTAACAGTTATCACATTTTGGATATCGAATAAGAAATGAAAGAAAACGGCCATTTGCCGAAATGGCGTGCGTTGAAGGTTTGTATCTTGTTTTATATTATTTCGTTAAAAAAGATGGTGTACACCAGCGTTAGGATGGAAGTAGAAAACGGGTGGAATAAATTGGTGGCTAAGTCTCATAAATACAGCAAACGATGAAACCTCGTCTGTCCGTCGTATGCGTGAGGGAGGATGAATTCGTATTAAGTAGACGGTTCGAAGCAAATCGCTTGCTGTCGCTTGTGCACTAAACATAAATACGCTATGACGCGTACGTTTCCTTAAAGCGCCTTTGTACGTGTTGGTACGCATTGTAGATTCTGTAAGAGACAGTGAGAACAAAGGGTAAGTGTGTTTATGAGCTTGAAACAGTTTTTACTACGCCCATATTACTCACTTGGACTTGGCCGTTTTAAAGGACTTTTTCCGTCCTTTGGTTTTCTTCTCATCCGAATCGAGTGAATTGGAGGAGCTGGAGGTCGGTAGATCGATCGGTGTAATCGATATGCAGTTGTCTGTGAGGTGATGGAGCGATAACAATCATGAGACAGTCACTATTATAGAGCACAACATCCAGCAGGACTACTTACCAGGATGAACGAAAAATGCCAACGAATGACGGCCACGGGTACGGATCGTTTCCTCCTGTGGAATAATCACACGGTGCTGCAGGGCGCAGATCTTTTCACCCGTCCACGTCGACAGCAACTCGCCAGCATTGATCAGGATGGCACCGGGCAGATGGCCGACTCGTTTCCATCGATCGGTACCGGGAAGTTTCACCTCCAGCCCACCTTCCGAGTCCTGTGCCAGAAGGGTAAAGGTGCCATAGTCACAGTGTGCTCCGCACCGTGTTACCTGCGCCTGTTCTTCCTGTTCCTCGCGCAATTTGGCACGGTAATCCTCGGGCAGGGACAGGTCAATTTCGTCCTTTGTGCAGCGTTGCTGGCTGTACTTGCACGTGCCTCGCAGCAGCTCATTTTTGCCATAAATACAGCAAACGATGAAACCTCGTCTGTCCATCGTATGCGTGAGGGAGGATGAATTCGTATTAAGTAGACGGTTCGAAGCAAATCGCTTGCTGTCGCTTGTGCACTAAACATAAATACGCTATGACGCGTACGTTTCCTTAAAGCGCCTTTGTACGTGTTGGTACGCATTGTAGATTCTGTAAGAGACAGTGAGAACAAAGGGTAAGTGTGTTTATGAGCTTGAAACAGTTTTTACTACGCCCATATTACTCACTTGGACTTGGCCGTTTTAAAGGACTTTTTCCGTCCTTTGGTTTTCTTCTCATCCGAATCGAGTGAATTGGAGGAGCTGGAGGTCGGTAGATCGATCGGTGTAATCGATATGCAGTTGTCTGTGAGGTGATGGAGCAATAACAATCATGAGACAGTCACTATTATAGAGCACAACATCCAGCAGGACTACTTACCAGGATGGACGAAAAATGCCAACGAATGACGGCCACGGGTACGGATCGTTTCCTCCTGTGGAATAATCACACGGTGCTGCAGGGCGCAGATCTTTTCACCCGTCCACGTCGACAGCAACTCGCCAGCATTGATCAGGATGGCACCGGGCAGATGGCCGACTCGTTTCCATCGATCGGTACCGGGAAGTTTCACCTCCAGCCCACCTTCCGAGTCCTGTGCCAGAAGGGTAAAGGTGCCATAGTCACAGTGTGCTCCGCACCGTGTTACCTGCGCCTGTTCTTCCTGTTCCTCGCGCAATTTGGCACGGTAATCCTCGGGCAGGGACAGGTCAATTTCGTCCTTTGTGCAGCGTTGCTGGCTGTACTTGCACGTGCCTCGCAGCAGCTCATTTTTGCCGTCGTCTTCGATTAGCGGAGGATAGTAGAGCAGCCGGAATGTGGACTGATTTTCGCCCTCACCGTCCAGTATGTGACGGTGCTTCTCGAGGAAGTACCCGCACGGTAGCTCCATACCGACGGCGAGTGCCTGCAGGAGGAGTGCCGAAAGGCGCTTGAAATCCGTCGCCAGATCGGATACATGCTCCCGGAAGCCGGGCAACGGTTCGTCCGGTAGCGGTCCCTCGGGCTTCAGTGTGCAGATGTTAAAGGTGTGGCGGAGATCTTTTGATTTGCCGTCGAAACGTTCCTGTCCGGGTTTGATGTAACCGTGGTTCGTTTCGCCTTTACGCAGGTATGTTTCCTTTGTGGGATCCGATAGCTTGCAGAAATCGTCCAGATGTCCGTACACCTGCTTCATCTAGAAATTCAAAGAGAAAGAGAGAGGGAGAGACAGCGTGAAATGAGTAGGCAACACTAAATAAGTTATCAATATTTACTACCGCATTGTCGCGGTTTAAGGCCTCATCATAAAAAAAAGTTTCGCTTATTATCGATCCTAAAACTTTGCACAATAGGGTTCAACAAACTCATCAAATATCTGGCCACCCTCGACGAGCGGTATTTAAATCTTCATTCCGCGACTAACAACAATGCACCCAAAACTGAGGCAAAACAAAACAAACTCACCCTTGCAGCCAAAACAAAAAAAAAAGGAAGCTACCAATGGCCCTTGCGATAAGATCGTTAAACAACCGTTTCCATGACACACGGCACCGAGAAGACGAGCGGACGACGCAGCACACAGGACCATCCTTACCCATTCGGGAAAATTGTCGTCACGCGGTTATATTGACAATCGTTTACTTGTTTGTGATACTAATTCCCGCACAATTTGGACGATCGTAAAAAAGGTAAAGTTTAGCCGTCCCGGTCCGTACTAACTCCGAGACATGATTACATCCTCCTCGTTCGGTAGTTGTCCCCGGCGATGGTTTATCGTTCCTCATTTGCTCACGCAGAAAATGACACGCATTTAGATGAACTTCACAGGGACGCCAGGTCTCCGCTGTGGCATCTAGTTTCTGCATGGTGGTTATTGTTGTTGCTGTTGTAACAAATAGCTTTAGTTTGTGTTTTGTTTCCAACCGGCTGTCTGCTACACACAGGTCTTATCCACGGGCGAGATTTAAGATCACCGACCTGGTAAAGCCAAAACATTGCACAGTGAAGGAGGAGTTGATATTAAAAAAGAGGTACGCATCGTTTGTACCACGTGTTCGAATGTCCTTCGCTTGACTTGTGTCCTTCATCCGGTTTCGCTTGTTCGTGTAACGATACCATTACAGCAAGGCGTACGTACGATGAGTACACATCTTGTCTCCCCAAGGGGTTTATATTCATGATGGCGGAATGTTTTGAAGTTAAAATTTTCCACGCCACAGGTAATCAGGGGAACCGCGGAAGTCGACACTAGGAATAGGGGTGAGAGGCGACCGTCTCCCATCAATAAATGCCGACCGAGCTTTATCGTCGTTAAAAACCGACCGTCTGCCGTTATAAACCGCGCGTCGCGTAGGAATTTGTCACCCGTTTGAATGGCGAGGGTGGAACACATTTTCTACACTCGGGTAAGAGGGAGAGTAAATTCTTCTACGCAGCAGTTGCCCGTTATGGTCGCCATCAGCAGGAAGTGAAGTTTAAGGTTAAGTGTCGTGTTTTTAAATCGATGCGAACTGCTGCTGCTGTTTCGCGGTGAGGAGATATATGGACGGAGGAGAACGCCCAATTGTTTTGGGGTGGAAGAAAACGGAACATAATCGTGTTACTGTCTGCATGCTCTGCACAGCCGTCTGCGAGCCGATATTTGAAACCACAGCACCCCATTTTTACTAGATGTCGATGACATCTCCCGCGGGTATAAGCAGGAGAATCCATGCGATGAGATGAAAGGTGGAACCACTGGAGCAGCTAGTGAACGAACCATGGGAAATGAAAACGATTTAATTTTCTTCGTACCGCTGTGACAAACAGCTAATTGGTGACTATAAAATGCTTTTTTTGGATACTGTTGCCGAAAGCGAAAGAGTGTGCTCGACTCAGAGAGAGTACAGACAATCTGTTGTTTGTTGCAACAAAAGAATAGAATTAATTGGTTCTTAGCGATCAGATACAATTTCATCGACTTGAACTTTATCTTATAGTTCGTATAAAAATCTCAACACGTGATTCAAGCATTAGCATGCAGATCGAATTGATGGTAGATTAAAGCCATACTTTCGTTCCAATCTCAAACTAAAACGCTAATGCAGACAAGGTGCAATCATCGTCGCTTCAAAGTCGATCGTTATCTTACGGTAGAATACTACAACCTTCATCGGTAACTGCAAATGACCACCTGATTCATTGTGAATAATTGTATCCCTCTATCCGCCCGGAATGCTTCCAAACTTCAAACAAATAAAGCAAATGATTCCGGAATCACAACCTGTGACGCAGTGGGAGTTAGTGTAGTTTTCCATCCCAGACGCTCAGTAGACTGCAACACACTGGTGTTTATCGTCTAGACCGGTGGCGCATAAACAAACCCGTACAACATCTTCCTCGCGTCACCACCCGTTCACGTCCAACAGACTCGAACACCGAAGGACACGACCCAGCATTATTATAAAAGCGCTACCCCAGAGCACGCTTGAACCACACGGACTACCGACTACGATGAATCCTTTCGCTGGTAAAGTTGTCGTTATGATGAATTATGATCGACCTTTTTTCCTTGCTGTTTCGTCCACCATCCGGCAGTGCCATGTCCGGAAGCACTTTACCACCCCGCACCCGGTAAGCCGAACTGTTTACAAACAGAAACCTTTTCGGGCAGAGGTGTTGTGCGTTATCGAAGCGCACTTTTATTGTGCGATGTTTCCAAAATTCCAGCTCCTGACTCCTGGTAACTGGTCCAAGCAGAAATGCCGCGCCCTCATCACGCGGACGAGACGCCGCCAAACAAAGCCAAACCCGTCCAAACAATGTTTGGCGCGTATTTTCTTTTGGCGCTTACTGGTGTACATGGGAGCGGGTCGGTCGGGCTGGATCCGCTTGGTTAGCGTTGATACGGAAATTTGTGTTAATTGAAGCCACAGACGTCAATCGCGGATTCGAGAAAGGTACGTACGAAGATCCCTCGCCGAAGATAATGCGCAGTTTTTGGCTTGTAGTAATCCCCCTTCCAGAAGGCGGTTGGATTAAAAGATACCGGAAGCGTTCTCGGTTCCCGCGTACGAAAGGGTTTAAAGGGGGTTTAGCCGAGCTAAGCTGCACAGCTTATGACCACGCGCTAAGGCTTGGTAGAGACAACGGTCAAGCTGGTTGTTTTGATTCCATTCTTTGTGGTGGAAAATGGGCTGAGGAGTATTTTTCACTGTAACGCACTAGACTAGAATAGGTGTGTGTGTGTGCTTCTTATCGTGTATGTCACAATCACGTGCGTGTGCGTCAGGGTTCTCTTGCGAGACGTGCAGTTGCAAGGATAGTGAGCAAGTGGTATGGGACATACGTAAAACAAGCCATGGCTCGTGACTTGTTACCGATGCTGTCGTCATTCACTTGCTTAAAACAAAGGGGTATTTTTAAATAATGACAGTACTTAACTGATGTCTTTTTAATACTCTTAAGATAAATAAAAATACCATTTTAATTTTTTTTAACGTTTACCTCTAATAAGAGACAACTTCCAAAACTTACCTTATCCTCCGATATGCCATGATTTACCAGCAACGCAATGCCTTTCTCATTGAGCGCTTTGTGCAACTGATGTCCAACACGGTTTACTACCGACCGGATTGGACATTCCTCCGTACCTGCATGCCATGAAACGAAAAGAAACGAGAGTGGGCAGTTAGAAGTGTGCATACTTGAGTACCGATTACAGCATTGCTTCCCCAGAGGGATATTTCCTACACGATTGTATTACAGCTCGAGTGCTCATGGAGCGGGCGAACGTAAACACGACGATGGAATGGAGGTGGTAATTGATGGAATTTAGATTTTTTGCTTTAATTGCAATACTTTTTTCTGCTCTCGACGCTATGACACAATTAAAGGAATTGAAATTCAACTCTACACCAGATCGTCGATTAGACGATCGCGACTCCAGAGTGAGCAACTAAGAGTGAGTCTGTGTGGGATAAATATTAATTTAGTTTGCAAGCTTAACTGGCAGACCAATACAGAATGTTGGCAGAGTAAATAAAACGAAATGCTGAATGCATTTGTAGTAATGGCTTAGTCATCAAACGGGAATTGACTAGTAAAGATATCTTTTTCTTTTAACTACGATTAGAAAAAGAAACAGTTGAAAGCTGGCCTGGAACTTCACGTTGAGATACGTATTTAAAAGCGTATTTCTACAAATAAGATACTTTTATCTTTTTTATGTATTTTTAGAATGTTTTCCTTTGCGTTTTTCTACCATTTTATCTCAAGAAAGGACTTTAAACTTTGAAAACCCAAGGACGTCCCGGAGTTCGCCCCGGCTTAGATAATCTGGGCAAAAGTTCACTTCGCGTCTATATGTCAGTTCAAAGAATGCTACTTATTTATGCGTATGGATGCTAAAAATAAATAAATAAATCAAATGATAACCTACAAAACAACCCAGATGTGTAGGAACTGTTGCGGAGAGCTTTCAAATATCCATTTCCACGTGTCTCAAAGCATCAATAGAAGTTTGGTGTCTCGAAGGTGGAATTATCCACCTTTTTTTCTCTCCTTCTGATGTTTTACTCTTGCTGTACTTCTTACGTCAACCGCTCAATCAAATGTTTACGACTCTGTCACCGACATCAAAACCGACAAAGTACGTTTAGCATCTTCACTTCCAGTTGAAGAAAACTTAATTCCCGCATGCGAGCTTGAAGCAGCAGCAGCAGCAGCAAGCAAAAAAGACAAGTGGACGTGTTATTATCAAACGGGAGCACTTCGAACATTCAGCATCAGCAGCATGTAGCGAACCGTGGTTGACACGTTGACATGTCACTGTGCTCGTTGTTCTTCTTGTGGCTTTTGAATGATCAATGACATTAAACGGTCCACACACACCCCGAAGTGGCCAAGGCGGCGATGCAGTGCGGCACCGAGTTTTAAATTTCAATTCGCCCGTTCCTCATTACCGCCGGAAGCGGAAATAGCAGCAGCAAAGGCGAACCATAAAACTGTGTGTGTGTGGGAATTTCGAGATGGTACCACGACGAATTGATAAGAAATACAGGGGGGACAACCGAGGCGTACAACCGGGGAGAAAGATAAGACAGAAGCACAGCGCGAAGTGAAATAAAATGTGTCTTTAAAGTAGAAATCATTTGAACGCGATTAGATCGGACAGATTTGCGGCATTGACCTTTGTTGGGAGGGAAGTGGAGGTAAAAAAGGACAAGGAACATGGAAAAAAGGTGATAAAATCTTGGTAGTAGTGGTGTTTTGGTTCCATTTTTCCTCTTTTCTTAAAGCTTACATCCTCCGAAGAAGAACATTAGCGCACACAACCATAATCACGAGGGAGGAAACATCGTGGATGTTAAGAAGGCGGCATAAGAACTTCCACCATCATCTTACGGTCTTCACCAAAAAAAAAAAAAACAAAACCGCAAATTATTTACGACAAGTCGTCGCTTGTTCACCAATATTGGGGAGGTTAATAAAGGGAAATAAAAAGCAAAAAACGCATTTCATGCACATTTTTTACTACTCCATTAAAAGCCGTCGTCTGCGGCACGGTCGGTGTAGTGCAAATAAAGGAAGGATGTGTAGAAAGGCACAACAAAAAACCCATCCTACCGGAAAAGAAGGTCAACCTGGGCCGGCAAGAATTTTTAGAGAAGAATGATTAATATTTCTCGATCTTCTCCCGGAGTTGGGGTTCTTTTCCCTTTTGTGTGTCCAAAATGTGTCCACCCCAAAACTGAATCGTACGACAGAAAGCTGATGGTACGTAGTGCGGTGTACCCATTAATTCCTCGATTCTTGACCCCGTTCAGACTGCGAGAGACCCGAAAGGTTGAATGATATGATTGGTAAGCGGTTTCGAAATCATAGGCTTGAAGCAGAATATCGTCGGGAGGGCGATTCTCCAAATTATCTGGGCCACCATCTGATGATGGAACTGCAGTGCTTTTTATCGCACACCCATCATCATCATCTGCAGCAACAATCATCGTGAGAATCAACCCACACATCTCGGAGTTTTCGCGACACGCTTATCTACAACGCACTTTGTCTGCGATATGGCGACGATATGGAACAGGTTTTATGGTTGAATTGGCTTTTTGGAAAACTACAACCGAGTTACATGTTGAAGGATATACTCTGATTGTTTCCAAGAATGGATCAGAGCCAAATTCATTCTTGTGAGTTGTGTGAACTGCATCGCACTGTAACCTTCGCTAATGCCAACAAACCTCTGTATAACTGCCCCCCGAACGGAAGTCGGAGGATTAGAGCCTTATCACAACCGCAAAGAAAACGAGAGGAATGCTCTCTTTAGTGTGAGGTGCACACTAGTTTCGTTTCAGTCAGCGATGGTAGTGATAGCATGGCGGCCGGTTGATAAGGTGGTATAAAAATAAAAACAAACTATGCAAAGGAAAGTGAGTCGCCGACTGAGAGAAGATCTGATAAAAGCCGCAACCCGATCATTTGTTTGAGGTATGATTTATTTTTAGCAAGTCCATGCCGATAAGCAAAATAAAAACGGGGGTGAAAAGGCTGTTGTTCTCACCTGTTGCGCTTGGTGCGGAAATAATCCTAACCCGTCAAGCGCCTGCTAAACAGAAAGATCTGGTATGGAAAAACGGTGTAGCCCTTCCCCGGCTTTGGAAGGGGGCAACCTGAATCTGCCTAGTGACCGTGCGGTGCGGGGACAAGCGAATGATTTATGGAAAGGTACCTTTTCGAGAGCGGGACTTTGGCTAGGTCATAAAGCAATAAAATCGCATCGCAAATCTGCTTGCGAGTTGCTGATTTGCAGCGTTGATGGCTGAGGGAAGGTGTGTGTTTGTTGATTTTTGTTGATCATTTTCATCGATAATCATGAACTTTTGGTTTTGTATTTAGAAGATACTGTGAAAAAAAAATCAACATTAAATGGATCCATCTTGTAGCGCATGAGTAGTGGTGGAACGTGGTAAGGTGGAAATCCCCGATTTTATGGCCAGCATAAAAGAAAGCTCCAGCAAACCCCCAACAAAGGACCACTTGAGGATATTGATTTTTAATGGTCGCGATATGATATGTACACGGCAAACCTTGGGGGTTTTGTTTGCAAGACTTGGGGTGACTAGCAGCAGCACCAGGTTGCGAAACGATCGGGAGAGGACAGTTTCGACTTTTATGGAAAGGAATTCCATGCCATATAAATCAATTAAAATTAATATATACTTAAGGATTAAAAGAGACAAAAATTTAAAAACCTTTGTCGACTTTTTTCTATTAAGATATCAACATCACATAGAACTTAATAAAACGAAGAAGGAAAACACTTCTCGATGCTCTAAATAAATGTAAACAAACAAGACTTGCGTCGACCGGCCGGGTCGGATCCAGCACGAGCAAAATGGGAACCGCGTAAACGCAAACAAGCGTTTGTTAGCACGGACCACAAATGATTGGGACACGAAAATGGTTAAAGTAAACCTACCCTTGCGCCCTCCACCCTTTCAAGCATGTCACCCGTATACATATGTGCCAATTTTCTTTTAGCGCCTGCCAATTAGTGATCCACAGAGAGGGCACGACCGCGTGCAATAGTAGTTCGCTTCAGCACATTCTGGCTGGGGCTAAGACTGGATGATTTGGATAAGAGAACAGCAACATTAAATTCTCTCAAACGTCTTCACGTGTAAGTGATTGGCTGGTAAACGATCGTGACCATTCAATCAGGAGGTTGTTTTAAAACGACTGCGATCGGTGTTAGGAAACCATATCTAACTGACAGTGTGCAATCATCAGCTTCATGTATGTAACCATTTTAACAATCACCGGATAGGGTTGATAATGTTAATAATTTAACAACACACTTGACTTGCGTTTAAATCACGACATGGATGTACCCTACCATTCTTACGGAGAACGTACTCTAAACGTGGCATGGGTAATTTTCAAACCACAGACAGGGAGTCAAGACTGATAATACAAGAATAAATGTGTCTTGCGAAAATACACATGTTTATCAACTTTTTTTCGTGAAATCTCCTAGGCATGACACCATCAATGGGTTACGTATGGCGTAGCATATGGTTCCACAAAAGTGAGTAATGTAATGAGTAATGAAAACATGTCATCCACAGAAAGACACTCGCCTTTACAAAAACAAATTGCATACTCTAAGTAAACCAAAAACCATTGGCAAGTCTTTACTATGCCGCTTTGAAATGAAGGTATAAAGCATCAACAACTCAACATCAACTTGAACGATTGTTTAGTCTTGTTTAGGAACACAGAAAAGAGGGTTCTAGTTTTAATAGTAAATTACCCTTTATGATGATAGATGTGCTTTTGAAAACTACTTTCATGAGAATTCCCATTCGTTGTAGATTTCATATTTTGTAAACACGTGATGAATACCTGGGTTTACCCAATGAATGGAATAGTTGCTTATTCGACGTAATTTTTTTTTCTATTCCCTTCTTTTGGGGGCAGGAAAGAGGAGGCGATCAGTACATTTACTGGAGATTGAATGAACAAACATTACAACCCCCTTCTGCTTTCCTCTTTTCACCAATCATCGAATGACATCAGAATGGCAGCACAATACGATTCCAATTGCTTAACTGATTTCTTTTAACCGGAACTTTACATAACCGTGATCGTTTGTAGTGGCGGCGCTTGAGGTCTGGGAACGATCGCAACGATTCGACCATTTGTCAATTTGTGTGACCATGCCTGGGCCCATCTTCGCTGCCGTTCACGCTCGGCAATGAACTGTGTATACGATCGTCGTGATGATTCATTTGCTTTGCGTGCAGTCCGTCAACGAATGAACTGTGGGTTGCTTTGTCCGCGTTGCGCGGGGATGCTGTAGCATCATCTCGCACGACCCACTCGAACTCGTCCTCGCCACGGGACAATGATCCGCGTGCGAAGGAACGGGACAGAAAGTGGGACTACACTGTGTAACCCTGGAAAGGGAGCAGTGTTGCACAGGTTAGTGCCAATCGAGTTATAATTCATTTGCAAATGGGGTTGTGGCCTTTCAATCAATCGTTCTCTTCGTGCCAGTAACCGGGTCTGGTAAACTGTGGTGTGTAAGCGGTTGTGTTTTTGGTGCAAACCGACACGTTCGCATGATATGGATCCGTTCGCCTTGCCACTAACTAACTAATGATGATCGGTATGGGAATGAAGGATTTTCCGTTTTCGCTGACGTGTGATCCTGCATGAATAGTGTAAATGAATGAAATGGTATGTTGAATGAGCGTTCACAAGCCATAATTTTAAAAATAATTCTCAAAAATAGATAACCCATCACGCACTTTTCACTGGTTACGCGTGCGATCACGATCATCGTTGCGCGGTTGTTTGTGATTTGTTGTTGTTGCATCTAGCTGCTGCTGCTCTTAACTTACCACAGTGTGCGAGATCGATGATGGGTATTTGACTCTTCGACAGCAGTGTGTCAACCTTTTCCTCGGTAGCTTTGTTCTTCAACATGCTGAGGCCGCGCTAAGTGTCTAAGCCAACGTAATGAGATGAACAACACTGCGAGCCGTCTTTTGTGTGTTTCCAACACGATTGTGTGTATGTGTCTATTCCAAGGTTTCCGGCACAGCAGGCGGGACAGGTTTTGATGCTGTCTTTTTCGATACCACAGACTATGCACAACTCCACAGCACACAAGAAGCACGATCGCGACTTATCCGTATGTATGTGTGTGTGTGGGGCGTATGTTTTGAGGTGCGTATATGGCTTTTGTTTTCACTACCACCAACATCAAACGCGCACTGAGCATGCACCAACAACAACACAGTGCAATTTCACTTTTTCACTCCAGGTTTGAATGATGCCGAGTGCGCGAAATGTTGTTTGCAAACCTGTTGAGCTAGTTCGATGGTGCGGTATGTGTTTTGTGTGGTTTGTATGCAATTCCTTGACCTAACAAATTCGCGGAAACGATTAATCTTTCGCAGTGCATGCGCGAAGTTAAACGCGTGCTTACGCCGTTGTTTTTGTTGCGTTGTCCAAACGTTTACTGGTTGCCGTGGTGATATGATCACTGACAGCTATAGAGCGCTATCATTTCCTCGTTCGTTTCAAACACAAATGTTCACACTACTTCACGCAATCGCGAGGCGAGAGACTGATTCACCGTGACACACACACGCACAACACTCACTCTTGGCGAAATACACGCACGGGTAGATTCACTTCACTCCACTCACGACAACTTTTGGGGTGACTGAATATTCTACCACCCCCTTTAGGTTTTTCGTTCGCACGTACGGTAACCCAGTGACTGACTGCTCGCGCTGGCCTCGAATCACTTACTGATCGTAATTTTTACACCGTGAGTCGGTCTTAATGCTTGCCACCGTACACCGTCGCACACATGTGTGACGAATGGCGATGCGTACGTCGTTCTGCGGCGGTTAGGATAGGACACGACGTCCCCCTCTGTCCGTTAATCTCGCTGCCTCACCGGTATCGACCACAGAAGGTGATTCCCGTATCTGTAGCGTGTTCTGCTAGTTTACACAGTTCGCGATATAGCGGACCAGATAAGTTGGGTCCGATAAAACGAGCTGCGTTGTCCAAGTCGCAGCAAGTCGCTGCACCGCCGTGTGCAAATGGTATTTTCGCTGATTCGATCGCTGAGCGTTGGTGCTTATAGTGTGTTTGCTTCCAACACGGCACACGATCGCGCTTGTGTGTGGCACGCACGACACGTTGCACTTTTTCGGTGCTGCTGCAGTTGCACACCACCAGTGCTGCTTTACTTCTGAACGCGTTGCGGTGAAATCGGTTTTTCACACACTTGCTCGACGCGCACACCTACCACCACCGTTTGACGCCCGTTTGCTTCTGACGGCGGGATCAAAACTTTCGAAAAACGGACAGCCGACGGGTGATGATGCTGATGTACTGACCGATCATAAAACTCGCGGATCAGTCGTTGTATTATTTATTCACTCCTTCGCACACTCATTTACACCTGGGGCTTGGCAGTTGTTTCGTTTCGTGTTCTCCCGTTCAATATCGGGGTGTATGTGGTCGCGGGTTCGCAAAATGCTTCGCTCAAAACGTTGCCAAGGAATATGTTTCTTTGAAATGTGAATGTGTGCGAGTATGTATGTTGAAGAGATTCGGCAATGTGAGATGAGCTGGTGTTCTTCCTTTTATTTCGCTATGCTATCCTCTGTGCGTGCGCTTGGGATGAATAGAAAAACAAACAAGAAACAACAAAGCGCTTCTTCTTTGACGTTTGTTTCCACACGCGTTTAGGGGACGATCGTACCACTACTAATGCAAAAATTACCGTATCGCACACATAATTTACAGTGCTTTCGAAGCTAACTCGTACTCCGAATTTGTAATTTACAGATAGTGTACAACAAAATCGAAAGGAATAATATGCAAATCGACTAAAGTGATTTCCACGCATATTAAAACAATGGTTTAAGTAAAAAACTCTCTCAAACTTCATATTGTGCTGTTTTAACGTTTGAGCAAAATCGAATTGAAATCGTGATTCATAGTTACGCTACTTTCCGCTAGGTGTAACGTATTTAGAACAACTGCTTTTTAGCACAACATCGCTATCAAAATCGACGGTGTTCGATGAAATGGGGTAAGCAAAATGCTTGTTTTTGTTATTATTCGTGCAAAGCAGGCATATTTTGAACAACTAATATTATTAAACAAGGGAGGGTTTGAGAATGAGAATAATATGCGAGCCTTTTTATACTGTTCTAAACCAATGCCGAAAATGTCCTATCGTCATTCCACAGTTCACGCTAACCCCGTTGCTATGCATTGTTGTTGTTTTTTGCTTTTACAAGCTGTCAACAGTCGTCAACCGATTCCTAACGGAATTTTTCAAGCGCGCCACACAGTACCCGCGATGCAGTTTGTTTGGTGAATTGGTAACAGACCCTTGCTTTCTGATCAGTTATTGTTCTATCCACACAGCGGACCAGCAGTTAAAATGTCGCGAAGTGATCGGGTCTCGGATTTAATTATGCATTACTACATGGAACACGGCCGCAACCGGGATCTGGAAAAGTATCTACGCTTGCGACGAGTGTCGAATGTGACGCGTTCTTCTAGCGATGGCAGTCTTCCGTGTTTGGATGAGCTACAGCGCCGGACTGCATGTCGTTCCTCCGCCGATCGGTCCGATGTCAGAAAGTCGATGGAAAATCTATCCACGCTACGCAAAAAAGCGGAACAGCAAAAACTCGATGAAAGTGAAAAGTCGCTTCGAAATGCGTCTGCCGAAAGTGCCAAATCGGTGGCGAACAAATCACCCGACAAAGTAGGCACTGACGCAGGAGGCTCTACTGAAACAAAAGGAGTAACAGTTCGGGAGACAAAAGTAGAACACAAGAGTGGAAGAAACTTCAACTTCAATTTGGAATCGGTGATTGAAATTAATCTTCCTCCGCCGCCGACTATAACGTTGGGTGTACCGACCACATCGACAATTGCACCGATTGCGTACAGTCAACCGGGACCACAGGTGCAAACGGTTGCCAAACAGGTATCACCGCGGATCGTTGTTCACGAGAACAGTACACAAACGGTGGCTTCGGAAGATGATCCCATTCGACCAGTGGTGAAAGCACACGTTCCCGGCAGCATGGAGGAACCACTGGACAGTACCAAAGACCTGTCGCCCGGCAGTAGCATTGCATCCAACAAGCAAAGACTCGAATGGGATTCTTTAGGGGACATTGGATATGATTCGAGCGAACGGTTACAGTTCTGTGGCGCAGCCGATCTGAACGAAACAGAGAAGCGTTGCCTTCAACGATACTTTGCCCGCAAAGGGCTTACGTTCGATCGAAGCGTCATTGTTGTTCGGCAGAGGGATGAAAAGGAAAAGAAGCCGGCGCGCACTGGCGAGGACACATCGATCATGCGAACCAAACCGGAAGCTCAAAGTACACCCAAACTGCAACCACCACCACCAGCACTAGTGCAACAGAATGTACGCGAAGAAGCAAAGTCCACACAAACGTCACTTCACACGCGAGCAAGAGAATCGCGAGGCATACAAGTAACGCGCCGAAACGAGGAATTGTTCCACCGTCAGGATAAAGCGATCGGAACAACGGACAGCTACACGTTAGCTTCGGTAGATGCGGCGGAAAGTTTTGAATTCTTTTCTCCTTCGGTACCGGAAACGGAAAATAACACCCCCTCCGTAGCTGCTTCCCTTTCTACGCCGGTTCACTCATCATCGAACACTTCCTCGTCCACGGCGAATGACGCCAGTTCCAGTAACCGTTCAATGCGACCTAGGTTTGACGATGAGGTAAAGCTCGGACTTACGCTGTACAATTCGATTTGTGAACTGAACAGCATGCCAACAGGTGTGAAGGAAAGTTTGATCGATAAAATATTTCGAAAGCTTTCTCGACACGATCCGAAAAGGAGAACGCGGGAACAGTTGCTGCATGACTATGGGAAAGCTGTTAGACGGCGGAAGGAGAATGAGAACGAGCTGCAGGATAACGCGAGTTGTTCAAAAGCGATGGAAAAGGAGGAGACTAACGTGTACGATGATGTGAGTCCTTGTACCGAGAAGGACGAATCGGAGGATGGCAAGGGGGGTTCTCAGCTAGATCGAAGTATGAATGTGGTAGAGGTCATTGAGGAAACAATCGATCCGATCCCGCTTGCTGGCAGCGTTAATGTGTCGGAAGGATCGGTGCAGGAGTCATCTGTCGGATCGAATGAAGGGAAAAATGAGCAAAATTATTCCTCCGGCGGAATTGCTTCGCTGGAGAATTCATCGCATCGTACCATTTCCTCGCAGCCCGTATCGGCTGGAACGACTAAGGAAAACCTTCCTCGAAAAATGTCCGCACCGGAACCACGGGATCGGCGAGTGCGTAAGGCAATGCAGGACTATCTTAAGCCCATGACACACTCGGAAGTAGAGTACGAGAACTTTCGTCAGCTCCGGCAACTTAACCAAGAACGTGCCAACGATCCACAGCTGGCAAAGATCGACCGTGAGATCGAGCAATTGCTGGTAAAGAAAATGTTACTGCTTAATGTGGGGCCGACCGTTGCGGCTGGACCTACACTGCCAGTGAAGGATATGGCACCTCTTCCACCTCCTCCAGCCATACCGATACTGCTTCCTAGCGAACGTAGTGGAACGGTGTACACATCGGTACATGAACCAGTTTCGGTGCATAGCAGCTCCAAAGATAGTAGCAGTTCGGCTTGGAATTCGCACTATCATATGGCAAAGGTGATCAAAAATCGTTCCAAGCTGGAAACACCCACAGCACTTACCTCGACACCTTCCGACGTGAGCATTCCTACCTTTATCAAGCAAAAGAAGGAAAAATTTGTCGAAAACTATGATCAGGTTCGAACGCGCCGAGCGTTCGAGGAACAGAATCACATTTACACGCGACCGTACAGTAGCGGAGGACATCGAAGCGATAGACGACACCAGCACGAGAAGGAAAACCATGCATTCCGCAAGGATAGATATGCGTTAAACAAGCTACCAAAGGGAAAAGCCACCGGCGATTGTAGGGCGATTTCATCCTCTAACAATACCATTCCGTCGCCAGAATTCATATCCTCCGATTCGATATCAATACCGGTTGTAACGACGCTCACAAACACGACCACAACGCACCATTACGATATAAAGTCTAGAATGCCATCACCCACGGCAGTGAAAGGACGATCGGCCGGTACACAAACAACGGATTCAATCCTGCGCACCAAACCGATTTTCGGGGAAAAGAAACAGAAACCCACCTGCATAACAACGTCCGTACAGGTTCCATCGACGGTCGGAATTAATGTAACCGCCGGGCGTTTTCCGGTGGTTGAATGCAATTGTCCTTGTGGCCAGCGAGATCAGAAGCGTACAGAGATAGGAATGGATAAAAAGCAGGACGTTCCCCGGCGAACGGAACTCATCAACGGCGGACGTCAGGATAAGCAGGCACAAACGAAACCATCATCCATCGCGTACGTTATCACCTTCGAAGGTTCGTCATCGGAGCGGAAGGGCCACACGCCACCGATGCCACAATCATCAGTGTCATCTTCCGAAAGTAGCATCGAAAGTGAACCAGAAAACGGGAAGGACGATGAGTCCGAGAAAATGCTCACGTTGCGCGAACAGTTTCGCCGGTCTTGTCCTGCTACCCTGAGTCGGATCGAGGAACGACGCCAGTGCATTAGTGAGCTTAACAAGCTACGCAGCAAACGGAACCAACAACGTCAACGTTTGTTGCTGCTTAC
>KZ062113.1:117414-138658 GCA_002091835.1 Anopheles maculatus
CTTCCTCGAAAAATGTCCGCACCGGAACCACGGGATCGGCGAGTGCGTAAGGCAATGCAGGACTATCTTAAGCCCATGACACACTCGGAAGTAGAGTACGAGAACTTTCGTCAGCTCCGGCAACTTAACCAAGAACGTGCCAACGATCCACAGCTGGCAAAGATCGACCGTGAGATCGAGCAATTGCTGGTAAAGAAAATGTTACTGCTTAATGTGGGGCCGACTGTTGCGGCGGGACCTACACTGCCAGTGAAGGATATGGCACCTCCTCCACCTCCTCCAGCCATACCGATACTGCTTCCTAGCGAACGTAGTGGAACGGTGTACACATCGGTACATGAACCAGTTTCGGTGCATAGCAGCTCCAAAGATAGTAGCAGTTCGGCTTGGAATTCGCACTATCATATGGCAAAGGTGATCAAAAATCGTTCCAAGCTGGAAACACCCACAGCACTTACCTCGACACCTTCCGACGTGAGCATTCCTACCTTTATCAAGCAAAAGAAGGAAAAATTTGTCGAAAACTATGATCAGGTTCGAACGCGCCGAGCGTTCGAGGAACAGAATCACATTTACACGCGACCGTACAGTAGCGGAGGACATCGAAGCGATAGACGACACCAGCACGAGAAGGAAAACCATTGTTTTAATATGCGTGGAAATCACTTTAGTCGATTTGCATATTATTCCTTTCGATTTTGTTGTACACTATCTGTAAATTACAAATTCGGAGTACGAGTTAGCTTCGAAAGCACTGTAAATTATGTGTGCGATACGGTAATTTTTGCATTAGTAGTGGTACGATCGTCCCCTAAACGCGTGTGGAAACAAACGTCAAAGAAGAAGCGCTTTGTTGTTTCTTGTTTGTTTTTCTATTCATCCCAAGCGCACGCACAGAGGATAGCATAGCGAAATAAAAGGAAGAACACCAGCTCATCTCACATTGCCGAATCTGTTCAACATACATACTCGCACACATTCACATTTCAAAGAAACATATTCCTTGGCAACGTTTTGAGCGAAGCATTTTGCGAACCCGCGACCACATACACCCCGATATTGAACGGGAGAACACGAAACGAAACAACTGCCAAGCCCCAGGTGTAAATGAGTGTGCGAAGGAGTGAATAAATAATACAACGACTGATCCGCGAGTTTTATGATCGGTCAGTACATCAGCATCATCACCCGTCGGCTGTCCGTTTTTCGAAAGTTTTGATCCCGCCGTCAGAAGCAAACGGGCGTCAAACGGTGGTGGTAGGTGTGCGCGTCGAGCAAGTGTGTGAAAAACCGATTTCACCGCAACGCGTTCAGAAGTAAAGCAGCACTGGTGGTGTGCAACTGCAGCAGCACCGAAAAAGTGCAACGTGTCGTGCGTGCCACACACAAGCGCGATCGTGTGCCGTGTTGGAAGCAAACACACTATAAGCACCAACGCTCAGCGATCGAATCAGCGAAAATACCATTTGCACACGGCGGTGCAGCGACTTGCTGCGACTTGGACAACGCAGCTCGTTTTATCGGACCCAACTTATCTGGTCCGCTATATCGCGAACTGTGTAAACTAGCAGAACACGCTACAGATACGGGAATCACCTTCTGTGGTCGATACCGGTGAGGCAGCGAGATTAACGGACAGAGGGGGACGTCGTGTCCTATCCTAACCGCCGCAGAACGACGTACGCATCGCCATTCGTCACACATGTGTGCGACGGTGTACGGTGGCAAGCATTAAGACCGACTCACGGTGTAAAAATTACGATCAGTAAGTGATTCGAGGCCAGCGCGAGCAGTCAGTCACTGGGTTACCGTACGTGCGAACGAAAAACCTAAAGGGGGTGGTAGAATATTCAGTCACCCCAAAAGTTGTCGTGAGTGGAGTGAAGTGAATCTACCCGTGCGTGTATTTCGCCAAGAGTGAGTGTTGTGCGTGTGTGTGTCACGGTGAATCAGTCTCTCGCCTCGCGATTGCGTGAAGTAGTGTGAACATTTGTGTTTGAAACGAACGAGGAAATGATAGCGCTCTATAGCTGTCAGTGATCATATCACCACGGCAACCAGTAAACGTTTGGACAACGCAACAAAAACAACGGCGTAAGCACGCGTTTAACTTCACGCATGCACTGCGAAAGATTAATCGTTTCCGCGAATTTGTTAGGTCAAGGAATTGCGTACAAACCACACAAAACACATACTGCACCATCGAACTAGCTCAACAGGTTTGCAAACAACATTTCGCGCACTCGGCATCATTCAAACCTGGAGTGAAAAAGTGAAATTGCACTGTGTTGTTGTTGGTGCATGCTCAGTGCGCGTTTGATGTTGGTGGTAGTGAAAACAAAAGCCATATACGCACCTCAAAACATACGCCCCACACACACACATACATACGGATAAGTCGCGATCGTGCTTCTTGTGTGCTGTGGAGTTGTGCATAGTCTGTGGTATCGAAAAAGACAAGAGGCAAATAGCCAGCAAGTAACACGAAGCAGAAGTGGCAGAAACGATCAGCATCAAAACCTGTCCCGCCTGCTGTGCCGGAAACCTTGGAATAGACACATACACACAATCGTGTTGGAAACACACAAAAGACGGCTCGCAGTGTTGTTCATCTCATTACGTTGGCTTAGACACTTAGCGCGGCCTCAGCATGTTGAAGAACAAAGCTACCGAGGAAAAGGTTGACACACTGCTGTCGAAGAGTCAAATACCCATCATCGATCTCGCACACTGTGGTAAGTTAAGAGCAGCAGCAGCTAGATGCAACAACAACAAATCACAAACAACCGCGCAACGATGATCGTGATCGCACGCGTAACCAGTGAAAAGTGCGTGATGGGTTATCTATTTTTGAGAATTATTTTTAAAATTATGGCTTGTGAACGCTCATTCAACATACCATTTCATTCATTTACACTATTCATGCAGGATCACACGTCAGCGAAAACGGAAAATCCTTCATTCCCATACCGATCATCATTAGTTAGTTAGTGGCAAGGCGAACGGATCCATATCATGCGAACGTGTCGGTTTGCACCAAAAACACAACCGCTTACACACCACAGTTTACCAGACCCGGTTACTGGCACGAAGAGAACGATTGATTGAAAGGCCACAACCCCATTTGCAAATGAATTATAACTCGATTGGCACTAACCTGTGCAACACTGCTCCCTTTCCAGGGTTACACAGTGTAGTCCCACTTTCTGTCCCGTTCCTTCGCACGCGGATCATTGTCCCGTGGCGAGGACGAGTTCGAGTGGGTCGTGCGAGATGATGCTACAGCATCCCCGCGCAACGCGGACAAAGCAACCCACAGTTCATTCGTTGACGGACTGCACGCAAAGCAAATGAATCATCACAACGATCGTATACACAGTTCATTGCCGAGCGTGAACGGCAGCGAAGATGGGCCCAGACATGGTCACACAAATTGACAAATGGTCGAATCGTAGCGATCGTTCCCAGACCTCAAGCGCCGCCACTACAAACGATCACGGTTATGTAAAGTTCCGGTTAAAAGAAATCAGTTAAGCAATTGGAATCGTATTGTGCTGCCATTCTGATGTCATTCGATGATTGGTGAAAAGAGGAAAGCAGAAGGGGGTTGTAATGTTTGTTCATTCAATCTCCAGTAAATGTACTGATCGCCTCCTCTTTCCTGCCCCCAAAAGAAGGGAATAGAAAAAAAAAATTACGTCGAATAAGCAACTATTCCATTCATTGGGTAAACCCAGGTATTCATCACGTGTTTACAAAATATGAAATCTACAACGAATGGGAATTCTCATGAAAGTAGTTTTCAAAAGCACATCTATCATCATAAAGGGTAATTTACTATTAAAACTAGAACCCTCTTTTCTGTGTTCCTAAACAAGACTAAACAATCGTTCAAGTTGATGTTGAGTTGTTGATGCTTTGTACCTTCATTTCAAAGCGGTATAGTAAAGACTTTCCAATGGTTTTTGTTTTACTTACAGTATGCAATTTGTTTTTGTAAAGGCGAGTGTCATTCTGTAGGAGACATGTTTTCATTACTCATTGCATTACTCACTATTGTGGAACCATATGCTACGCCATACGTAACCCATTGATGGTGTTATGCCTAGGAGATTCCACGAAAAAAAGTTAATAAACATGTGTATTTTCGCAAGACACATTTATTCTTGTATTATCAGTCTTGACTCCCAGTCTGTGGTTTGAAAATTACCCATGCCACGTTTAGAGTATGTTCTCCGTACGAATGGTAGGGTACATCCATGTCGTGATTTAAACGCAAGTTAAGCGTGTTGTTAAATTATTAACATTATCAACCCTACCCAGTGATTGTTAAAATGGTTACATACATGAAGCTGCTGATTGCACACTGTCAGTTAGATATGGCTTCCTAACACCGATCGCAGTCGTTTTAAAACAACCTCCTGATTGAATGGTCACGATCGTTTACCAGCTAATCACTTACACGTGAAGACGTTTGAGAGAATTTAATGTTGCTGTTCTCTTATCCAAATCATCCAGTCTTAGCCCCAGCCAGAATGTGCTGAAGCGAACTACTATTGCACGCGGTCGTGCCCTCTCTGTGGATCACTAATTGGCAGGCGCTAAAAGAAAATTGGCACATATGTATACGGGTGACATGCTTGAAAGGGTGGAGGGCGCAAGGGTAGGTTTACTTTAACCATTTTCGTGTCCCAATCATTTGTGGTCCGTGCTAACAAACGCTTGTTTGCGTTTACGCGGTTCCCATTTTGCTCGTGCTGGATCCGGCCCGGCCGGTCGACGCAAGTCTTGTTTGTTTACATTTATTTAGAGCATCGAGAAGTGTTTTCCTTCTTCGTTTTATTAAGTTCTATGTAATGTGGATATCTTAATAGAAAAAAATCAACAAAGGTTCTTCAATTTTTGTCTCTTTTAATCCTTAAGTATATTAATTTTAAACTTTCCATAAAGTCGAAACTGTCCTCTCCCGATCGTTTCGGAACCTGGTGCTGCTGCTAGTCACCCCAAGTCTTGCAAACAAAACCCCCAAGGTTTGCCGTGTACATATCATATCGCGACCATTAAAAATCAATATCCTCAAGTGGTCCTTTGTTGGGGGTTTGCTGGAGCTTTCTTTTATGCTGGCCATAAAATCGGGGATTTCCACCTTACCACGTTCCACCACTACTCATGCGCTACAAGATGGATCCATTTAATGTTGATTTTTTTTCACAGTATCTTCTAAATACAAAACCAAAAGTTCATGATTATCGATGAAAATGATCAACAAAAATCAACAAACACACACCTTGCCTCAGCCATCAATGCTGCAAATCAGCAAGTTGCAGGCAGATTTGCGATGCGATTTTATTGCTTTATGACCTAACCAAAGTCCCGCTCTCGAAAAGGTACCTTTCCATAAATCATTCGCTTGTCCCCGCACCGCACGGTCACTAGGCAGATTCAGGTTGCCCCCTTCTAAAGCCGGGGAAGGGCTACACCGTTTTTCCATACCAGATCTTTCTGTTTAGCAGGCGCTTGATGGGTTAGGATTATTTCCGCACCAAGCGCAACAGGTGAGAACAACAGCCTTTTCACCCCCGTTTTTATTTTGCTTTTCGGCATGGACTTGCTAAAAATAAATCACACCTCAAACAGCACGCTTCCCACAAATGATCGGGTTGCGGCCTTTATCAGATCTTCTCTCAGTCGGCGATTCACTTTCCTTTGCATAGTTTGTTTTTATTTTTATACCGCCTTATCAACCGGCCGCTATGCTATCACTACCATCGCTGACTGAAACGAAACTAGTGTGCACCTCACACTAAAGAGAGCATTCCTCTCGTTTTCTTTGCGGTTGTGATAAGGCTCTAATCCTCCCACTTCCGTTCGGGGGGCAGTTATACAGAGGTTTGTTGGCATTAGCGAAGGTTGCAGTGCGATGCAGTTCACACAACACACAAGAATGAAATTGGCTCTGATCCATTCCTGGAAACAATCAGAGTATATCCTTCAACATGTGTAACTCGGTTGTAGTTTTCAAAAAATCCAATTCAACAATAAAACCTGTTCCATATCGTCGCCATATCGCAGACAAAGTGCGTTGTAGATAAGCGTGTCGCGAAAACTCCGAGATGTGTGGGTTGATTCTCACGATGATTGTTGCTGCAGATGATGATGATGATGGGTGTGCGATAAAAAACACTGCAGTTCCATCATCAGATGGTGGCCCAGATAATTTGGAGAATCGCCCTCCCGACGATATTCTGCTTCAAGCCTATGATTTCGAAACCGCTTACCAATCATATCATTCAACCTTTCGGGTCTCTCGCAGTCTGAACGGGGTCAAGAATCGAGGAATTAATGGGTACACCGCACTACGTACCATCAGCTTTCTGTCGTACGATTCAGTTTTGGGGTGGACACATTTTGGACACACAAAAGGGAAAAGAACCCCAACTCCGGGAGAAGATCGAGAAATATTAATCATTCTTCTCTAAAAATTCTTGCCGGCCCAGGTTGACCTTCTTTTCCGGTAGGATGGGTTTTTTGTTGTGCCTTTCTACACATCCTTCCTTTATTTGCACTACACCGACCGTGCCGCAGACGACGGCTTTTAATGGAGTAGTAAAAAATGTGCATGAAATGCGTTTTTTGCTTTTTATTTCCCTTTATTAACCTCCCCAATATTGGTGAACAAGCGACGACTTGTCGTAAATAATTTGCGGTTTTGTTTTTTTTTTTTTTGGTGAAGACCGTAAGATGATGGTGGAAGTTCTTATGCCGCCTTCTTAACATCCACTATGTTTCCTCCCTCGTGATTATGGTTGTGTGCGCTAATGTTCTTCATCGGAGGATGTAAGCTTTAAGAAAAGAGAAAAAATGGAACCAAAACACCACCACCACCAAGATTTTATCACCTTTTTTGCTTGTTCCTTGTCCTTTTTCCCTCCGCTTGCCTCCCAACAAAGGTCAATGCCGAAAATCTGTCCGATCTAATCGCGTTCAAATGATTTCTACTTTAAAGACACATTTTATTTCACTTCGCGCTGTGCTTCTGTCTTATCTTTCTCCCCGGTTGTACGCCTCGGTTGTCCCCCCTGTATTTCTTATCAATTCGTCGTGGTACCATCTCGAAATTCCCACACAGACACAGTTTAATGGTTCGCCTTTGCTGCTGCTATTTCCGCTTCCGGCGGAAATGAGGAACGGGCGAATTGAAATTTAAAACTCGGTGCCGCACTGCATCGCCGCCTTGGCCACTTCGGGGTGTGTGTGGACCGTTTAATGTCATTGATCATTCAAAAGCCACAAGAAGAACAACGAGCACAGTGACATGTCAACGTGTCAACCACGGTTCGCTACATGCTGCTGATGTTGAATGTTCGAAGTGCTCCCGTTTGATAATAACACGTCCACTTGTCTTTTTTGATTGCTGCTGCTGCTGCTTCAAGCTCGCATGCGGGAATTAAGTTTTCTTCAGCTGGAAGCGAAGATGCTAAACGTACTTTGTCGGTTTTGATGTCGGTGACAGAGTCGTAAACATTTGATTGAGCGGTTGACGTAAGAAGTACAGCAAGAGTAAAACATCAGAAGGAGAGAAAAAAAGGAGGATAATTCCACCTTCGAGACACCAAACTTCTATTGATGCTTTGAGACACGTGGAAATGGACATTTGAAAGCTCTCCGCAACAGTTCCTACACATCTGGGTTGTTTTGTAGGTTACCATTTGATTTATTTATTTATTTTTAGCATCCATTCTTTGAACTGACATATAGACGCGAAGTGAACTTTTGCCCAGATTATCTAAGCCGGGGCGAACCCCGGGATGTCCTTGGGTTTTCAAAGTTGAAAGCCCTTTCTTGAGATAAAATGGTAGAAAAACGCAAAGGAAAACATTCTAAAAATAAATAAAAGAGATAAAAGTATCTTATTTGTAGAAATACGCTTTTAAATAAGTATCTCAACGTGAAGTTCCAGGCCAGCTTTCAACTGTTTCTTTTTCTTATCGTAGTTAAAAAAAAAAGATATCTTTACTAGTCAATTCACGTTTGATGACTAAGCCATTATTACAAATGCATTCAGCATTTCGTTTTATTTACTCTGCCAACATTCTGTATTGGTCTGCCAGTTAAGCTTGCAAACTAAATTAATATTTATCCCACACAGACTCACTCTTAGTTGCTCACTCTGGAGTCGCGATCGTCTAATCGACGATCTGGTGTAGAGTTGAATTTCAATTCCTTTAATTGTGTCATAGCGTCGAGAGCAGAAAAAAGTATTGCAATTAAAGCAAAAAATCTAAATTCCATCAATTACCACCTCCATTCCATCGTCGTGTTTACGTTCGCCCGCTCCATGAGCACTCGAGCTGTAATACAATCGTGTAGGAAATATCCCTCTGGGGAAGCAATGCTGTAATCGGTACTCAAGTATGCACACTTCTAACTGCCCACTCTCGTTTCTTTTCGTTTCATGGCGTGCAGGTACGGAGGAATGTCCAATCCGGTCGGTAGTAAACCGTGTCGGACATCAGCTGCACAAAGCGCTCAATGAGAAAGGCATTGCGTTGCTGGTAAATCATGGTATATCGGAGGATAAGGTAAGTTTTGGAAGTTGTCTCTTATTAGAGGTAAACGTTAAAAAAAATTAAAATGGGATTTTTATTTATCTTAAGAGTATTAAAAAGACATCAGTTAAGTACTGTCATTATTTAAAAATACCCCTTTGTTTTAAGCAAGTGAATGACGACAGCATCGGTAACAAGTCACGAGCCATGGCTTGTTTTACGTATGTCCCATACCACTTGCTCACTATCCTTGCAACTGCACGTCTCGCAAGAGAACCCTGACGCACACGCACGTGATTGTGACATACACGATAAGAAGCACACACACACACCTATTCTAGTCTAGTGCGTTACAGTGAAAAATACTCCTCAGCCCATTTTCCACCACAAAGAATGGAATCAAAACAACCAGCTTGACCGTTGTCTCTACCAAGCCTTAGCGCGTGGTCATAAGCTTTGCAGCTTAGCCCGGCTAAACCCCCTTTAAACCGCTTTCTTACGCGGGAACCGAGAACGCTTCCGGTATCTTTTAATCCAACCGCCTTCTGGAAGGGGGATTACTACAAGCCAAAAACTGCGCATTATCTTCGGTGAGGGATCTTCGTACGTACCTTTCTCGAATCCGCGATTGACGTCTGTGGCTTCAATTAACACAAATTTCCGTATCAACGCTAACCAAGCGGATCCAGCCCGACCGACCCGCTCCCATGTACACCAGTAAGCGGCAAAAGAAAATACGCGCCAAACATTGTTTGGACGGGTTTGGCTTTGTTTGGTGGCGTCTCTTCCGCGTGATGAGGGCGCGGCATTTCTGTTTGGACCAGTTACCAGGAGTCAGGAGCTGGAATTTTGGAAACATCGCACAATAAAAGTGCGCTTCGATAACGCACAACACCTCTTCCCGAAAAGATTTCTGTTTGTAAACAGTTCGGCTTACCGGGTGCGGAGTGGTAAAGTGCTTCCGGACATGGCACTGCCGGATGGTGGACGAAACAGCAAGGAAAAAAGGTCGATCATAATTCATCATAACGACAACTTTACCAGCGAAGGGATTCATCGTAGTCGGTAGTCCGTGTGGTTTAAGCGTGCTCTGGGGTAGCGCTTTTATAATAATGCTGGGTCGTGTCCTTCGGTGTTCGAGTCTGTTGGACGTGAACGGGTGGTGACGCGAGGTACGAGATGTTGTACGGGTTTGTTTATGCGCCACCGGTCTAGACGATAAACACCAGTGTGTTGCAGTCTGCTGAGCGTCTGGGATGGAAAACTACACTAACTCCCACTGCGTCACAGGTTGTGATTCCGGAATCACTTGCTTTATTTGTTTGAAGTTTGGAAGCATTCCGGGCGGATAGAGGGATACAATTATTCACAATGAATCAGGTGGTCATTTGCAGTTACCGATGAAGGTTGTAGTATTCTACCGTAAGATAACGATCGACTTTGAAGCGACGATGATTGCACCTTGTCTGCATTAGCGTTTTAGTTTGAGATTGGAACGAAAGTATGGCTTTAATCTACCATCAATTCGATCTGCATGCTAATGCTTGAATCACGTGTTGGGATTTTTATACGAACCATAAGCTAAAGTTCAAGTCGATGGAATTGTATCTGATCGCTAATAACCAATTAATTCTATTCTTTTGTTGCAACAAACAACAGATTGTCTGTACTCTCTCTGAGTCGAGCACACTCTTTCGCTTTCGGCAACAGTATCCAAAAAAAGCATTTTATAGTCACCAATTAGCTGTTTGTCACAGCGGTACGAAGAAAATTAAATCGTTTTCATTTCCCATGGTTCGTTCACTAGCTGCTCCAGTGGTTCCACCTTTCATCTCATCGCATGGATTCTCCTGCTTATACCCGCGGGAGATGTCATCGACATCTAGTAAAAATGGGGTGCTGTGGTTTCAAATATCGGCTCGCAGACGGCTGTGCAGAGCATGCAGACAGTAACACGATTATGTTCCGTTTTCTTCCACCCCAAAACAATTGGGCGTTCTCCTCCGTCCATATATCTCCTCACCGCGAAACAGCAGCAGCAGTTCGCATCGATTTAAAAACACGACACTTAACCTTAAACTTCACTTCCTGCTGATGGCGACCATAACGGGCAACTGCTGCGTAGAAGAATTTACTCTCCCTCTTACCCGAGTGTAGAAAATGTGTTCCACCCTCGCCATTCAAACGGGTGACAAATTCCTACGCGACGCGCGGTTTATAACGGCAGACGGTCGGTTTTTAACAACGATAAAGCTCGGTCGGCATTTATTGATGGGAGACGGTCGCCTCTCACCCCTCTGCTAATGTCGACTTCCGCGGTTCCCCTGATTACCTGTGGCGTGGAAAATTTTAACTTCAAAACATTCCGCCATCATGAATATAAACCCCTTGGGAAGGCAAGATGTGTACTCATCGTACGTACGCCGTGCTTGAATGGTATCGTTACACGAACAAGCGAAACCGGATGAAGGACACAAGTCAAGAGAAGGACATTCGAACACGTGGTACAAACGATGCGTACCTCTTTTTTAATATCAACTCCTCCTCCACTGTGCAATGTTTTGGCTTTACCAGGTCGGTGATCTTAAATCTCGCTCGTGGATAAAATCTGTGTGTAGCAGGCAGCCGGTTGGAAACAAAACACAAACTAAAGCTATTTATTTCAACAGCAACAACAATAACCACCATGCAGAAACTAGATGCCACAGCGGAGACCTGGCGTCCCTGTGAAGTTCATCTAAATGCGTGTCATTTTCTGCGTGAGCAAATGAGGAACGATAAACCATCGCCGGGGACAACTACCGAACGAGGAGGATGTAATCATGTCTCGGAGTTAGTACGGACCGGGACGGCTAAACTTTACCTTTTTTACGATCGTCCAAATTGTGCGGGAATTAGTATCACAAACAAGTAAACGATTGTCAATATAACCGCGTGACGACAATTTTCCCGAATGGGTAAGGATGGTCCTGTGTGCTGCGTCGTCCGCTCGTCTTCTCGGTGCCGTGTGTCATGGAAACGGTTGTTTAACGATCTTATCGCAAGGGCCATTGGTAGCTTCCTTTTTTTTTTGTTTTGGCTGCAAGGGTGAGTTTGTTTTGTTTTGCCTCAGTTTTGGGTGCATTGTTGTTAGTCGCGGAATGAAGATTTAAATACCGCTCGTCGAGGGTGGCCAGATATTTGATGAGTTTGTTGAACCCTATTGTGCAAAGTTTTAGGATCGATAATAAGCGAAACTTTTTTTTATGATGAGGCCTTAAACCGCGACAATGCGGTAGTAAATATTGATAACTTATTTAGTGTTGCCTACTCATTTCACGCTGTCTCTCCCTCTCTCTTTCTCTTTGAATTTCTAGATGAAGCAGGTGTACGGACATCTGGACGATTTCTGCAAGCTATCGGATCCCACAAAGGAAACATACCTGCGTAAAGGCGAAACGAACCACGGTTACATCAAACCCGGACAGGAACGTTTCGACGGCAAATCAAAAGATCTCCGCCACACCTTTAACATCTGCACACTGAAGCCCGAGGGACCGCTACCGGACGAACCGTTGCCCGGCTTCCGGGAGCATGTATCCGATCTGGCGACGGATTTCAAGCGCCTTTCGGCACTCCTCCTGCAGGCACTCGCCGTCGGTATGGAGCTACCGTGCGGGTACTTCCTAGAGAAGCACCGTCACATACTGGACGGTGAGGGCGAAAATCAGTCCACATTCCGGCTGCTCTACTATCCTCCGCTAATCGAAGACGACGGCAAAAATGAGCTGCTGCGAGGCACGTGCAAGTACAGCCAGCAACGCTGCACAAAGGACGAAATTGACCTGTCCCTGCCCGAGGATTACCGTGCCAAATTGCGCGAGGAACAGGAAGAACAGGCGCAGGTAACACGGTGCGGAGCACACTGTGACTATGGCACCTTTACCCTTCTGGCACAGGACTCGGAAGGTGGGCTGGAGGTGAAACTTCCCGGTACCGATCGATGGAAACGAGTCGGCCATCTGCCCGGTGCCATCCTGATCAATGCTGGCGAGTTGCTGTCGACGTGGACGGGTGAAAAGATCTGCGCCCTGCAGCACCGTGTGATTATTCCACAGGAGGAAACGATCCGTACCCGTGGCCGTCATTCGTTGGCATTTTTCGTTCATCCTGGTAAGTAGTCCTGCTGGATGTTGTGCTCTATAATAGTGACTGTCTCATGATTGTTATCGCTCCATCACCTCACAGACAACTGCATATCGATTACACCGATCGATCTACCGACCTCCAGCTCCTCCAATTCACTCGATTCGGATGAGAAGAAAACCAAAGGACGGAAAAAGTCCTTTAAAACGGCCAAGTCCAAGTGAGTAATATGGGCGTAGTAAAAACTGTTTCAAGCTCATAAACACACTTACCCTTTGTTCTCACTGTCTCTTACAGAATCTACAATGCGTACCAACACGTACAAAGGCGCTTTAAGGAAACGTACGCGTCATAGCGTATTTATGTTTAGTGCACAAGCGACAGCAAGCGATTTGCTTCGAACCGTCTACTTAATACGAATTCATCCTCCCTCACGCATACGATGGACAGACGAGGTTTCATCGTTTGCTGTATTTATGAGACTTAGCCACCAATTTATTCCACCCGTTTTCTACTTCCATCCTAACGCTGGTGTACACCGTCTTTTTTAACGAAATAATATAAAACAAGATACAAACCTTCAACGCACGCCATTTCGGCAAATGGCCGTTTTCTTTCATTTCTTATTCGATATCCAAAATGTGATAACTGTTAGCGAAACACTCACCAGAACGGCTCTCCTGAGCGCAATATAATTCATGCAATTAGAACCAACCCAAATGTCATTTCGCCCTAAATGAAGCCGTCCCGTTAAAGGACACATCATTCATGATTTCCTTTTGTCCAGTCGCCTATCACGAAGCCACGAATTCATTGAATGGAGTCGAGTCTGTGCGGCAAAACCTACGCATAATTAAATATATCTTGACACAATTTAGGACGTTGCACGCCAATCACCGCCACAGCAGAGCCTGGAAGACTATCAAAAGAAAAGCTTCTCATCGCGCAATAAAGAACCGTTGGGCGCGTGCTCCGATAGTAGATAAACGGATGGATGCCAGTCAGTTTGCTGCCAAATGATTTGTATCGCGAACTGTTGTACCACGAGAGCCCGTTCGTTTGTCCCGGGCGTTTGATGCAATCGGGCGTAAATCGACGTGGGAAGAAACCATAAAAGTGGCTTTATGGAGTTACTTAGTTGTGTTCCGCCGTTGCGAGGCTGTGCGCAATCACTATAATAATGATAATGATCGCACTCAGGAAGGATTTTAGTTGTTTACTGCGAGATGAAGTTTGGAGTATTTCTTCTTTTTTTGCAAAACAAGATAAAAAGGCATAAATTAAGCAATAATGCATCATTTGCGTTTTGTTTTCTCAAGTGTTTTGCAATCCTTTACGATGAATTTATCAACGTAAATCCTTTTTTTACGAACCTTCACCGTATCATGGTATGAGTTTTTATTTTGGGATAAATGTTACACATAAAATCTTCGGCCGCATCCTATTTCTATTGATCTTGTATGCTTCTTTGTGTATAAATATTTTCGAATGTACACAAATGGTGGAATACTTGGTATGCACCACTTTCACTTTTCCGCTCGGTAGTTCACATTCAATCTCGATTTCTAACAAGACCACACTGGCACGCAATTGCACACAAAAGTAAAGCCATTCGACGTTCATAACGCCTTCATATGCATTCCTCCCCCAGGTTTCCGATTTACCGACAGTTTGCAACTGTTTTGCCCATTCCCTCTTATCACTAAACCGTATGTAATTCCAAACTGTTACGAGCACAACATTCTTCGCTCCAGGAGCTAAATATCACATTCCATTGAACCAACGGCAAAAGACGATGCTATGCACGCCGTAGGTGATTCCTTTCCATTCCTTTCCCGTTCGATTGCTTCCGTTTGCTGGTCCGTCTCGCTTATGTTGTCACCGGCGGGCTCGATACGGTTGCTGTGATCAGTGGTGGGATCAAGATCAACCGAACCGGTGGCCATCATTACCACAACCGCCGTCGACGTGGCTGCCGTTGTAGCCGTCGCAAGTGCCGCCGTAGCGTAGGATTTCAGCAGGGAGAATCGATTATTGTCATTGCTTCGGTGCTGCTGCTGCTGCTGCTGTTCATCGTCTAGCGGCGGTGTGGGATCATCGGTGGATTCCACCTTGTAAGTGGTACCGTGAGATGAGTGAGATGACCGTGACCTACATAACTACCACGGTAGTGGTGAAAATCTAACTTTGCCCGATACGACTGTCGCGAACCGTTCAACCTAACCCTATCCTTAAACCTATGGAAACCGTTACTGTTTGGCAGTGGTTGTTGTTGATGTGGAAGAGAACTGTTGCCTCTTACATTGCTGGCGACACTTTCATCTGCTGCTTCCTCTTCTTCTACAATTTTGTTACCATTTTCGAGCACCGGCCCGATCAGCACCCCATCCAGCTGCTTTGAGTCCGCGCCGTTTGTTTTCCCCACACTCGGAACGGCACGAATCGATATGATACTGCTGTGACGTCTCAATGCACCTGCACTAGACGCCGGATGCCACTCGTCGCTCACCGGTGGCTGCTGGAACTGTACCGTAGGCCGCCGGATGCTGTTGCCACCGTTGCTGCTCTCCTCGCGCTGACTTTTCCGCTGACTCGAGCTCGTACCGTGCGAGCTGCTCAGGTTCGTTGAACCGGTGTGGAACGTACCGCCGCCCTTGCGTGCCCCACTCGATATGCTGTCCGATCGTACAATCTTACCGCATCCGAGCAGCTGTAAAAATCCATTACGGAACTTCGACGACATCAGGTTGTACAGGATCGGATTGATGGCCGAGTTCATGTACAGCATGATGCGGCAGAAGTACAGCAGGATGTAAAACCGTTCGATACCAACCGAAACGATCGCCTCGCTCGGCACGATAATGATCCACAGTGTAAGCGCCCGGAATGGTAGCAAACAGACGAAGAAGCTTACCACCACCGCGCCGAGCATGATGATCACCTGCTTCCGGTACTTGTAAACGTTTCCTCGATTACCGCTGGACGCGCTGGACATGATAATGCTCGGGTTGTCCATCAGATTCTTCGCAATCACCGAGTACAGCACGACCAGTATGAAGAGTGGGATGATAAAGAACAGCACGATACTGCCTACGAAGAAGGACGCCGGCCAGAAGCTATCCACTGGCGATAGACAGGCTGCGACCATGTTGCCATCAATGTACTCCACGTACTCGTACGACGAAATCATCAGGATTGGACTGGCGAAAGGGGGGAGGAAACAAGGGAGAATTAATCAAACTTTTGAAGTACCGAAAATGGATCTTAAGGATAATTTCTTTTCTTGCTTCATTAAATGCTTCTTTCGGGAGTCATTATCGGGTTCACAAAACGTGCGTTCTGCGGATGTGTTGATTTCTATGTTCTCTACTCACTTACCTGGGTCCTTAATTTGTCCAATAAATGCTACGAAGTTGCTCTTACCTTAGGATGCTCTTGGCAAAACTGTGGACTAATGTGGATATTGTAATTTGTCGTGTATCATGCAATTTCATATAACTACAATCAAGTAGTACACATAATAAATGATATTTGAAAATTGTGAATGATTTAATTACGTTAAGTCCTGGTTTTTTTTAAATTTAAAACGCCAGAAAGTATGCAATTGCATTGTTGACAACCGTTTTCGGTATTTTCAGCCAGTGCTTAATTTTGGAAGTTCCTTTTCATAAATTTATATGAACAGATACAAACCTTTTGTTTCTAATAACGTAAGTACACTAAATATAGATAAATAACTTTATAAATATCGATAAACGTATTGGAGTAACGGCAACCCCATTTAAATTTTCCTCAATTATTTTACAAGCTAGCTTAAACGTTGATTGCAGGTTAGAATCATGAGCTTGGAGGTAAGCTGTATAAACTTTGGAATCGTCAGGCTCTCGATAAACAACATACTAGTTCAGCTAACTCTACCTTACATCATATTCAGATGAGATGTCTACGTAAGCTAACATCTGACACGGATTTTGCATACTGTTAGGCGTAATGTTCGGAAGATCTCTAGACAGAGTAGAATTGCATCTTGGGAAAGATTTTTCCTTACAAAAACTGACAGGCTCCATACCTGATAAAGGATTTAGTTAGATTATTGTCCTCCGATGTAAAATTACCTTTACATCATCAAACTAGGTACTGCGTCTTAGATAATGAATAAATTTATATGAACAGATACAAACCTTTTGTTTCTAATAACGTAAGTACACTAAATATAGATAAATAACTTTATAAATATCGATAAACGTATTGGAGTAACGGCAACCCCATTTAAATTTTCCTCAATTATTTTACAAGCTAGCTTAAACGTTGATTGCAGGTTAGAATCATGAGCTTGGAGGTAAGCTGTATAAACTTTGGAATCGTCAGGCTCTCGATAAACAACATACTAGTTCAGCTATATTCAGATGAGTTGTCTACGTAAGCTAACATCTGACACGGATTTTGCATACTGTTAGGCGTAATGTTCCGAAGATCGCTAGACAGAGTAGAATTGCATCTTGACTAAGATTTTTCTTTACAAAAACTGACAGGCTCCATACCTGATAAAGGATTTAGTTAGATTATTGTCCTCCGATGTAAAATTACCTTTACATCATCAAACTAGGTACTGCGTCTTAGATAATGATAAAGTTTCTAATCTTGTGTTCTACAGCACAAATACGACGAAGCCTAACGAATCCCTGCACACGAGCTTCTTGTTCATCCGCTGTTAACCTTTGAACGAAACCTTTCAACGCACGGTCACCTCCACGTAGAACCGGAACCAGGGTAACGTGACAAAGCCTGCCTCTAACGGCAGCAATTGTTAAATTAATTTCACGCAAAAAGCGGCAGATTCAATTAATTCATCCCAAGCGTCTAGCGCTCGCTTCCACGAAGGTTCACGATGAAACGAACGATAGGTGTAAGAGATGGCCAAAAGCCATCCGTTGAGAGCGTTTTGTTTTTTCTCTAGCGCCTCTACAATTAACCACGCAATGGAGAAAGGGACACAATCCATGATGTACTGAACATTTTAACTAAAACGAACCCAAAGTGGACGTGACGGGAGTGTGCAAGCAGCGTGACAGCAACGTACTTGCTAATGTTGGACGAGTCGTTTAACAAGTTGGAAAATTACTTACTATGTTGTTGTGTTGATGTGTTGTTACGTTGATGAAGCACGTGTACCGTTTGCTGTGGCATTAAATATCAACTTGTTTACTGTGTAGACAGTGCACAAACAAGACCGAAACCTTCCAAGAACGATAAATGTAATAGCTGAGGGTGTTTTATTTCTCTACGCGAAATCTACGTTTAAAGAGCTCACTGTCAGAACAAAACGCTCGAAAGCTAAAACGAAGCCACAATCAATTGTTATTCCTGTTCTGCTTAAACCGGTAACTTAACTGGTAAAACTAGCAACTAAATTATTTGGCCATTTTGTTTGTGGGAATGTGTGTGTGTGTGCCTTTCACGACTGTCTTAACCTTCATCGCCTAGACACGATAATGTATTCATTGCCATTCGGTCGGATTTCTCCCGCAGTCTGTTGGGTTGATCGCCATCGCAATCCCGTTCGCCCCTTACAACGCAACCGGTACGACCCTATGATCCCTAAGGCGGTAAGGCAACGTTTTGGCTTTGCGTCTTCATCGTAATGTACTTTCTCATTAGATCCCTCCCTTGGTTTGCGAATCCTTAATGCAGGTTGTATGTATGCTGCCAAGTGCGATGCGGCGATTCCAGCCGACATGCACACACGCACCGTCTCCACATCGTGCGTTAATTTCGTCGCAATGGGCGATGACGGGATTGATAAAAGTCAAGCATTGTTCCACACTTCGTGCCCAAAGCTTCCCAAAATCACTCCACAATGCTAGCGTTCTATTACAACCTCTGAGTCTGTGTAACTGGTACATTTTCCCGATTCACTATGGCATCGGTTTACAGTTTGTGTGCGCCAGCAACTGGCGGGCACAAGAAGAGACCCAGCACAAGAAGAAACACAACACAATCAAGAGCAAAACTTTGTGCATAGCGTCTGAAGAGAGAGTACAGAAAAAAACTTTTCATCACACCCAAAGCACTGGAAAATAGGGAACTGGCTGAACTGGGGTGGGAAAATAAACTTTCTAATCTCTACACCGGGAAAGTTTCTGGCGAAATCGTGCTTTACAGCTAAGATTGCGCGCGAGCATGCGAATGTGAGAAGCCGTTTCTGAGGGGGGATAGAATAAACGGTAAATAAATACCGTACAGTTTGAAAATGGATACCAGTTGTGAAGGCAGTTTTATCACGCCTCGAGCAATGTAATATTGGATTGCGCACTGTTCGCATTTGAAGCACGTGTTTGTCTCGTTTTTCCATCGGTATTTCATTTGTCTGTCTGTCATTTTATCGTTTCGAAATTATTGTTTCGCTCAAACAGTCCCTCAAATGGGCTGCTAAATGTCGCGTTATCGTAATTGTTACTGAATAATTGAATTGATTGTATGAGTATGGTGTAGCCGAGCGGAGCTTAGGGCGAATTGTTTGACAGCATTCTTCAAGCAAAAAAAATTAACCCATCATCAAGAGCGAAACGATTGAGCTAAGTTTTTATTTAAAATAGTTTACCAAACGCCTTCACTGTCTCTCACTTTCCACATGACTTAACTGCGGAATCCACCCAGTCGTTCAAAATTACCATTTCCAGCCCATGTCAAGTTGAGACTACTAGTAAAACCATGAACTAGTTTTTAGATTTAAATAACTGCCACTTACTCTCCAAATGCCTTCATTATTTGCATGCCTGTTAACGTAAAACTTGTACCCCAAAAGCTCACCATAACAGATAGTTCTGTGTGCCAGCATGGAGACGCATGGTGGTTTTCATGCTCCCAGGCGGTTCCATTTCAATTTCAGATTGGACACTGCTGTACGCTGGCAGCACGATGCTGTCAAACGAGCAAAAGTGTCAACAAAACTATAATATTTCATTCTCAGATGTTTGGCTCGATACGCGTTCATGAACATGAGGAAAGTGGACGTAGGAATGCCTCCTTCTGCTACACGAAAATGTTCTGCAGTTAATCGTTTGCTCAGTGAGTGTGTGTGTTACGAGAAGAATGTAGCAAGAATGATTGTATTTCACCTCCAACGATAGCATTGTCATGCTGCCCACTAACTTACCTTCGTGTATCGTTTCTACAGGATGGAGTACGTTTGCGTGCTTTGAAATGATATGAATGCCTTTTTACAGAATGATGTAAAATTTATATGTATGATAGGTGCTAGAAGAATACTAAATTTGAACAAAACATATCTTACCCTTCTTACTTGTGTTGCTAAATATTTCTAATTGCTCTTTGTAGCGCTACCAGATCAATTAGTGCTAATGGTCCATTTACTACTACATGCGTCATCATGACCATTCCATCATTCCTAAAACATTTACTAACCAGGTGCCAGATGAGGTGACGAAGTTATTATACGATACTACTGCATAATCAACTATCATGACTTAACATCTAAATGAGGATTGAAGTGTGCGGTCAGTTTTAATGAATGATTGCGAGCATTTCGTATTGTACAATGAATTAAACATTATGCCATTTGAACACAACAATTTTTCGATACCTTCATTGATGAAATAACTGTGGGAACCAGGCGTGACGGAACCAACCCCCTGAAAATGACTCGCTCCGCCTAAACAAAATGCCCTGCTGAATGGTTTCCACTTAAGCGTAAAAACGATTTAAATTCGATACCATGTTATTGAAATTAGCTGCCGAACGCAACAAACAACCCACAACACAACCTTTCGGCCTCTCTCTCTCTCTCAAGGCCGTAAGATAAATGCTTCAGACCTCCGACACTGTATCTAGCAGAACGAAACTGTCAGCTGCAGAGATTATCCCGTAATAGATGGAACACTCCCAGTCGGTTGGAGATAACTTTTTCTGGCCTGTTTTATTTTTATGTCCGGTGCAAGCCTGACTTGCTAAAGTTGAGTTAGATGTTTGCTGCGTTTATAGGACGCTTGGAGAGGAGAGAGAAAAAACGAACAATTCTGTCTATTGCGTAACGCCTAGCTTGGGCCTCGGGATTCAGAGCGGAAACAGAAGGTGTTGAAATATTCCCAACCAACAATAAAATTTTATTCAACGTTGAATGAGACTTCGAATAAGCAAAATCTGCATTCGAGTTGTGATACATCATTCAACTTCGAATGGACGACTTGATTCGAAGTATTACACGACGATGTGCGAGTAAATGAGAGAGCCTTTCGGTTCGAATTGAGAGAGAATTAATTTTTTGCACACACAACGTGTATCATTTTACAAGTCAAAGGTTGCTGTTTGTTATTATTCTAATTAAACTTGTGTATTTCACTTTAAACATGGATTCAAATAACAATTTGATGGAGAATTTGATGCCGCGGATTTTCAATCTCAATCTTTTTCCTCAGGATTAGTTGTTCTTGCCGTGGTTCCGACTTCGATTTCAATAGCTGCGTTTTGAGATTTTTTTCCTTCGATTATACACTATCTTCATCGATTAAATGTTCTGTTCTTTCTTTCCCTTTCAAAAGATGCGTTAGATG